>CM076580.1:1697145881-1697289663 GCA_034641835.2 Pinus albicaulis | reverse complement strand
GCAGAGACTACTCCCAGTTTCTGTCTGAGATATTCGAACGCTTCCTTGGGTAGAGGTTTGGTAAATATATCAACAACTTGTTCTTTGGAGGGAACATACTCCAATTTCACCTTTTGTTCAAGCACTTGTTCACGTAAGAAGTGATATTTGATGGGAATGTGCTTGGTCTTGGAATGCATAACAGGATTCTTTGAGATACTGATGGCACTTGTATTATCACACATAATGGAGATAGGAGATGAAAATTTGATTTGAAAGTCTTGTAAGTTTTGCATCATCCAGAGAAGTTGAGTGCAAAATGATGCGGCAACCACATATTCTGCTTCTGCTGTAGATAAGGCAATAGAGCTTTGCTTCTTGCTAAATTCAGATACTAACCGGGGCCCCATATAGAATGCACCACCACTAGTGCTTTTCCGATCATCAACACTTCTAGCCCAATCTGCATCAGTGTATGCATGAAGAGTAAGATCAACATTCTTTGGATACCATAGTCCAAAGTCTTGAGTTCCTTGTAGATATTTGAATATTATTTTCACAGCCTGAAGGTGAGATTATTTTGGATTAGCTTGGAATCGTCCAACAATCCCAACTGCATGCATGATGTCTAGTCTTGTCCCAGTGAGATAAAGTAGACTTCCTATCATAGATCTGTATTCTGGTTGATTCACCGTGGGGGAATCATCATTAGAACTGAGATTACATCCGGTTATCATTGGTGTACTTACAGGTTTGTAATCTTCCATGCCATACTTCTTCAGGATTTTCTTGAGGTATTTTTCTTGTGATAAGAATATGCCATTTGTTGCTTGTTGCACTTGCAAGCCAAGAAAGAATGTTAGTTCCCCAAGTAAAGACATTTCAAATTCTTGCTGCATATCAGAAGAAAATTTCTGACTCATAGACTCTTCATTACTTCCAAAAATGATATCATCAACATATACAACCACAATCAATAGTTTGTCATTTTCAGCTTTTGTGTATAAGTTGCTATCAGCAGACCCTTTTGAAAATCCTTGTTGATGAAGATATTTGTCAAGACAATAGTACCATGCCCTTGGAGCTTGTTTGAGACCATATAGAGCCTTTTTAAGTCTACAAACAATTTTTTCATCATTTCCCAAAATGAATCCTTCTGGTTTTTCTATATAAACTTCTTCTTCTAGATCACCATTGAGAAAAGCAGATTTAACATCCATTTGATAAACTTTGATTTGTTGGAAGCTTGAAAAATCAAGAAACATTCTTATGGCTTCAAGTCTGGCTACAGGAGCAAAAGTTTCTTCAAAGTCTATACCTTCTTGTTGAGCATACCCCTTGCAAACAAGTCTAGCTTTATTTCCTATAACATCCCCATTCTCATTTAAGTTGTTTTTGAATATCCATTTAGTTCCAATGACATTTTTGTCATGAGGTCTTGGTACTAATTCCCAAGTGTGATTCTTTTCAATTTGATCAAGCTCTTCATTCATGGCTTGAATCCAACATTGATCTTTGCTAGCTTGACTGACATTGCGAGGTTCAATAGTGGACAGAAATGCCATATTGCTAGAAGATCCCACAAGAGTCCTTCTTGTTTGTACACCTGATCCCTTTTCTCCCAAAATTTGAGATTCTGGATGATTCTTTTGAACATATCTACATGGAGCCTTTTCAAATAAACCATCTTCGGGTTCTTCATTGGGTTCACTGTTTGTATCATTACTATTTGATGTAGAAGGATATATGTCATCATCATCGTCTTCATTTGTTGTTTGTTTTTCTTCTTTTGGAGCTGCGGGAGACTCATCAATAACAACATCTATACATTCAACAATCTTCCGAAGTCTTTTATTGTAACATTTATATGCCCTACTCCTAGAGGAGTAACCAAGAAATATTCCTTCATCTACTCTGTGTTCAAACTTGCCAAGTTTTTCATCATTATTTTTGATAAAACATTTGCTTCCAAAAATTCTAAAATGCTTTACAGTGGGAGAATTACCATACCAAAGTTCATATGGAGTTTTATCACTATTTACATGAACATGTGCCTTGTTAAGAATAATTACTGCTGTATGTGCTGCTTCTCCCCAAAATGTGTCAGGTGTTCAGGAATCATCAAGTATAGCTCTAGCCATTTGTTGAACTGTTTTGTTCATTCTTTCTACTAAGCCATTCTGTTGTGGAGTGCCAGCTACAGAAAACTGTCTTTTTATGCCATGTTGTTCACAAAATTCAAGGAATTCATTGGATGTATATTCTCCTCCTCGATCAGATCTAAGACACTTGATTTTTAGATCTAATCGTTTGCTCAACCAAATTGCTTTGAACATCCAAATTTCTCAAATGCTTCATCTTTGTGTTTAATGAGCCCGATCCAACACATTCTAGAGTAATCATCAATAAATAAGATATAGTATTCTTCCCCACGTGGTGACTTTTTCCTCATAGGTCCACATATGTCAGCATGAATGAGTTCAAGAGGCTCACTTGATGATCCTTCTTTGGCATTAAATCGTACTCTGGTCTGCTTACCGAATTGACAAGATTTGCATATGATACTTTCTGGTAGATTAATATTGGGAAGACCACGAACAGCTTGAAGTCTGCTTGCTTTGTTGATTTGAGAGAAGATCTTTGCAGTTCTTTAATACATACAGGTTGCTTGGAGTTCTTTTTCCTTTTATAATTGTTTTACCTGTATCAAGATCACGTACCACACATTCTTTTGAACTAAAGACAACTTCAGTTCCTTGATCACACATTTGACTTACACTTAACAGGTTATGCTTTAATCCATCCACATACATGAATTCATTAGCTTTCACCTTTTCTTTTAGAAAAACAGACCCTTTTCCCTTAATGACCGCAGGAGTATCATTTCCAAATGTAACATTATTTTCCTTTTCTAAGGCACTATATGCTAGAAGTTTGCTTTTGTCACCTGTCATGTGTCTTGAGTATCCACTATCAACGTACTATTGGTTTTCTTCATCTTCTGCAAATAACGCTATGCCACAATTTTCAACCTGTAATTCCTTCTTTTTCCATACTTTGGAGCTTGAAGGAACATGTTCTTTTGGCTGAACTTTTCTCCTGCATTCAGATTCTTCATGGCCAAATTTATTGCAATAAGCACATTCAACTTCATTTTGAAGAGGAGAAAATTTGTTATAGGTATTCTTCTTTGTTTCAATATCAATCCTTTTCTTTCTTGCTTCTCTTGTCATGATGGTTTTATATGCTACACATTGAACAACTTTATAACCAAAATTGTGACATGAGAAAAATTGTCCATTGAAGAAGAAATTTCTGCGATCATGAAATCTCCTTCTTGAATTTACCTGTTGATTGGTGTTTCTTTGAAAGATATTCTTGTTAGTGTTCTTTGAATTGAGATGATCATGCTTTACCTGCAAAGATTCTTTATTCCCTTGCTGAGTGGTAGCATGTTGTATACCAGCTGTAGCTGCTTTTAGATAATTTGGTGCTGAAGCCTGAGAAGATTCTCCGATATATCCAAGACCTGTCTTTATAAGGGGAGAATGTTGTACCTTGATAATCTCATCTAAGGTTTCAGATCCTTTAGCAAATCTAAGATTCAGAGTCTTTACTTTCTCAAGTTATTTTCTTAGACTTACTACTTCACACTCTAATTTCTCATTGTGTTTCTCTTTTTCTTCAAGCTATTTTTTCAGAGTTTCTATGTTTATTTTACTTTCTTCTAAGAAAATTTTGAGTTGATTGTTTTCATCAAGAAAATCATTGTCTTCTAGAGCATCCACAAAAGTATCCTTTTCTTCTCTAGATTATTTTTCAAATGCCATGAGAAGTCTAAGATCTTGTTCAAATTCTTCCTCACTATCAGATCACCCATCACTGTCTTCATGAGTATAGTAACTTTTTCTAGTTCTATAACGATTCTTATTCCTTCTTGCTACTTCCTTCCCCTTTTTATGTGTTTCTTTATGAGGACACTTAGTATCATAATGACCAACTCTTCCATAATCAAAAATTTTTAAAGGAAGCTTACCTCTGAACTGTCCTGTGCCAAGTTGAAGTTTCTTTACAAAGTTTATCTCATCTTCTTCTGAGATATATCCCGATCCTTCTGTTTTTTGTACTTCCTTCCCTTTTGCAGAAGTTCCAAAGACTGCTTCTTTAACTTCAGATGGTCCTCCTCTTCTCATTTCATATGTAGTTAGTATGACATGAAGTTGCACCACAGTAAGATTTTGAAGATCCTGCTTTTCTTCAAGAGCAGAAACTTTTGACTCAAATTTTTCCATTAGTGATCTTAAAATTTTCTCAACCAGAGTAGATTCGGTTATTGTTTCTCCTAGATTTCTCATACGATTTACAATATCATCAAGACATAAAAATAAATTTGCAATGCTCTCCTCATTATCCATTTTTAGATTCTCATATTGAATTCTGAGAGTTTGGAGTTTAGCACTTTTTACCTTTGTATCACCTTCATAACTTAGAATGATTTTGTCCCATATTGCCTTTGCAGTATTCAGCTGCATGACTTTGAAAAATTATGATTCAGTTAGACTTCCCAATAGAGCATTGACTGCCTTTGCATTGGTTTCATAATTCTTTCTTTTCGTCGAATCTGTTGGTACTGCAGCTGGATATTGATATCCTCCTTCAACAATTGCCCATACATATGCTCCTAGAGACTGAAGATAGGATCTCATCCTTGTTTTCCAGAAGATTAAATTGTTTCCGTTAAAGAGCAAAGGCCTGATAGATGCTGTTCCATCTTGATTACTCATCTTTCTTGAGCTTCCTTCTAGTGGCTAAGCTTTTCAGAAGGACCTGCTCTGATACCAATTGTTGTGTTAGTATGAATCCTTTGTCGAAGTGTACGAAAAAGGACCACTTTAGCTACGCATAACTAATAGCCCTAACAACAGATGTGGCTGCCAATATCTTCAGATTTGCAGTTAGTTGATCAAGAAAAGAGCTGCAAAAAACCAGATCTATGCATAGAAAGACATTAAGCAGTAAAAAGAAGGGTTTGCTCCATATACCAATAGACAAGACAAGAACAATTTTTGAAAGAATTTTTTGTATTAAGGGCACTTGGGAGGAAAACAAGAAGGCGTATCCAATTCTCCTCAATGGGATGGGTTCTTGGAAGTCCTCAGCACTTCAGATCTAGAATCTCTCTCTCTTGTTGGTGTAGAAAACCCATGCAAAGAATAGAGCTCAAAGGGAGCTTGCACAACAAATAATGGAAAAATGTAACCAAGTGTATAGATCCAGAGTGATCTAATAGGCAACAAAAGGTGAAGAATGGTAGGAAAAACCCTCCTATTTCTAACAAAATATTGGGTCATTCTAGATCTTGGTGCATGATTAAAATAATGTTAACCAAATTTAGATCCACCTTTTATGGAATATTTTATTATATTTGTTGGAGGGAAAAAGTATTTGACTTGGGTCAAATCCCTTTATTTGTCAAAAATAAATAAATAAATGATTTATTTATCTTTTAAAGGAAGTGGTTGGAAGATAATCAAATAAATAATGATTTATTTAATTATTTGTGGGTGATTTGGTCATATTTAACAAGGAATATTATCTAAATAAGATTTAAATAATTATTCCTAGAAAATAATAAGATAAATAAAGGTTTATCTAATTAATTTCTTTGTTTTTGGGTTAAACATGACTAGGAACAATAATTAAATTATGGTTTAATTAATTATTCCATGAGGAAAATTAAACAAAATTGGTTTGTTTAATATTTCCTTTTGGGGTTTCCTGTTTAGACCATAAACAACCTAATAAATGTGGTTTATTAAGTTATTTTCCATAGTGAAAGCAATTTTACTTGGGGTAAAATTGGTCTTACATGGTGTACTTGGGTCCATCTAATGATAATAGGTTAGATGACCAAAAAATGGTGTAACATGTTGGAAAAATACTGAGAGGGGGGGGGGGGGTGAATCAGTATTTAGAGCTGATTGAAAACTTTTTAGTTTTCTGTTCTCTTAAAAACATATGCTATATTACAGAATTCAACTTTTATGTCTAGAGATATTATTATGTCTTTACTTGGATTATTGCATCATTCATTCATCAGATAAGCAATAAGCATGAACAGAAATAACAGAACAAACCATCAAACATAAGCAACACATATGAACACCAGTATTTAAGGTGGAAACCCAATTCGGGAGAAAACCACCGCTGTTGTTATCTCAGTCTTCAATATTTATTATAAAGAAACCTTCTTACAATTTATGCTGGTGCAGACTTATACCAGCACGCAGGCACCCACTTGCAGAAAGGCTACAACCTTTTCTCGTTCTCCAGCCACTACTGGAAGGGAGCTCCAACCCCCTAATTTTAACACCAGCTTTTACTAGCAGGATACTTCCACTTTCATACAGAAGGCTTCAACCCTCAGATCCACCTGATTTCTTCAATTTCTTCATCAGACTTCCGTCAAGTCTTCATCATTTCTTTTGCTGATCATCGTAGAGATTCATCATTTTTAGATCATATCCATCGATGCATCATCTATGCAGATATCTATTAAAGAGATTTATTTATTAACAACCCTTGCACATGCACCCCTGAACCATAATGCGCTTCTCCTTATATATTTTTTCCTTTATCAATACCATGAGTAGAAAACCTCTCAACTACTAATGGTATTCAAATTAAAATTCGAACCAATCCAAATTGAAAATCCAATCTTCGTTCTTCCATGCACGAATTGTCCCAAAGGTAATATTTTTCTCCACCAAATAATACTATAGCCAAGTTTAAGTAACATTAACGTGCCGCTGATGGTTTTCTTTCTTTTAATGGAATTTTATTTATCAAATTCTTGGAATTTGATAAATAAATATTATTCACAAACTTTGGTAATTAAATATATTTTATATTAATAATCCGTGATTTTATCAAATGGCTTTTTAAATAGACCTTTGGATCCGGCCCCACATGCATAATCGATGGCTTAATCAATATTATTTAAAACTGGGGCCCATTGCTAACGATCTTTTCCATCTGACAGTTGTTATCGCGTCGCGCCGCCTCATTTGATTGAACGGATATCACTCGGCGAAGACGCGCGAACAATAACATGCGATGGCCGCCGTACCTTGGTTAACCATCATGCATCTATAGCAAATGATCACCGTCCGATGACCCCTTCCCAGATCACCGACGCTCAATAATATCACAGGGAATCCTGGGTCGAACAATAATGCACGATGGCGTGTAGTGACAAGCAGTTTTGTGGAGACGTACAGGGATGCGTGTCGCCCGTTCTATGGAATCGGAGCCAACCTCTTGAATACCTCTCAACCCGCAAAAGCGGTGCGATATGGGCAAACCGGGTTTGCCAATCCACTCACGGTTTTGAACAATAAATAACCAAGGTTAATTTGGGTTTGCGCTATCCTTCTTACTTAGTTAACTCCGGTCTATCTTTGGCAGGATTTCTAATAAACAACAAACAAATGTAGTTCTCTTCTGACAGGATTTTCACTACCATTAGGATAGAGTTAGATATATGCAGGCTTCCTTTATGAGGGGAATGAATTCAACAGAGATTTAGGACATTCCGTACGAGAATTGAACCAATAAATATCCAAATACACTTGGTATTCTCCACCCATCAGAGTATCACCAGAACACAATCATACACAGGATTTCCTTTATCCTTCATTAGGATGCATACATTCATCGAATTTAATTTTCTCCTTGAATGATACTGCTCTCTGTAGATGCACTCTTTCTCTGTTCTTCTCTACTGACCTTTGTCCTCTGCTATGTTTCTTTTCTCTATTCCTAGTTACTGTTTCATATGCCACTTCCCTTGCCATCAATGACAATATTTCCAACACTTTCCTTTGTTTTTTCATTTCCCCAACGTTTTGATTTAAATGATTATGATTATGGACCGTTGATCTTTGCAGATCAACGGCCATCGAGCCCCATCCTTCCGCCTGATCACCTTCCCTTCCTTTCTTCCCCTTTCAAAACTATCCTCTTCATCCTTAAATCTCGACCGTCCATCTGAGAAATCTAACGATTGAGACTTAACTCGATGAGCCAACACCATGGACCCCGCCAAAGCTTTTAACCCCGCATCTATCTACCTGTCGTGCTCATTCTACGTCGTTGGATCTTCTGCCTATCATCCAACGGTCAGCAATGCATGTTGCACGATTTTAACCCAGCACCTGTCCAATACGCGACAAATCCACGTTACCATAGACCCCACTCCATTTACCGCCTTGTACCTTGCCCTCCATCGCGCTCTACCCGCGGCATTGGATCTGCTGCCCCTCATCCGATGGCTTAAACTCCATATCGCGTAATTTTTGGCTTGCCTCCCCAGTGCGCTACTTCCGCGCGAAATGGGCGGTTTTGAAAATCCACGCGTCAATCGCTGAGTGGAATCGCGTTCCAAAAGCGAATACCTCCTCCCCCCCCCAAACGCTGCGCGAAAACCATTAATGGTTTTCCGAAACCACTTAACCTCAAATTCGCACCATAATTCAAAATTTTGCCTGGTTAGCTATTCTGCAAAGTTTCGACCCTTCTACTGCTACATACATCCATCCTCACTGCTCCGAAACACTTCGACGAACCCTCCTAAGCAGTCAAAACCAATACTTTGCAATATTTTAATTAAATTTGTGTGTTTTTATGCAGTTTTAATGGAATTCAAGATAAAACCCTCCTGCAGATGATTACACTGTTATTAGTCGAGGATGACGATCCTCATGGCTTTTGGTACCACTTAAAGGGTTTTGGAAGTGCTAATTACATGTTTAAAAAGGCCGATAATTCATGATGATCGGCTTTCTAAACAAATTTTCCCATAAACCCTCTGTGCACCTGCAAATAGAAAACACAGTCAGCAATCAATTAATGAAAGGGTATCAGTGTCAAAGATGAAGATTATGGCTTAATCAAGCCTAAACACAGATCCGAAGATAAATCACTGTGTTTATGAAACAGAGAAATATCATTCGAAGGACACCTCAGAGCCACATCAAAGGGGATAATTGATTCCCCAGCTACTATATTGCCACCTTGCAGCTTTTTGCCTCAAAGGCATACCTAGATCAAATCTCAGTCCGAAACATTAACACTAAAGGCAGCTGACAGTTATTACAAACAAAGGAAGATATTTCAAACTATCAGTAAAGTTATTGTAAAAGATAAAAAGAGCCTTAAAGTCAATCTTTTTACCCACTAAGCCTAAAAAGTAGAAACAAAGTAAATGAAACAGAGTTGTAATTCGATGCTTTCTTGCCTTATGCCTTGCATGGTTTTCAAGGCTAGGAGTTGCATTTAGTATAGAATTAATTACATTTCAACCCTAGGAAATCTTCCACCTCCTCATTTTCTTATAAAATCTCCTTGAGGAGTACATTGTAAAGGGTTGGTTGGTCACTAGCCGTGACACTGAAATTCTCTGAAATAATACATAGTCTGTTTGAAGTTGAGGAAGAAATTGAAGTCTTGGAAGCTGGATTATGTTGTGACATGATTTTTCTTGAGAAGGCTCTATCATTGGATCCATAAGCTTGGCTGTTGGTGATGTATTCTAAACTGTCTGTTGTTTTTCTTGTTTTCATTTTGGTCCATAAATTCTTACTACAGTAGGATGAAAATTTTAGGCTAAGAAATGACTCCTGGAAGCACCTTAGACCTGTTTATCCTTCACTGTTTTATGTTTTCTTCTACTGAGGCATTTTAGAGTCTTTAATAATTCTCTTGAACCCTTATGTTCGTTTATTTCCCAAATAGTTCAAATAGTTGGTTCCAGCATGATTTATGGTTTTCCCTGCTTGTCTGCTGCCACTTGAAAATTGTTTTTGATGTCTCCCTTTGAAGTACCATTGTTTACAGTTAGCCAAGGAGGTTTGTTTTGATCATACCCTTTGTCCCTACTTGAACAATTTTTTTAAAGGTCTTTATAATTGTGATCATAGATGTGTTAGGTGTTCCCTCTTCTATGACTACAATTATTAGTGAATCTTTTATGTTTTCTAAGTCCTTTGAAATAAAATATTTGAGGAAATAGGATGTGCTCCTGAATCTTAGATTTCATTTTGAAAGTTGTCTTGAAATCATTATTTGCTTAAAGTGTGATTTGTAGAATTCATGGTTAGCCCTATCTATCAAATACCTCTTTATGTTCAAGTTATGTTTTTAAGTTCCCTTTGTTGAGAATTCAAAGTCTCTTTCCAAATCATTAATGTCCATCTCATTCAAAAAACTAAAGGATCCCGTGGCCAAGTTAGATTTTCCCTTTGATATCCCATATCCATTGATGAGCTTGTCATAAACCTCTTCTTGACTCCATTTCCCAATGAATCTGACACTTCTTCTTTCCATTTCTACTACCTAGACCTTTCATGTACTGCTATGCCAATTCAACCAAACAAACAAATCAAACAAACAATTGCACTTAATAACTAGTCTAAAATCAATATTTAAAAGCAAACAAGACATATCTTTGCAAACAATTTGAGAGATCCCTCTATGAGAACAGGAGGACTAGATCCTGGAACTCTAAAGATTGGTTATGATATTGCCTTGTCTTTTGGTTGGCCAATCTATCGAAACACAGGACCCCAACACAATGGCGATCATAGTGGGACCTATTGAGTATATAGTTGCTTGAATACCTCTTAAAAAATCTTTAGGCCCTTAAATTTGACAAAGAACACCTTGTGGACTTATCCCACCGCTCATACCAACATAACGACGATCACAGTGGGACACTGAGTAAAATCCTTAAAAACAAAACACTCACTGTCCGGTACAGTATAAGTAGCTCTCTTCAAGCACTACCAAAGAAAATGGTGATCGTGATAGGACTTATTTAAATCATTGACAAACTAAGTAACCCTTAGGATTCTCATAGAGCCTTATCAAATCTTGAAGGAATCAGCTAGCTAAGCCATAAGATTAAAATCTGTTTGTCTCATCACCATAGCTAAGTGTTGAAATAGATTTAGGACACTCTCATAATCCATAGGACTGAAAAACTCAGAAAACCCAAAAATATTTCAGATTAGCTTCATAATAAACATGGTGGTGGAACCATAAAACAATTTTACCTTCACAAAAAGCTAAAAATTTTCCACTTGGCGACTCCACTAGCCTCCAGTAGGCCTATTAATTCACTATTTCTTGTAAAATCCCCTGGGAATGCATTGAGAAAACCCAATCATGCTGTTGGTGGACAACAAAGTTCAAAATCTTCCACCTGGCGACTCCACAATCCCAAAAGACCAATGACTCCACTGGAAGAAGACTCTGAACTGGTTGAAAAGATACAATGACCTCTTTTCTGATATACAAGCATGATTCCAAGAATACAACAA
Organism: Pinus albicaulis; assembly: GCA_034641835.2. Classification (NCBI taxonomy): domain Eukaryota; kingdom Viridiplantae; phylum Streptophyta; class Pinopsida; order Pinales; family Pinaceae; genus Pinus; species Pinus albicaulis. The sequence continues at coordinate 1,697,278,303 of CM076580.1, read as the reverse complement.
AGATATGCCCCAATGAGTAGGGATCATATCCCTGGGTTCCCACACAAAATTCCTGAAATAAATTGGTTGAAAGACCTACCTATCTTTTAGGATGAAAATGTTGATGATCCCTTGTTACATCTCATCAAGTTTCATATACATGTGTGGAGGTTAAAGGTTGAATGGCATGAGGACTGTCTTATGAAAATTTTCATGGAAACATTAGAAGGTAATGCAAGGAATTCGTATGAATGGTTAGAAACTAAGAGCTTGTTTTATTTAAAGGACATGCACCAAGTATTTTACGAGAATTATAAAGAAAAATCTCCATCCTTATCATGGGATTGTTGTGATCAATCTCAGAACATCATACAATACCTGTTAGATATTGATGAGGATTTGGTTAATATGCATCTTGAAGATCTGTTAACAGCCATTCAAGAATTTCATTTGCATCCTAACTATCACAAGAACCTGGATGAATCAGTTGAGGAAGAAATCAATCAAGGAATAAAGGACATTCCTCAAGATATCCCTTCCAACACAAATACTGATTCATCATCCCTTTTAGCTGAGGCCCACGAAGACATCCAACCTCAAATTCAGTCTTCACAAAAAACAGAGAGCTGCTACACTTCTGGTCAAAGAAACACAAGAACACCTTCCCCTTTGACAGAAGGAGAAATAGATCAAATCAACAATAGTCAGCCAACCTCTAAATTTTTTTGTAGAACAAACACTCTTGCCCATTCATCCACTGAAATTTGTTGTACAGATTTAGAAAGCTCCCTTGTAAATCAGAATAAAGAAAGACCTGCTGATAATCTAGTATGTTTGATTGATAGCATTACTTACATTAATGATTTTCCTAATTTTGATCTGTCTAGTGATGATGTTCTCCAAACAGAAGCTGATATTGCGGGCCATCATTAGTAGATTTTTGAAAGGAATATCAGTTCCATCAACTTCAAGAAATTAATGAGCCCATGTAGGCTATTTATGATACTGATGAGGAAAGTTATGAAAGTCTAGTAGCAGGTGAAGATTCATTCAATCTTCACTCTGCTTTATCTCAGATCATCAGTAATAGTTTCCATGCGTTTGGAAATCAGCATCCTTTCATCTCAAAGGGTGAAGAGGAAAACAATGAAGAAATTTTTGAGCAGGTTGACACCAAGGAGCCTTCTCTTGAAAAAGAGGAAGCAATGGAACATACCCCCGCTCAAGAATACATTGATCTTTTCACAGAGATCAACCCACCAAATCAGAATATCTCAGAGCTACAAGAGGAAAACCCTGCAGTATATGATGAGTCCTCCAGTTCAGAAAAGAATGAAGATGAGGAAGAGTTTCTTTCTCAAAAGAATCTTTTCCTTGATCCAGTGGAAGAGGAAGTAATCCTGGTTGAAACTTACTTGTCAAATACTCACAACCAGGAATTGTTTCAAGATCCCTATGCTCACTTCTTGAAGGAATTTAAAGAAGGGATAAAGGTTATTGGGAGCAGTGTATTGCCAAAAGCAAGAAGAATTTTTAGCACTGTTGCTAAGAAACAAAAGGAATGGGAGTGGCCCTGTTTGTCTAGCTTGCCCAAGGAGATGAACAAAGACCAATCGTGGAATCATTTACTGGATTGGTTGTACTGGAAAAGAGAGTTCATCAGCTAACATGTAAATATTCCAAGTTAGATTAGGGTAGGTAGGAATGTCAATAAAGCTCAGCCTTTGAGAATTTAGTTAGTTTTTGATTTTTTCTTTGAAGAAAAATGAGAAAAATACAAAAACAATAGAAAAGAAAAGAGGGCAGATAAAACAAGAAAGTTACAGCCCCATACCAAAAAAGAGAGACAAAATATGAAAGTGTGCAAGCTCAAATGCCACTCCTAAAAACACACTTCTAGTAACTTAGTCATACAGCCTAATCATGAATAATTAGCTTTTCAATCTACTGCTGATAGGTTAGTGAATTAGATGAGCCAGACAACATAATCTTGTCTTATCAGTAAGGTAGATTAGGATAGAGGAAACAAAGGTTCAAAAAAATTCAATATCTGAACCTATGAATCTCAAAAGAAGAATGCATCTAATTAGATTAAATCTTGAGCCAAATATAGAAAACAAACTGGTTCCAATATGCTCAAAACTTGAACCAGATGAGAGAGAAGACACAGCTCAAACCAATTCAAATTAGAGCTGAAGAGTAATGAAGGATGTTTTAATTTTCAGATCTTAAGCCTTCTCAAATTTTGTTTTAAATTTTCTGCAAATAAAATCTATGTGCATCTTGTTTTAATGCCATAGATCTGCAGCAAGTCAAATTTCTTAATCTTGGCTTGACTGCTTTTAAATTTTCTATTTTAGAAATTAGAGAACAAAGGTCTGTCAGACAGTCTAATCCTGACAGATAGTAGTTATGTAGAGAAACTTATGAACTCAACTGTCTAAACTGAGTTCATGGAGAAATAAGGGTAGACTTAGATTAGTTTTATGTTTTCAATAAAAGAATAAAATGATTGATGAAAAAGTTTAAAAGTCCAAATGCACGTGCTGAAGAAAAAATGTTAGGAAGTACGTTGTGTAGGTAGATGTTTGAGAAATAATTTTCTGTTGATATATCAAATTCTAAGATATTTTTGTTAGAAGCTGATGAAAAATATTATCAAGTGCAAGGCACTAATAAACATCAAGATATAACTTGTCTGAAGTTCTTAACACCTTCAAGAAGATGCCATCCCCATGTGGAGCCACTGTTAGCCACCTATAAATTTTTTTTTCATCAAATGGTGGCTAAATATTTTTAGGCCTTCAAGAAACAATTTCATGTCCAAATTGTGATTTCTTGAAGTCTTATGATGACATTTACTCTTTGAGTTAATCTTCACTGCTGTTTCACTTTTAATCCTAAAGAACCTTGTTGTTTACCAAGTGTTAGTATGAATCCTTTGTCGAAGTGTACGAAAAAGGACCACTTTAGCTACGCATAACTAATAGCCCTAACAACAAAAGTGGCTACCAATATCTTTAGATCTGCGGTTAGTTAGACAAGAAAAGAGCTGCAAAATACCAGATCTATGTATGGAAAGACATTAAGCAGTAAAAACAAGGGTTTGCTCCATATACCAATAGACAAGACAAGAACAAATTTTGAAAGAATTTTTGTATTAATGGGGCACCTGTGAGGAAAACCAGAAGGAGTATCCAATTCCCCTCAGTGGGATGGGTTATTGGAAGTCCTCAGCACTTCAGATCTAAGATTTTTCTCTCTAGTTGATGTAGAAAACCCAATGCAAAGAGTAGAGCTCAATGGGAGCAAATGGCAGAAAATGGTGACCAAGTGTATAGATCCAGAGTGATCTAATAGGCAACAAAAGGTGAAGAATGGTAGGAAAAACCCTCCTATTTATAACAAAATATTGGATCATTCTAGATCTTGGTGCATGATTAAAATAATGTTAACCAAATCTAGATCCACCTTTTATGGAATATTTTATTATATTTGTTGGAGGGAAAAAGCATTTGACTTGGGTCAAATCCCTTTATTTGTCAATAATAAATAAATAAATGATTTATTTATATTTTTAAGGAAGTGGTTGAAGGATAATCAAATAAATAATGATTTATTTAATTATTTGTGGATGATTTGGTCATATTTAACAAGGAATATTATATAAATAAGATTTAAATAATTATTCCTAGAAAATAATAAGATAAATAAAGGTTTATCTAATTAATTTCTTTGTTTTGGGTTAAACATGACTAGGAATAATAATTAAATTATGGTTTAATTAATTATTCCATGAGGAAAAATCAAACAAATATAGGTTTGTTTAATATTTCCTTTTGGGGTTTCCTGTTTAGACCATAAACAACCTAATAAATGTGGTTTATTAAGTTATTTTACATAGTGAAAGCAGTTTTACTTAGGGTAAAATTGGTCTTACATGGTGTACTTGGGTCCATCTAATGATAAGAGGTTAGATGACCAAAAAATGGTGTAACAGATTGCCCCCCAGCGTGCGAGTGTTAGGAGAAAATCGTATGACCGAAGTACGTTGTAAGAACTCTATCACCAGACATCAAGAGGGAAGTCAGAGAGAGAAATGTGAGGTAGACTAAGGTGCTGAAGAACTAGACCCTGAGGAGACGAGACTTACAGGTGCAACAAGTCTCTTTTTATGAGAGGGTACCTATGCTAAAGGCGGCGGGGGAGGCATACCTATGCCCGCCGAGACAAAGTACAAAAGAATAGTGTGTCCAGTAAACAAGGGACCGAACCATAAAGTATAGCCAGCATAATCATGAGCCAGATAAAAATACAATGAAGAATCCCACATACATGATGTGCCTGGGATAACAGCCAGGACTTATACAATAATATCCGAGTACATGAGATACAAATACAACCCAAATGCCCCCTGTAAATGGGGAAGGGCTCGCAAAATCTGACTGATACATGCAAATCAAAGAGGCGCTGCAAGCGGCTAAGGCCGACATCATCAAATATATGGAGCTACATCAAGGGCTACAATGAAGAGGTCATCCGGGCATGTGGGGGGCTACCTGCAGGGCCACCCCCTCATGAGGGCTGAGACATCTCACACACACCCGGGAATCACCAAGAGCTGCTGCTGCATCACTGAACCATCAAGCATACGGATCTCGATCATGCTGAAAGGAGCTGGAGTGGAGAAACAATCAAGTCAAAGGGTAATGAGAGATCCCTTTGCCTGATCCGAGGCATCGAACAAGAGTGGAAGTTGGAACCAAGGTACACCGCCCTCTAGACCTGTCTTCTGGAATGGAGGAACTGATGTCGACAGAAGGAGGTCCGCCATAGATGAGGCAATGAGAGATCCTCAATTAAGGCACGAGAGAAAATAGTAGAGCGACGGACAGACTAATACCAATGATGATGATGGAATGGAGGGGACTGAGTAGTGAATGGACGACTTCCCTTGTATGAATCCTTTGTCGAAGTGTACGAAAAAGGACCACTTTAGCTACGCATAACTAATAGCCCTAACAAAAAAAGTGGCTGCCAATATCTTCAGATCTGCAGTTAGTTGATCAAGAAAAGAGCTGCAAAAAACCAGATCTATGCATGGAAAGACATTAAGCAGTAAAAATAAGGGTTTGCTCCATATACCAATAGACAAGACAAGAACAATTTTTTGAAAGAATTTTTGTATTAAGGGCACCTGGGAGGAAAACAAGAAGGCGTATCCAATTCTCCTCAATGGGATGGGTTCTTGGAAGTCCTCAGCACTTCAGATCTAGAATCTCTCTCTCTTGTTGGTGTAGAAAACCCAAACAAAAATAGAACTCAAAGGGAGCTCACACAGCAAATAATGTAGAAAAAATGTGACCAAGTGTATAGATCCAGAGTGATCTAATAGGCAACAAAAGGTGAAGAATGGTAGAAAAAACCCTCCTATTTATAACAAAATATTGGGTCATTCTAGATCTTGGTGCATGATTAAAATAATGTTAACCAAATCTAGATCCACCTTTTATGGAATATTTTATTATATTTGTTGGAGGAAAAAAGTATTTGACTTGGGTCAAATCCCTTTATTTATCAATAATAAATAAATAAATGATTTATTTATATTTTTAAGGAAGTGGTTGAAGGATAATCAAATAAATAATGATTTATTTAATTATTTGTGGATGATTTGGTCATATTTAACAAGGAATAATATCTAAATAAGATTTAAATAATTATTCCTAGAAAATAATAAGATCAATAAAGGTTTATCTAATTAATTTCTTTGTTTTGGGTTAAACATGACTAGGAATAATAATTAAATTATGGTTTAATTAATTATTCCATGAGGAAAATCAAACAAATATAGGTTTGTTTAATATTTCTTTTTGGGGTTTCCTGTTTAGACCATAAACAACCTAATAAATGTGGTTTATTAAGTTATTTTACATAGTGAAAGCAATTTTACTTAGGGTAAAATTGGTCTTACATGGTGTACTTGGGTCCATCTAATGATAAGAGGTTAGATGACCAAAAAATGGTGTAACACCAAGAGAAGAAACTGCTTCTAAAAAACTCCATTTTCCACCATTTACCTCTTCATTTCACTCCCACAAACTTCCATTTTTCATCCTTGTTTCCTCCATGAAATCCATCTATAAACCTTCATTTAACCTTCAAAACATCCCAATCCCCCTTAAAAAAACCTTATATCTCCCCTTTATTTGGTTTTAAATTCCCTTCTTTCATCTATCAGAACCCTTATTTTGGCTTAAAAACACTATTTTTGGGCCTAAATCAGTCTTTTGCATTATAAAGAGTTAAGCCCCCAAGGGCTTATAACCTTTAGCCCCCCGTCTCATATGGCATAAGCCCCACAATCAGGTGCTTAAAGGCATAAAAACCCTCTTCCGAACCCTTCTTTCCTTTTTTTTTTTCATTTCCTCGACGTTTTGATTTAAATGATTCTGGACTGTTGATCTCTGCAGATCAACGGCCATCGGGCCCCATCCTTCCGCCCGATCACCTTCCCTTCCTTTCTTCCCCTTTCAAAACTATTCGCTTCATCCTTAAATCTCGACCGTCCATCTGAGAAATCTAACGATTGGGACTTAACCCGATGAGCCAACACCGTGGACCTCGCCAAAGCTTTTAACCCCACATCTATCTGCCTGTGGCGCTCATTCTACGCCGTTGGATATTCCGCCCCTCATCCAACGGTCAACAATGCATGTCGCGCAATTTTAACCCAGCAATTTTCCACTATGCGAAAAATCCATGTTACCATAGACTCCACTCCATTTACTGCCCTGCACCTTGCCCTCCATCGCGCTCAACCTATGGCATTGGATCTGCTTCCCCTCATCCGACGACTTAAACTCCATATCGCGTAATTTTTGGCTTGCCTTCCCAGTGCACTACTTCTGCGCGATATGGACGGTTTTGAAAATCCATGCATTAATTGCTGAGTGGAATCGCGTTCCAAAAGCAAATACCGCCTCCCCCCCCCCAACGCTGCGCGAAAACCATTAATGGTTTTCCGAAATCACTTAACTTGAAATTCGTGCCATAATTCAAAAGTTTTCCTGGTTAGCTATTCTGCCAGGTTTCGACCCTTCTACTGCTACATTCATCCATCCTCACTACTCCGAAACACTTCCATGAACCCTCCTAAGCAGTCAAAACCAATACTTTGTAGGATTTTAATTAACTTTGTGTGTTTTTATGCAGGTTTAATGGAATTCAAGATAAAACCCTCCCGCAGATGATTACACTGTTATTAGCTGAGGATGACGATCCTCATGGCTTTTGGTACCACTTAAAGGGTTTTTGAAGTGCTAATTACATGTTTAAAAAGGCCGATAAGTCATGATCATCGGATTTCTAAACAAATTTTCCCATAAACCCTCTGCGCACCTGCAAACAGAAAACACAGTCAGCAATCAATTAATGAAAGGGTATCAGTGTCAAAGATGAAGATCATGGCTTAATCAAGCCTAAACACAGATCCGAAGATAAATCACTCTGTTTATGAAACAAAGAAATATTAGTCGAAGGACACCTCAGAGCCACATCAAAGGGGATAATTAATTCCCCAGCTACTATATTTCCACCTTGCAGCTTTTGGCCTCAAAGGCATACCTAGATCAAATCTCATTCTAAAACATTAAGACTAAAGGAAGCTGACAGTTATTACAAAAAAAGGAAGATATTTCAAACTGTTAGTAAAGTTATTGTAAAAGATAAAAAGAGCCTTAAAGTCAATATTTTTACCCACTAAGCCTAAAAAACAGAAACAAAGTAAATGAAACAGAGTTGTAATTCGATGCTTTCTTGCCTTATGCCTTGCATGGTTTTCAAGGCTAGGAGTTGAATTTAGTATAGAATTAATTACATTTCAACCCTAGGAATTCTTCCACCTCCTCATTTTCTTATAAAATCTCCTTGAGGAGCACATTGTAAAGGGTTGGTTGGTCACTAGTTGTAACACTGAAATTATTTGAAATAATACATAATCTATTTGAAGTTGAAGAAGAAATTGAAGTCTTGGAAGCTGGATTATGTTGTGACATGCTTGTTCTTGAGAAGGCTATGTTATTGGATCCTTGAGCTTGGCTATTGGTGATGTATTCTGAACTATCTGTTGTTTTTCCTGTTTTCATTTTGTTCCATAAATTATTACTACAGTAGGATGAAAAGTTTAGGCTAAGAAATGACTCCTGGAAGCACCTTAGACCTATTTATCCTTCACTGTTTTATGTTTTCTTCTGCTGAGGCATTTTAGAGTCTTTAATCATTCTCTTGAACCCTTATGCTCATTTATTTCTCAAATAGTTCAAATATTTGGTTCCAACATGATTTATGGTTTTCCCTGCTTGTTTGCTGCCACTTGAAAACTGTTTTTGAAGTCTCCCTTTGAAGTACCATTGTTTACAGTTAGCCAAGGAGGTCTGTTTTGATCATACCCTTTGTCCCTGCTTGAAAAATTGTTTTAAAGGTCTTTATAGCTGTGATCATAGATGTGTTAAGTATTCCCTCTTCTATGACTGCAATTATCAGTGAATCTTTTATGTTTTCTAAGTCCTTTGAAATAAAATCTTTGAGGAAATAGGATGTGCTCCCGAATCTTAGATTTCATTTCAAAATTTGTCTTGAAATCATTATTTGCTTAAAGTGTGATTTGTAGAATTCATGGTTAGCCCTGTCTATCAAATACCTCTTTATGTTCAAGTTATGTTTTTAAGTTCCCTTTGTTGAGAATTCAAAGTCTCTTTCCAAATAATTAATGTCCATCTCATTCACAAAACTAAAGGATCCTGTGGCCAAGTTAGATTTTCCCTTTGATATCCCATATCCATTGATGAGATTGTCATAAACCTCTTATTGACTCCATTGCCCAATGAATTTGACACTTCTTCTTTCCATTTATACTGCCTAGACCTTTCATGTACTGCTATGCCAATTCAATCAAACAAACAAATCAAACAAACACTTGCACTTAATAACTAGTCTAAAATAAATACTTAAAAGCAAACAAGACATATCTTTGCAAACAATTTGAGAGATCCCTCTTCGAGAACAGGAGGAATAGATTCTAGAACTCTAAAGATTGATTTTGATGTTGCCTTGTCTTTTGGTTGGCCAATCTATCAAAACACAGGACCCCAGCATCCTCCTCATAGAGAAGTGGAATTTTTTATTGATTTGATGGCAGGAGTAGCACCAATATGTAAGGCCCCTTACAGGATGAGTACTACAAAATTGGCGGAATTAAGGTTGTAGCTTAAGGAAATGCTTGATAAGGGGTATATAAGGCCAAGTGTGTCACCTTGGGGTGCACCAATATTGTTTTTAAATTAGAAGGATGGCACTCTCAGATTGTGCATTGATTATAGGAAGCTTAACAAATTGACCATCAAGAACATGTATCCATTGTCGAGGATTGATGACTTGTTTGATTCTCTGAAGGGAGTGGCAGTGTTCTCAAATATTGATCTAAGATCAGGATACCATAAGGTGTGAATTAAATAATAATACATCTACAAGGCTGCATTCGGTACAAGGTATGAACATTTTGAGTTTGTGTTGGTTCCTTTTGGTCTTACTAATGATCCAACCACCTTCATGTGTTTAATGAACAATGTGTTGCATCCTTACATGGACACATTTGTGATATTGTTTATTGATGATATATGGATATACTCCAAGAATGAGGAAGAGCATGTAGAGCACCTGGTAGTAGTGTTGAGATTGTTGAGAGAGCATCAATTGTATGCCAAGCTCAACAAGTGCAGTTTCTTTCAGACTCAGATTCATAACTTGGGGCATTTTGTTTCCAAGGAAGGGATAAAAGTGGAACCATAAAATATTGAAGCTATAATGGAGTGGCCAACTCATAGGAAAGTGGATGAGGTCAGATTATTCATGGGAATAGCAGGTTACTATAGGAGGTTCAACAAGAAATTCTCAAGGATTGGCTACAGTATTACATCTTTGCAAATGAAAGGAAATAAGTGCACTCTGTGGTATTCATTCAGGAAAAACACTTGATTAACCATCTGCCTCTTCCCATCACAATGAAATCAAACAATAATATAGTGTCTCATATACACAAAATGTTCTTTGTCTTTGTTAGACCAACACATATCTCTGTTAGAAACAAAATTTATATCTGTCTCTTTTAACGACACATATGTGCATTAACAATTCTATATGGGTGATACCATGCAATCAATGTTTGCATATCTATATTTACATGCCCAAGAAAATAAAGAGACCCAGATATATGGTTGAAAGTCATTAATTGGATTGACATGAGAAAAATAAAAATTCTGCCTCATCACTGTCCAAAATGAATTTATAATGTATTTTGTAGTGAAACATAGAGAGGTTTAAGGAATTGGTGCACTGATTATACAGGAAATGAACCAACAAACAATAGAGGGATGATTAGGTTGTTGTAGGGGATGCTTATGACACACCACTGGAGGTGTGTGTAGTCTGTGTGGTTTCCATATGATTGTTTAGAATTATGTTGCAGCTTCATAAATAACATTTGGTTTGGGGTATGTCTAAAGGCCCATGGATTTCCAACTCTAACTTTGAATTTTCCCAACTGAAAAAACATTGCTAAGAGGAGAGAGGAAAAGCCTAGGAAAAATGAAAAACACCCAGCAATGTTAAATATGCCCAACAGTCTACTAGACTCAAGTAAAACAATTTGGAAACATTCTATGTAAGTGCAATGTCTCTGAGATGATTTCCATTGATTTTCAATCTCTAAGTATAATGGATGGAGGAAAATAGTGAGTTGTTGAAATTCATTAAATACTAGTGGGGATTATAGGATGAAACTCTTTATCATAATGTGCAAATGGCACTAACTATACACCATAAATGACAACAATAATCTTACATAGAGTACATAACATTAAAACACACATTTGAAGAGATGTTCCTCGAAACCCAACTAGGAAGAAAACCGGGTTGATTGAAGATTTTATTAAGTAGGATATTAATTACAAAAGGATTAGCGTCTTATGATCCCTCTATCCTCTCACTAATACGCTTTCCATTATTTTGAATGTCACTATAGGAGGGGATATAATCTTTTGTAATATAATCTTCCAAATATTCACTATAGCTGCACACAAAGAGGTCAAAAGCATCCAACTTTTGACTAATAATTTGAGCCCTAGGTACTCATAATAATCATGAAATTTAAAAAAAAGTTGCTAATGTAAGGTCAAAAGTGTGTGATATGGGTAAAATATCAAGATAGATGGGCCTTATAAAATATCCAATGTGTGGGACCATCATGCCCCTAGTTTGGAATGTTGCACACTCTTGAGCAACTACCTAAGTCACATGACACTAGGACATGAGACACGGAGGACACGTAGATACGAGCATTCGACACGAGACATAGAGACCCCGGAAACAAGACACGAGGGACATGTTTTATAAATATATATAGTAAAAAAATATAGAAATATAGTGCCTGATCCATATAGATATGAATCATAATGATATCTATTTAGTGTTTTGTATAAACTATTTACTATTTAGTAATTTACTAGCTAGTTTATTAATTTACTAGATCAATGATGTTCACAGTTCAATGTTCATTGTTCATATCATAAATTTTCTTATTAACTTCAAATAGGTTCGATCATGTTCAAAATTCACATAAGGTAGTTTATAAATTATAAATTTATGTGTTCAAACTTCATTGTTGACTAGAGCGTTAATCGAGCTTTCCCTCCCTTTAGACCTCAAAGGTGTAGTGATCAATGAGAACATGACGAGGAGGCGGGCTTTTAATTTAAGCACACAATCTATACGTGGTTACTGGTCATAAAATGTGGTCCTGGTGTATAATAAAGTTAAGTTCCATAGGCTATAACACAACTTACACGAAATTTAAGTGCTCCAAACTCTCAGCAAAGCACGTGAATGCTTGTCTCCTGCATCTCCAACTCTAGATCGATGTGAAGTTGTGAATGGTGCTCTCAATGTGAAGTTGTGATAATTTCACTTGAATATGATGGAATTCCTCACACTACAAAACAAATTTGATTTCGGGAGTGAGAAAACTCAACTTCGACGACAGACAATGACAAAACAAAACCCAAAATAAACCATGTTGCAAGTTTTAAATGTCACTTTTTATGGGACACATGTCTTAACACCCAAAAATTTTAGGGCACATTTATGCCATTTCCAAAACACACCTTGATTGGAGGATACGAAGAAAAACATTTTCGTCACTTGTAAGGCATGTTTCGTGTCTAACACATAAAATATGGGACACAAGACCCTTAGAGACGTGTCCTGTGACTTAGGCCACTACCCTCTCCTTTAATGTTCCTAATCCTTGTCTTTCTATTCCTTGACAATCTATCTTTCATTTTAATTTCCATCCAATATATCTGGTTCTCCTTGCTGATAAAATCCATCAGAATCCTTTACTATTTTATACTCCTTAGCTTCTTTGTCTTGAATAATTTCCTTTGACAGTAAAAGTAATAGTGGGGTGTTAAATCTCAACCCAATATAATGCATTCCCAACATTTCCATTAACCTCTTGTAGATAGGTGTTCTAGAGATGGCACTATGTAATCTGATAGGTGAATGGAGCTCTATATTCTACAGGTTGGAAGGAAAGATTAGTCATCTTATTTGAAAACCCTATGTAGCTTCATCCCCTAATAGTCACATGATATCCTCAAAGTGTAAAATTTACTTCTCTTGCATTTTCTTCCAAATTAGTGCCACTCGTTAGTCTTCTATCAAGATATTATGAGCTATAATTATGGTTTGAGGGTCCGGGTCTCTTAAACCAAAACCTGGTTTGTGGTATTATTTTCTATCATAGATGTTTCTAGACTCTCTTATCATAATTTTGGGAATCAATATCCTTAAGATTTACCAAACTGTTATCATCTTTATGGCCACTAAAATTCCCTGCCACTATAGGAAGACATACAATAAGCCTTCAATACTACAGAAGTAAACTTCTGGTTATCAAAGTAAGCCTTCAATACTACAGAAGTAAACTTTTGGTTATCAAAGTATCCATTTTTAGGTCTGCATATGAATGCATCCTTCTCAACAACAGAGAAGCGAATTTTATAATTTAATATTTGGGGATGGGAATTTTATATATTTTTTGAATACCATATGTAAACCTTCCCCTAGTTTTTTCACAATGAGAAATTTACAATATTTGGAATAGGTTTGTAGTCTAATATGGAAACAGATGAATCTTGAGTTTCACATTTTGAAGCAAAATCCATTATTCATTATGGTCATCATAGCCAACAAAATGTATTTTATTCACTGGATCATAACTCTTGACTGAAACTCTCTTGCAATATTCTTCATTGGGGTGCTTATTTCATTCCTAAAAACTCTTAGTACCATATCAATAACTCAAGTCTTTACTAAAATTATAACCACCCATTAATGGTCCAAGTTTTGAGTATGAGGAGAAGAATGGCTCCAACGATGAACTAAGAAATATCTCATCCTCCTTGAACCTTAACCACATTGGATTTTTCTTGTGCTACCAAACTCACCAAATTCTTCTCTCTTAAAGGGGGATGACACATCCATAAGATTTTCTAAATCACCTCACAACATTCCTGCAGATTTACTAATTTGTAGAGGACCAACCCAACCATCATTGCACGCCATGAAACCATATTTCATTCAGTCACTCTGTAAAACACTTTTCATGCATTTCCCACTCTACCACATTTCACACACATGTAAATGAGAGGATTAATCGCACCAACATCTGGATTAAATTAAAATTTTATGACATGACTATGGATCTTCTTTTCACGTTCCCAATTGATTTGTTGCAACATGAAGCATATCAAGATAATTCGTTGCACCTGGGACTAGAAAATTAACTTCACTTGACTTAGCTATTGTTATAGATGATCCCATTGAGCTCCTTCTTAAGCATATCTCACAACCATATTTATTGTCAACATAAATAGTTGGAGTGTACCTTGACACCATAGTTCAAATCTATTATAACTTATGATTAACTATCTTACAAACTGCTACAACATCCATATAAATATCTCATGTTTATGTGATTTTATCAATGGTAACATTGTTTACTTTCCCGCGAGCTTGCACAAAAAATATTTTCAACCAAAAGTGTAGACCAGTTGTTATAAATTTAAAATTGCACTCATGATGTATCCATTTTTATTCACCCTAATTTTTTGTGGACAATATGGGAATTATAAATCATCACTGTCTTCTGAAGGCAATGCTTTTGAGGAATACCCATCAACAATCTCATCGGCATCTTCCTGGTTATTAAGAGATATATCTTGCATTTGCATCTATGGAAATGAGTGCTTTGTTGGGCAGTTCATTATGTAGGGATTTAAATTTAACCAGAGAGCTTGAGAATTATTTTGGTTACTTGATTTTCAGGACAAATAGAAAATTGACTTTGATCTCATCTAATGTGATGCTTTTATATTGATGGAATGAATGAATGAATAGATCCACCCTCAGTTCAAAGTTTTCTCCTTTTAGTGTAAGGATGATAAAAGGAATGAAGTACCGTGAAGTATTTGAATTGTCAACTCATTTTTAACAAGTCAAGTAGCCTTCAAACATTTTCCTTTTAACTGGTTTGACTTATTGATAGATTAGGTATATGATGTGAGTTGGGATTTCTAATTAAATCAGTGGAAGAATGTTTAACCTTGTGTAGAAATTCATATATATTAATATTGTAAGATGATTTTTTGGAAAAGAACCGTGTTTGCAAAATATTGGACAAATTAAGTTTTCAAACACAATTATTTTACAAAAAATTATCTAATAATAAGAATGTTTAACCCCCAAGGCAGAAAGATGTTGTATAAAACCTTGTGGGTCTAGTTGCAAATTTAGAATACAACAATATCTCTCTCAGCATGAAGACCCAAGAAGTCTGACTCAGCCACTAATTTCAACCTTCAATGGCCAAAACAATTGTTGTAGGCATATGATATGCATGGGTTACAGATCTTGTGCCAGAGATATATTCACACATGTTGGACATGCAAAACTTGTGTTTGGCATGTCGGGTGCTAAAAAAACTCACTAAAACAAAATTTTAGGGTTTCAGGTTGCTAAAACAACACACTAAAACAAAATTTTAAGGTTTCACATTTGTTATAAAGGTGTGTTTGATCTGGGAAATAATTCAACATTCGATCATTTGATGTAGCTCTATTTTAAAAAATTTAAATCTCCATTTTTATATTTTATTTTTTTACTTTTAAAAAAATTATATTATTTATGTGTCATGTTTTGGGTGGTAATTATATATTATTATATTTATATTATATTATTTACGTCTCCTGTTTGGTTGGTCTATGTAATGCATATTGGATATGTGTATATTGTATTCTTGTACCTATGCGTCTATGTATGCCCTTGTCATGTGACTTAGGTTCTCAGTTAATAAATTTTACCAACAACAATGGTCACTGGTATTGATTGACACCTCCTCTCTCACTCTCTAATCTGCCTGTATGTGAAGTCTTTAAGCCACATGTTGGCATGCTTTCTAATCATCTGAGACCTTGATGGTTAATGAGACATTCTTATACCTAGTATCGACCAATTGTTTCAGTGGCTATTTTTTTCTTAACTGTGGTCCCATGCCTCATATTGACTAAATTATGGCTCCTTTTGTCTCTATACTTGATCATAATATTTAAATATAATTATATTTCCACCATAACTAAATAAAACAAGTCACCATAGATTACAGATAGGAATTTATTTTCAATTTTCTAAGCTTGCGGATAATTTATTATTTTGCAGGATAGGCTGTCAAAGCTTTGCGAAAAATAAAAATCCCAATTAATTTATGTTAGCACTTAGAAACTAGAAATATCATGGAACATTGGGATGTCTGACAACGATTTTATGGAAATTTGTATTATACATGAAAATAAACTTCAAAATTCTGTTACTTTCATTTCACAATGATAACTAGAGGCACAATACTTTTGAATTAGAAAAGAAGAGTGTAGAGATCGCATAGATGAAAATAATTCCTTGAGAATCACATGCAGCTTTACTAAAGTATTCCATTGGTGAAGAGGAAGGAGCCAACTATGAAATATTTTAACAACATCTATAAAATTAATTTGCAACATTATTCCCGAGTTCAGATAGAAATAACTACCGGTATTCCAAACCTGTAGTGATTAAAAACTATGTCTTATTATGTTGCATGGCTTATGTATTGGAACTAAGTGAAAATAGGGATATATGATGTAAAGGTTTATCAACCTGTGCCCAGCCTAGCAATGGATTTATAAGAGAGGTAATTATATTTTTGGTTTTGACATAATCATAAACATTTTGATCTAGAGATTTAACTAGTATTTTACTAAAAATGTATTGTAATTTACAGGTTGGAAACTGTTTAAAAAAGTGGTGATATTACTCTGAGACCTACCTCTTCATCAATTTTTACAAGGTTAATGATTTCAAATTTATATATTCTAATGAATTTGAAATAAATGTGATTTAAATTTAGAATCAAATCTCAGTTTTTCTTATTTATTTATATATTGTGTTGTTTCACAACAATGGAATTTCTGGCATTTGTATCTTGAAGATACCATCTTTCTTCTTAGTTTCATAAATTATAGTTACATATTTTTATTTGTTTCTGTTTTCTTCTCTCAATTAAACAATTAAGCAGGTGTAATTCCTTGCCCTTTGTTATTATTTATAGAATTCGCATCATCCATGGACATTTTTAGGCTTTTGCAGATCAACATGTTAGTGGATTTGGTGCATTAGAAGTGGGTCCATCCAATTGGAAAGAAACAAATGATGTTATTGACCATGGATCACCAGATCAGGTTGTTTGTAAGATTGCATGATATCCCAATATTGTTTTCTCACTAATAGAGCATATAAAATAAATCTTAGATACAACTACCTTTATTTATGGAGCCTTCTTCCGATGACTGATCCTATTCATATAATGTTGTATTCTTGATGCATTAAATATATGCCATCTCTTCATGATTCATATTCTAATGGACCTTATGATGGAGAGGACATGGGATTTTTGTTTAAGAAATTTCTCTTAATTTGGTGTTTATGTCATCACATAGGTTGTTGAAGGCATGAATCATGTTTTTTATGATTTGAGTCAAGCTAATAATGATCATGAAAGCACATCCATGGATAATATTGTAAATTATGCAGACCGACATGTGTCATGCTTGACAACAAAGGTTTGTGGATTTATAAAACTATGTGGTCGATTAAGTATTTTCAGAGCTCCTATTTTATGGTTGTTGTTCGTCATATCAAAATAAACATATTGACATACTGTGGGAAAGTTATAATTGCTTCGTTATTGTACTATATATTCAGGTAGACAAAAAATTAAACTTGGTCTTGTTTGGTGCATCTTCAAGGTCATGTGATTATGTCCTAAACACACTGATGCAGGTAAATTTATTTTCCATTCGATTGTTTGTATAAATAATTTATTTTGTTTTTTTTGTTAGCTGGGTTGGCTATTTTATCTATTTTTCAATGGCCTACTTGAGATATGTGGAAATTTAAGATAAATAAGGTTTCCTACAGGGTGAAGAAAAACACTTTGCAGAGTCTTATCACCGATTTTATTTTATGGCTTGTGGATGAAAGGGTTCCATTAGTGAATCATGATAGCTAGTTACTGAAAGCACTAAACGTGCTAATGCTAAAGATATTGGTGAGAATTCTACTCTTTTTCCTTTATATTAATGTAACCATATGTTTTTACATTCCAAACATTCTATTGTAACCAAGTTTTGAAGTGATTTGGATTACCTTCCAAATTTAACCTTATATATGTTAAAATTGTCATGAAATTTTATGATATTACGATTTTTTTGAAAATATTAATACTTATATTTTAGCATTTGATAGGATGTTTGGGTTGAAACTTGCAAATTCTTACTCTAAGCTCCTATTTCTTGTACTGTGCCCTGTATGGGTAGGTTTTCTTACTCTAATCTAATTGCAAGGTTTTCATCTAATTGGTTCATTCAAAGTGTGAACAAACAACATAACTGTTGACAATATGATATTGCTTTCTCTTACCAATTATATTAAAATTTTCACAAAATTTAATATTACTAGGTAACACCATTCCACTTTAACTAAACCTACAAACCAAATTGAAATTTATATTATTCTAATTAATAACTAATATTTTCAAAAACTTTCCTATTTAATATTTTCCCTTAAACTACTTCTGAGTGATTAATAGATCATCCTCATACATAATAAAACATGGTAATAGCCTAAGACCAAAGGTATCTAGAAGAAGTAGCACTTTTTGCTCTTATGGACCACCAAACAAGTCATTTTAGGTGGCCAAGTTTTCTCTGAATAGAATGACGTAGCTGCAATTGGGGATCTTTCAAGTGGGGGTATTGAAGTTGTATCAACAAAACTTGGTTAATAACCTCTTGGAGATTTTTTGGACTAGTTTTGAAATTGCACACGGGAAAGAAGCCAACCATGTAGAAAATAAAATCTGGAAAGAAAGAGAAGTAGCAATGTGTAAGGTGACAGTTTGAACCAACCAAGGTTTTAATTCCAGAGATTTTGGTTTGTCTATGAAGGGGATTTAAGTGCAATAAATTTTTATTACAATGCATCGTACAAAAGAGCATCATATTTGATTGAATTATCTCGTCTTAAACACGCGCACTTGAATTTTTGAAACCACCAAATTTTCCATGGTACCTATCTCATCACTCTTATGCTAAATTAGATTGTTTGAGTGTAGTTACTCTAATTTACATTGCTCGATGAAACAAACATTAAACTTGATAGAATGTAGTACTTGATATTTAGTATTTACAAAAATTACTGGTTTCTTGAACATATTCCAAATTTTAAATTTTGGTTTAGCATTGCTTGATTTACATGCTAGAAACAATATCTTTCAGTGCTAAATGAACTAAAATATCTTCCCTATGAATTCAAATTGGGACACCCATTAAAAGGCTGCTCAATTGCTGTAAAATCTACGACTAATCCTAGTTAACATGTACAACTTCATATTTGAGCCAAAATGGGTAATATTTAAATTGGAAGACACAAGTTTCCTATTTATATTTTGATTCAAAGAGATGAGTTTTCAAATTTTATATACCGGTGGAGGGCACAGTCAGAAGACATGGACCCAAGAAACATTGGGCAAAGTCTAAAAAATAAGATTGATTTGGATTCCCCAATAGAAAACTGGCATAAATCTCCACAAATAAAACAAATTTCAAAATAGTGGCTTGCCTAGTTGGTAAAAGTGAGGTGCTGAAATTTCCAATATCAATGTTCAAGCCTCTTTGATGACAAAATTGCGTTTGTGCTTATGGATGTAGCAACAAAAAAAAAATGGCTAGAGTCAGATGAAAGTTCCAAGCATCTTTTGGTAGAATAAATGGCCCACTCGCAATCTCTTAGTGGATATTATTGGTTTTGATTTGTCTCGCTTATCTACTCACATTGTGGTAAGATGAGGCTAGTTTAGGTTCTCTCTTCCAGACATGCAAAAAGAGAAAATTTGTCAAAATTTGTCAGAGTAGTTATCTCTATCAAAATTCCTTTCAAAATCCCTGGTCAAGCTTATTGAATAGCTTAGGAAAATATAATTAAGCTCATTGCATCTTGGTCGAACTTGACAAGATTTGACTAGGTTTGGCCCAAACCCAAACAAATCAGAGCTATTTAGAAAAAAAATTGGGAACTCTTATTTTAACGTTGGATAGTAAGAATAGTGTAGCACAAAACCCAAATGCCATGCATAGAAGGTTTATTCCAGAGGACATAGAAAAGAGGCTAGGATTTTTTTTTCTTTTTACTAAAGAGGTGAATGCCATTTTATCAAGTGCATAATCAATCATATTGGTTTCTATTGTTTCCTCTAATATTTGAGTACATGTGGACATTGTTAGTACCCTATAATTCATAGGATCACAAGGTGACTGGTTATTCTTTTCAGATCTTGTATATTGAAGATAATACTCCATGGCTGTCATTTATTTCCAGAAAAGGAAGAAAAACCCTGACTGTCAAGGACTTCAAAGGAATCAATCTGCCCTTTTAGTTCAATGGAAAGAGGAAAGTGTTGCTGATAAGATGTAATGGTGAGAAAACTTCATTTCTGCCCTCATTCATTTCATTTACCCTCTTTTACCCATCAATTTTTCCATTTTCTAAAGTCTCATGCTTCGTTTCTTTCAAAACCCCTTATTAACTATTAAAATTCAATTTCATAGTTAAAGAAGCAGCTCCGCCCACCTAGTAGCAACCATATCATTTTCCTGTTTAAACTTACGGTATATTCCCTTATTCGCAGCTCTGGCCCCCCCACATTCGGCCATTTTTCTATATATATATATCATCTGATATATATATGTTATAAACCACACCTTACTGCTGCAAACCTTTATCACATCACCTTCCGTCAGCGCACATCGCAGTTCGCGAGGTTTAGCTTGTAACTCCCGCCCCTTGTAACAAAACCTCAAACTTTTCAATTTGTGGTCCTACCACATTACCTTCTGTCAACGCACATTGCAATTCATGAGGTTTAGCACTTACCTCATTTCCCTGATCCCAAACCTTGCAATGTGCGATAAACCCCGAACCTTGCGACGTGCGATAAACCCCAAACCTTGCGATGTGTGATAAACTTTAAAACTTGCGACTTGAGATATTGTTGGGACCCCATCACATATCGCGCTTGGCAAGCTCAGGAGGATAAGCACTAAGGAACATGTTAAAAACGACGATTCGCGGCCTACAGGCGGGCCCGCCTCCTTTCCACGTCACCATCCACTCACACCCTGATGGTCATTTATCCCTGACCCCACCATTTCACCCCACATCACATCCACCTCATTAAAATATGCTCACCTTTCCTGACATCCACCGCACCCCGCTCCCATCCGACGATCATCATGACTTTTCAGCCCCCCCTCAGCCTCCGAACTTTAACAGGGGGGGGGGGTTGGTTCCGAAATAAATGGTTTTAGTCTCTGCCCATACACCTACATGTCATATCCAGAGAAGTTCGGACCCCCCCCTCATCCAAAAAAATTACCACCTTTTGGACCCTCCAAAATATGGTTTCGGGTTTTGCATGCCAAACGCAACGGTAAGAAAATTTTAACTTGAGGGTCGAAATGACTTACCTCCACTTCAGTTGTTTTTTCCATAGGTTGAATGATGGAAGAGGGACTACGGTAGGAGTACCTTCAGATGGGATAATTCTCCATGACTAAAAACTAAAACCACAAAGTTGAACAACTGTTCAATCCTTGAGCTCGCCACTGTCGAAACGCTCCATGCCAAGATCCTTAGCCGTTAAAAGGAGATTGTGCCCAGCTAGAGGGACATCGGTGCAGGTGTCCACTTGATATTAAAGGAGATAAATCCCTAAATTCAAATCATTTTTCCTATATGTTGTCCATCTTTGGAAGGGAAAAATAGTTCTAGTTAATAACAACATCCTGAGTAGTAGGAGGAAGTTTTACACATGTCACCCTTGTTGAAATCACTTCATTAAAGACTGAGAATTAGTTATACATGTGTCATTATTATTTAGAAAGAAGATGGGAGCTTCCATCAAATTGAGTGTTTAAAGGGAATAAAAATAGTGCCAGATGTCCAGATGTCCATAATTACTCTAGCTACTTTATTTGAACCTGTCAAATGATGTCAATCCTTCTTTGTTATGTAGGAAAAAGAAAGTAAATGTTAGTTACCGCATTGATTGTAATTAGTTAGTAGGATTAGCATATATATACTTCACTGCTTGAATTATGAGAAGGGGGGGGCGGATCTGCAATGAGGAACAGTCCCATTCTGTAATGTTTTTCATTGAATTTCAAGTGACTGTTTGAAGAGTAATACAAGACCAACTGTTTAGGATTCATGTGGTGTCTGAAATGGTGATGTTTTTTTCTGTTTTATGTGTTTTTCCATTATGTTCCTCTTTCTATGTATTTCTGTAAACCTAATTGTAAAACATAAAGTGTGATGAATAGGATTTGTTGATTAGAGCACCCTATTCTGGCTGTGTTTACAATAGTCTATGTTTTCTACTGATGCCAAATCGAGGAATTCTTAATTGCTCCTCGGTTTATGCTGAACTTTACGTCGTAGGACAGATTGAGGAATTATTAAATGCTCTAGAGTCTCTACCTAGCCTTACCTTTCTTATTTTCATAATCCATTTAAAATTCTGAAATATCCATGGTAGCGCAACTATCTTGCCCTGTTTCACTCATGCTTGATATTTCTGCAATTGAATCACCCAAGCCTCTTTGACTCCATTTCCCAATGGCTTTCTCTTGCTCTTCCCACCAAACCAATTCAAAATATGAACTCTGCATCTAATAGCTAGCCTAAAATTCCCAATCAACAAAGCTATATCTAACTGAGATATCCCTCTATGGGTCTAGGAGGGCTAGATCCTAGGCCCAAAGTGGTTTTGATGTTGCCTCCGAGATACTGTCTTCAACCTCAGAATTATGGAGTGATAACATAGCGGCGACTCCATTGGGGACGATTTTTGTGTTCCTCAGTAACAATTATCAAGTTTAGAGCTACTTGATGATGGTGGACAAGCAGTCAAACACAAGAAGGTTGAAATCATCCACCTAGTGACTCCACAAAGTTCAGTTGATATAAAGACTCTACTGGTAGAATAATCCAGAAGTGTTGTGAACTTATGGCGGCTCCATTCTCTGATTGATTGATTATCAAGATGAATTTAAGAATACACTACAGGTATGCTCCTATGAATACATCAAAGATTCCAGTTTTTCCAAATCCCATGCCCAACATTGATTGGTTAAAGAATCTTCCATTTTTTAAAGATGGAAAAGGAGATGATGCTACTTTACATTTATTGAGGTTTCATATGAACATCCATAAGTTTAAGATCAAATTTCATGAATATTGTCTTATGAAAATATTTATGGAAACTTTGGAGGAAATCTTGGTATGAAAATATACTAGCTGCCAACATATGTTCTTTAAAGAATTTTCATACTGTATTTCATGACAAATACAAAGAAGATTATCCATCTTTGTTGCTGGTTTTAAACTGCTGTGACAATTTTGAAAGTTTTATTCAATATCTGGAAGACTACTATGATGATGATCAGTTCATAGATGATGAAATACTAGAGGTGTTAGAGGAAAGACATTGTGAAAAAGTAGAAGCCTTGCTTGAATTTTCTTCTCCCCAGGAAGAAAAAGATGATGTATGTTGTCAAGATGTTCATGAATATTTACCACAGGAAAAAATTCTTGCAGCAACACAACATACCGACCAGCAAAAGGTTAATGAAAAAATTCAGTTTCCTGAACCTGATCAAGTAGGGGACAGTGGTGAGAATCAACAACAGTCTGGTGATGTGGAACAAGAGGCAGCAGAGCTTAATTTTGTTGATCCACAAGAACACCTCCAGCAAGTAGTGTTTCCTTCAGAAATTAAAGGCCAATCAGATTTGCACGATGAAGACCATCTGTCAAATTCTCTTTCATGTTGTAAATTTTCTCAATTTAAAACCCTTGAATAAAATCATAAAGGTTCTAAATCATTGATTTCTTCCTTGAATGATAATGAAGTAGCAAAACATATTATTACAAGTCATATTCCTTCACCCAAAATTAATGAGAGTTTGCAGCTCCCTTTCCAGCTTCTGTGTGACAAAGAGAAGGATAAGGAGCACTCATAGCACTCGAATGCAATGGATACTAAGGAAAATAAATTTTCTCCCTTCCTTTTTTAAGAGAATAAGTTTCAACACATAAGCAAAGCACCAGAAGATCTTATGTTTCCTGGTTACCATGATCCTTTGGTCAATATATGGTAGTCATCAGTGAAGGAAGAATTTTCCAGGTTTATCAGTAGATCTATTAAATCCTTTGGGAAAGTTAAGTTTCCATGTTTTAAATTCATTTTTCTACCTAGAGAGGTGGAATGTAAAATTCATTTGAGTATCCATTTTCTTGATTGGTTGCATTGGAAGTTTGTCATTACTTGATATGGCAGTCATTTTATCAGATTAGAGTAGGTAGATGAGTGCAAATAAGCTGAGTACTTTGAGCATCTTTCCAGTTTTAGTTTCGGATTTCTTTTCAGTTTTTATTTTTAAGCATATTCTAGACTTCAGTTTCAGCATAGTTCATATTTCAGCATTCATATTTTCAGGGTGTAGCAGTGATTTCTGTTTGATATTTTGCAATGAACAGTTCAACTATAGTTTCAACTCAGATTGCAGTACATGGATTAGATTTTTGATTGAGGTTTAGAACATATGATTAAATATTTTTAGCCACAAGGGTTTTGTAACATTCCAAGTTGAATATTTGAGATCAGCCCAATGGATCAGGCCACTGATCTACGGTTTTCTGGACACCTCCTCCGGAGCTTCCCTCCCAAATTAGAGCCACTATTAGTACTATATAATTCATAGTATCACAAGTTGACTGATTATTCTTTTCAGATCTTGTATATTGAAGATAATAATCCATGGTTGTCATTTATTTCCAGAAAAGGGAGAAAAATCCTGATTGTCAAGGAATTCAAAGGAATCAATCTGCCCTTTCAGTTCAGTGGAAAGAGGAAAGTGTTGCTGATAAGATGTAATGGTGAGAAAACTTCATTTCTACCCTCATTCGTTTCATTTACCCTATTTTACCCTTAATTTTTTCCATTTTCTAAAGTCCCACGCTTCATTTCTTTCAAAACCCATTTTTTAACTATTAAAATTCCATTTCATAGTTAAAGAAGCAGCTCCGCCCACCCACTAATAACCATATCATATTCCTGTTTAAACTTAACGTATATTCCCTTATTCATAGCTCCGCCCCCCACATTAGGCCGTTTTTCGATATATATATATATATATATATATCATCTAATATATATATTTTATAAACCACACCTTACCACCGCAAAACTTTATCACATCACCTTCAATCAGCACACATCGCAGTTTGCGAGGTTTAGCCTGTAACTCTCGCCCCTCGTAACAAAACATCAAACTTTGCAATTTGTTGTCTTGCCACATCACCTTCCATTAGCGCACATTTCAATTCGCGAGGTTTAGCACTTACCTCATTTCCCCGATCCCAAGCCCTGTGATGTGAGATAAACCCCAAACCTTGCGACGTGCAATAAACCCCAAACCTTGCGATGTGCGATAAAATTCAAAACCTGCGACTTGCGATATTGGTGGGACCCCATCGCATATTGTGCTTAGAAAGCTCAGGAAGATAAGCGCTAAGGAACATGTTAAAAATAACGATTCGCAACCTGTGGGTGGGCCCGCCTCCTTGCAACGT
This sequence comes from Pinus albicaulis, assembly GCA_034641835.2. Taxonomy (NCBI): domain Eukaryota; kingdom Viridiplantae; phylum Streptophyta; class Pinopsida; order Pinales; family Pinaceae; genus Pinus; species Pinus albicaulis. The sequence goes on along the minus strand of CM076580.1, from coordinate 1,697,252,923 downwards.
CACCATCCATTGACACCATGATGGTCATTTGTCCCCGACCCCACCATTTCACCCCACATCACATCCACCTCATTAATCTGCTCACCTTTCCCGATAGCCACCGCACCCTGCTCCCATCTGGCGATCACCTTGACTTTTCGGACCCCCCCAACCCTCTGAACTTTAACAGTGGGTGGGGGGGTCCAAAATAAACAGTTTTGGTCTCTGCCCATACACCTACGTGTCACCTCTAGAGAAGTTTGGAACCCACCCACCCCCCCAATCTAAAACATCATACCACCTGCTGGACCCTCCAAAATCGGGTTTCGGGTTTTGCATGCCAAACTCAGCGGTAAGCGAATTTTAACCTCAGGGTCGAAATGGATTACCTCCACTTCAGTTGTTTCATCCACAATGTTAACACTAGAAAATCATACAACAGAAGATGAAATTAATTAATGTCAGGCAAAAGGATTTACAGGTCTGGAAGACATTACATAATTTGGAAAGTATTTAAAATCTCTAAGGTATGAGGAAAATCAAATTTGAACTAGTCCTAAATGCTATTTGTGCGCATAATCCTTCGTGAAGAGCACCTTTCACACAATTTTTTTCTCGATATGCATGAAATCCTGGGAGTGGCAAAATTTCACTATCCGAAACCACACAAAGCAAAGGACAAGTGACCCCTTACTTGGAGCTACCTAATTAGGACAACCACCAACGCCTCCTTAGACACTATGTGAGCACACAATGGAATATTTGGAGCACACAAAGGAATCATACCCCTCTCTTGGGTCACCACCCCCCATGTACCAAGAGAGGGAAGGGAGGATTTGAAATCTCCTATATAATGCCACCATGAGATGAAGAATTGGTGAACACATTGTTATGCTGGCCAGAATTTCCCAAGCAATACCAGTAGTGTGTGAGTTGGAGCTGAAGATATAGGGGACTCAATTGTTGGCCACTCCAACAAGTTCAGTCCAACACAGTAGAGAGAGAGGGAGACTACATCGAGGCAAGCTTGGGATAAAAGCATCCTTGCATCGGGACCTAGAACCATTGTTTAGGGGCCTTTTGGCAAGAGGGTAAAGTTTCACTCTTATTACTACCAGTGCTCAATAAGAGGGGCCTAGAGCCACCGTTCATATTATTGTTGTCGTTTGAATCTTTTTAGAGCTCATGTTTATTTGTTTTTAGTTTTTAGTAAATATATGCATGCTATTTCTCTATCTAGTATGCTTATGATTCTAGCTTGTTCCACTAACTTGTTGGAAATATTGTCATTGATGGCAAAGCAGAAGAAAGGAGAAGAAAGGAGCAGCACCTGAACTATCACAAAGAAGAACCAACAAAAAGAGGCATCTCAAACACCAGGAAGAAGCAGAGGCAACAGAGAGAGCATTAGACAAGAAGCTTAGGAGAGTGGCGAGTGTGTGAGTTCAGTTTTAGAGAAAACAAGGGTTTGTTTGATTTGCATATATGAAAAATATGTTTCAGAATTATATGGCATTGTTTGATTTAATTTCTGTGTGAATGGGCATTGAACTTCATAAGAAATCGTGTAAGGAATAGTGTGGTAAAATACTGAATTGGGGTTAATGGTGTTTCTACACGCTGTTGATAGATTAATGACAATACCATGGTAGGGTATTATGAATTGAATCCTATGTCAACGCCTTTTGAGATATGTGGCTTTGAATTCTACATTCAATCTAATAGAATTGAAGAAAAGAGAATATTCCTGTTGTAACATATGCCTGCAGGGTATTTTATGAGTGATGGTTCATATCCAGAGACCATCGAAAATCATGAATGTAAACACATCGTTCAATATCTGAAAATATGAGACCTTAAGAAGGACATTCAAATAGAGAGGGGGCGCATTGTTTGAAATAGACAGTGCATTGAAGAGTAAGCTCTAAAAAATCATGATTTGGGTTTTATTGAGGATTTAACCATAAGCATTGGATATGAGACTAATCCATGCGTAGATGAAGACAAAGAAGGTTAGGACTGTTCGAATGAAACCGGAGTTGATTCAAATCTAATGAATCGAACCATAATTGCTGGTTATAATAACAAAGAAGGGTTGTTTATATATGCTTGTGTTGATTTGAATCATTTGAATTCACGTTCTTTGTTTGAACGTATATAATTCTCTGCGTGAAGGTCTCAATAAAATTTGATAAGGGTAAATCCTTTCTTATTAAGGACGCAACACAATAATCTCTGATTATTAATGCGTATCGAATTCATTGGAATAGTCAAATATTCAAGTGGAAGAATGAAATAACTGAAAGCTCGATGGAACAGAAAGGCTGGATGAGTGGATCGAAATGGTAGTAATGTTACAGTGAAAGATCGTAGCAGAGGCGAAACTCATGAAACGTATGCAGAGGCCTTATCAAGAATGGAAGCGGAATTATAAATGGAGCAATCGAGCCGTGAAAGCGATGGAATGAAGAGTTCGATTGAAGCAGAGTTAAAACCTGTGTTGGGTTATATAAATTAAACTAGGTCATTACATCGAACCGTGGTTAATCACAGCGGAATTGGAGCATTACAGTAGAAGCGGTTTTGGAATCCAGGAGTGGGTTTCGCGTAGCTCATAAATGGTAAGTTTTTTTTATGGAAAAAAACATGATAGCATCTGATGGCAGAAGCGTGGCAAAGAGTGGTTTTTAAAAACCATTTTTATCACGTAATTTCTGAGAAATAAGCTACGTGCATCTTGGTAGTGCGATGATCGTCAGATGGGTGAGTAATTGAGTTTTTGAACATGAAGAGAGATAGACCGTTGGATCAAAAGCGAAGTTGCAAGAGCGAAAGGTATGTGAATAAATGCTGGGACCTAGAACTTTAATGTGTTGACATTCGGTTTATGCATTAAAATTTGTGGACATTCTAAGTGATGAACATTCAAAATATTTAAATCCAAATTTGAAGATTTATGACATGTTCCGTGAGCACGTTTAATAAGGATCATATAATATATATGATGGATTGGAATGCCGTGACCAAAGGTTTACTTTGGGGTTTTAAAATAGAGTTTGAAGTCAGCGTGTGAAGTATAACGTGGCCTGTTATAATGTTCCTTTATACTCAGATTGAAAATGATAAGAAGGTTTTAAAGCTTGGTTAAGACCGAAAACGATTTTAGGAGGAACAACTTCATAAAATAATGTTTGTAAACTTGGTCAAAGTTGAAATATTCGAATAGTTGATTCTACAATTCATAAGATGGGTTTTAAAACCTATACGAGATCATGTTCGAGGTGAGATGAAAACGCAGTTAAAGGAAATCAGAACCTTGAGTCAATAAATGGAACCGTGAGCCAATGTCTGATGAATAGTAAAGGCAATTTCGACTGGTGGGTTCACGTGACTTCTCAAATGGTAAGTTGCTTTACCTTTTTGAATGTGATAGCGTTCAGCATGTGACGCGTGGAAAAAGTGGTTAATAGAAAACAATTTTTATCGCGTGATTTTGAGAATTCAAGGAGTGAGCAGTTGAGTTACATGACAATCATCGGATGTGGATCGATGGAGATCCAATGGTGGACGCGCATCAAGTTGCTTGAGAATTAATGAATGGGTAATTCGAAGTGCTGTGGGTCCCAATTTTTATTATATATTGAAGTCTGGGTTCTAACCAAGGTTGGGTTTGATATATGTTCATAACCATTGTGACCCAGACATTCATATTTTTCGGCATTCGAGAGTTTAAATAAGGTTTCCACTTGGAGCGAAATCTTAAATAAAACCGGTTTCAATATGGCTTATTGACAATTGGGGTTAAATTATAAAACTTGAGTTATATGCCGAAACTCATTTTAATGTAGGTACATGATATATAATGTGGACTATTATATAAGTTTTGTAAATTCAGATTTATGAATGGTGGAAAGGTGAAGCCTGAATTTAAATCAAGGTTTAAAGAACCACATATGAGTATTGTGAATTGGATCTAGTTTTGAATCAAAGATTGAATTGGTAAAGTGTTAGAGCCGAACCATGAAGGTTGAAGAAAACTCCCACATTGATAAAGCTGCCAGATTTAGAACATAATTTGGGAAATGTACATGCATATAAAGTAGGAGAGTATGCAGAACTGTTACACTACAGTAGCAAAAAAGACAAACATATAGTGAGCCAGGAACTGAATGGGTTGAATTGAAATACTTATTGTAACTGAAAATGTAAAGTTTTATTTATTTTTATATTGTTTGTGATGCAATGGAAAGTCTCCGAAGGCAAAACAAAACTCCACTAAAATACTGAAATAGTATATACTGCTATATTCCTCTAAATGAGCTGGACAAAGAAATGAGAAGGTGAAAGTCAAAGAGTCATGGCTATTCATTTCGAATTCCCTGAGGAATGCTAACAGTCATGAGGTAATCTCTATAAATAATATTACAAAGATATACATAGAGAGGTTAGAGAATGGAGAAATGAGGTAGAGAGGGTAAGAAGAAGGAGGAGCAGATAGAGAAGCTATGAAGATTCAGAGATGATTTAAGGAAAATATGAAGGTTGGTGGACAACAGTGAAGAAGGAACAGAATAGAGTTGATATCCAAGTAAATTAGCATGTGTTTTTTTTGAAAGAGTGAGGAAGTTGGTGCTTCCATATCAAGTTGTAGCTTGATAGATGTCAGTTGTAGCTGGCTGAGGTAGGAGCCTCCTGTAGGTTGTAGCCTGCATAAAACAGATGGGAGTTGGAGCTTCCTTACAATTTGTAGCTTGCAGAATTGAGGTAGTAGCCTCCTGTGGGTTAGAGCCTACAGAAATTCAGTGGTGAGAGGGAGTTGGAGTTTGCCTTTGCATAACAACAATAATAAGATGTGGTTTTCTCCCTTTTTGGGTTTCCACTTATATCTGTTGTCTATGTGCATGATGTTTATGTGTTGATATGGTTTATCTAATCTGCTTAATACTTGCTGCTCACATATTAAGATTGTTGTTACATTATGTAATAAGTTGATCATGAAATGAAGGTGTAAGTAAGTTTAAAGGAAAGTTTTAAGAGTCCATGAATGTGTTAAACTGATTCACCCCCCCCTCTCAGTTTAACTAAGGGTTCAACAATTGGTATCAGAGTAGGTTCCTTTGGTGTAAGCCTAATAGCTTGAAGGAGATCTGGTTGAGTCATGGAATATCAAAATGTACACGTGCTAAATACAACAAACTTTCCTAAATGGAGAGATAAGGTTAAAACAGATTTAATGGCTTATGAACCTGAGGTATGGAAGCTTGTATGGGATGGTTATTGCACAGACTCTCCCTGGGTGCAAGAACAATAGTGGAATGCCAAGGAAAAATGTGTGATATATAACAGTCTTCATAACAAGGATATTGATTTAATAATGGATCTAACCTCTACAAAAGAAATCTAGGATAGATTACATTTCATGCATGAAGTAGACACTAGGGGCTACATTGTCAAGAAGGAGAAGAGAATTAAGAAGAAGAAAAATTATTTTCAAAAGGAAAAAGGCCAATCAAATGAGATACCTACTAGGGTGAATGGATGTGAGTTCCATGAAGAAATTACAATTGAGGAAAAAACCAAACTTGACACAACCTTGACTGAAATAGAAAGATTGAAGAATGAAAACAAATACCTTAAGACATTGGTGCAAATATGTGATGAGAGAGAATATGAATATAAGGAAGAAATTTTTGGCCTGAAGGCACAACTTGAAGAAGCAAGGAAAGCAGAAGACACTCTGCTGTAACAAATGAGAGAGAAAAGTCTGGAATGTGGAATATTGGAAGAAGAGGTGGTAAGCCTAAGGATGAAATTAGAAAAGGCCCAAATTGAACTAATTACGAATATTCCACAAATGAAAAGCTCTGGACAGTTGGAAAAAATTCTAAATGCTCAAAGGTATCCTCTCATAAAGATTGGGATAGGGTATGAAGGAGAAACAAGTAAGTCCAAGGTAGAAGATAACAAGAATATCATTTTTGTATAAGTTTTAAAGGACAATGAAGTAGCTCAGAAGATTCCTATAGAATTAGAAGCTAGCAAGAACATGATTTGTAAAGAAACAAACAGAAACAAGCAGCAACATGAAAGGACAGAGAATGAGAGGATGAAAAAATCAACTGCTAAAGGCTCATACACTCCTAAGGATGAATTGAACAAATTTGGAAGATGTCAAAGGAGGTTCTTTCCTCCTATGAAAAATATCACATGTTTCTCTTGTCATAAACCAGGACATATTGCAGCACATTGTAAGACAAGGCATATCAACTTTAACCAGCAAAAGATGCAGCAAATGAGAAGACTACCTCAAGCAAACAAATGGAAAGGACAACCACTCACCAGGTACATAAATCATTTCCATGGCCACTGTTATGCATGCAATAATTTTGGACATAAACTTGTTGAATGTAAATTATGTTCAAAAGGGAGCAAAAGATATTATACATCAGCTCAAACGTACCTTGGTAAAATAAGATGTTATGTATGCCTCAAGCTTGGTCACAAAGCAAAAGACTGTAAACTGCCATATACATTAAATAACTCTAGACAAATGATGGAATCTAATCAAATAAAAAAGAAGTGCAGACATTATGAACAACCCCAACAAAGTATGGAAGGAAAAGAGAAAGGGGGAGCCTGTTACCTCAATAACATAATGAATCCATCATAGTCTCAGGGGGAGATGCTCTAGGAAGCAATGCAAACTTCCAACCAGTGATAGATATGAAGCAACATCCCAGGGGGAGAGCAGTTCATAAATAGTCCCCATGAAAGTAGTCTAAGAAGAGCTCCTTGGAATGAGAAAAACTATAAGATCAGGAAGGGAAAGGACAATTTCTCTAACAGAGAACTATAGAGGAAGAAGAATACCTGAAGCAAACAATAGCCATCAGGTTGATGGAAGGAGAGAAGGCAGCAAACAACCATGATGGTAGAGGGAACATCAGCCATGAACATGTAAGCTAAGAAGACATCAGCGCATTAAGTGATGAATGGTTAAAATCAGAAAAATTATGTTTCAAGCTAAAGAACTGGAAAGACCCATAAAGGATGATCACATTGTGCATCATACTGCTGGAATTAACAATGAATCACATTAAGAAGGATGAGTAAGAGAAGTGCCTACCATCATTATATCATTAAATCATTCATCTATGAAAAGTACCCTTGGAGGAATGAAGTTAAATAAGTGACAAATCTCTGAGTGGTCTGCCCATGAATATTCCAAGTAGAGAAATTGAAGATGTCTTCCCGAAGATCATTATGTTAGAACAGTTGAATTGTATATAAAGCAGAAATGATTCTGGAGCAGTCCTAGAGAGGAAAATGCAGTGACATTATTTTAAACCTGAATGACAGAATAAGAAAAAGGTTAATGATGCCAAGATCAGATTCAATATATTGATGATTGTTGTTGAGAACAGTGGAGAGCTCAATAGTAGAAACTATGAAGGTTGTCTTAACTATGGGTGCATGTGCGAGTTGAAGCGAAATTACTGCTTGGTTTATCAAAGTAGTATCAATTGGTATTTGGATCATGCAGTTTGACTATCAGTAGAATACCAAGTGTCCTCAATAGAGCAGTGGTATGGTACAGGTCCTCAAGATCATAAGTACATCAAGGTAGTATTCCCAGCGTTATCTGCATTATTAAGCATAAAAGGGTCAATGAAAGGGAAAAAGGATCATTATCTTGTTTACACTTGAAGTATTATATTGAGCATTGAAGCAGTATCTATTTCTATATATAACTGCATGCCTTCCTGAAGTCAGTACATATATATCTTCAAGGCCTCTTTCTTAAGATCATTCATAAAACTGTGTGAAGTCCGTTTGCTGAGATTTCAATTAAACAACTTGAAGATGTTTTGCTAAATATCATCATGATAGAATAGTTAAAGTATCAGAAGCATGAAGGACTAGTTGTGTTAATCTTACAGTTGAAGCTCAAAAGTCTGTTATTGATTCATCAAAATCATGCTTCAACAGAAAGGATTTGCTGGTATTTCATCATTAAAGAGAGGTTGATCGTTGACATACATAGCCCCCCTTATGTCATAAATAAAATTGCATAGTTGATATGTGAGACTGACTAATACATTAAATGTATCTAGCCTCAAGGGTTTGTTTTGAAAGTACATTGTACAACCAGAAAAGTCGTTTGGTCTCTTAGAATGAAAGATATTGTCTAATCTCACAATAAGTTGCAAGCTCTGGTTTGATTCATTGTTCACATTAGTAACAAGGACCTTTCAGCTATTAAGTGTGATATCCTTATCAGCAAAAAAGCTCATATCACCACCAACAGGAAGTAAAGGTGAACCACATCTATAAAAGATATATTGGCATTGTCATATTTGAATAGATGTGTACTACAAATATGTATCTTAGATGAATATCATAATATGGACTGAATTATATTTGGAGAAGACTTTATATGACGTATGGACCACTCTCAGTACTTTAGTTTTATTCCAATGATGCATCTCTGATTATATGAGTCTAGTAAAATCTATTCTACGAAGTGTCCTTATCATCACTTTTAGCTTTATACAACTGCAAGAATTCTGAGCTTTGGGATGATATCAACTTAATGTGTATATACATACAAGTTCAATGATTCTCAAATTTTTCTCCAAACAACTCTTGTACACCAGTTTGGAGCAGCATGGTACAAAGTCAGAAGAAGAAGGCCTAAACACAACTCAGAGAGAGGAAATGAAGAGATAGAAAGCACAATAGGAAATGTGCAACCCTTTTCCATTGATGTCAAAGGGGGGAGGAAAAGCAAGCAAAAAAGAGTATTAAAGTATTTCCATCAATGCCAAAGGGGGAGACTGTTGGAAATATTGTCATTGATGGCAATGGAGAAGAAAGAGAAGAAAGGAGCAACACCTGAACTATCACAAAGAAGAACCAACAAAAAGAGGCAGCTCAGACACCAGGAAGAAGCAGAGGCAGCAGAGAGAGCATTAGACAAGAAGCTCAGGAGAGTGGAGAGTGTGTGAGTTCAGTTTTAGAGAAAACAGGGGTTTGTTTGATTTGCATATATGAAAAATCCGTTTCAGAATTATATGGCATTTTTTGATTTAATTTCTGTGTGGATGGGCTTTGAGCTTCATAAGCAACTGTGTAAGGAACAATGTGGTAAAATACTGAAATTGGGGTTAATGTTGTTTTTGCACGTCATTGATAGATTAATGAAAATACCATGGTAGGGTATTATGAATTGAATCCTGTGTCAACACCTTTTGAGATATGTGGCTTTGAATTATACATTCAATCTAATAGAATCTAAGCAAGGAGAATATTCCTGTTGTAACATATTCCCGCAGGGTATTTTATGAGTGATGGTTCATATCCATAGACCATCCGAAATCGTGAATGTAAACACATCGTTCAATATCTGAATATATGAGACATTAAGAAGGACATTCAAATAGAGAGGGGGCACATTGTTTGAAATAGACAGTGCGTTGAAGAGTAAGCTCTAAAAAATCGTGATTTGGGTTTTATTGAGGATTTAACCACGGGCATTGGATATGAAACTAATCCATGCGTAGATGAAGACAAAGGAGGTTAGGATTGTTCAAATGAAACCGGAGTTGATTCGAATCTAATGAATCGAACCATAATTGCTGGTTATAATAATAGAGAAGGGTTGTTTATATAGGCTTGTGCTGATTTGAATCATTTGAATTTGCGTTCTTTGTTTGAACGTATATAATTCTCTACATGAAGGTCTCAATAAAATTTGATAAGGGTAAATCCTTTCTTATGAAGGATGCAACACAATAATCTCTTATTATTAATGCGTATCGAATTCGTTGGAATAGTCAAATATTCAAGTGGAAGAATGAAATAATTGAAAGCTCGATGGAACAGAAAGGCTGGATGAGTGGATTGAAATGGTAGTAATGTTACAGTGAAATATCGTAGAAGAGGCCAAACTCATGAAACGTATGCAGAGACCTTATCAAGAATGGAAACGGAATTATAAATGGAGCAATCAAGCTGTGAAAGCGATGGAATGAAGAGTTCAATTGAAGCAGAGTTAAAACCTGTGTTGGGTTATATAAATTAAACCAGGTCATTACATCGACCCATGGTTAATCGTAGCAGAATTGGAGCGTTACAATAGAAGCGGTTTTGGAATCCAGGAGTGGGTTTCGTGTAGCTCATAAATGGTAAGTTGTTTTTATGGAAAAAAATGCGATAGCATCAGATGGCAGATGCGTGGCAAAGAATGGTTTTTTAAAAACAATTTTTACCGCATAATTTATGAGAAATAAGCTATGTGCATCTTGGTAGCGCGATGATCACCGGATGGGTGAGTAATTGAGTTTTGGAACACGAAGAGAGATAGACCATTGGATCACAAGCGAATTTGTACGGGCGAAAGGTATGTGAATAAATGCTGGGACCCAGAACTTTAATGTGTTGATATTCAATTTATGCATTAAAAGTTGTGGACATTCTAAGTGATGAACATTCCAATGATTTAAATCCAAAGTCGAAGATTTATGACATGTTTCGTGAGCACATTTAATAAGGATCATATAATATATATGATGGATTAGAATGCCGTGACCAAAGGTTTACTTTGCGGGTTTTAAAATAGAGTTTGAAGTCAGCGTGTGAAATATAACGTGGCCTGTTATAATGTTCCTTTATACTCAGATTGAAAATGATAAGAAGGTTTTAAATCTTGGTTAAGATTGAAAACGATTTTAGGAGGAACAACTTCATAAAATAAAGTTTGTAAACTTGGTCAAAGTTGAAATATTCGAATAGTTGATTCGACAATTCATAAGATGGGTTTTAAAACCTGTACGAGATCATGTTTGAGGTGAGATGAAAACGCAGTTAAAGGAAAGCGGAACCTTGAGTCAATAAACACAACCGTGACCCAATGTCTGATGAACAGTAAAGGCAGTTTCGACTGGTGGGTTCGCGTGACTTCTCAAATGGTAAGCTGTTTTACCTTGTTGAACGCAATAGCGTTCAGCATGTGACGCGTGGCAAAAGTGGTTAATCGAAAACCATTTTTATCGGGTGATTTTGAGAATTCAAGGAGTGATCAGTTGTGTTATGCGACAATCATGGATCGATGGAGATCCAACGATGGACGCGCATCAAGTTGCTTGAGAATTAATGAATGGGTAAGTTGAAGTTCTATGGGTCCCAATTTTTATTATATATTGAAGTCTGGGTTTTAACCAAGGTCGAGATTGATATATGTTCATAACCATTGTGGCCTAGACATTCATATTTGTCGGCATTCGGGAGTTTAAATAAGGTTTCCACTTGGAAAGAAATCTTAAATAAAAATGGTTTCAGTATGGCTTATTGACAATTGGGGTTAAATTATAAAACCTGAGTTATATGTTGAAACTCATTTTAATGTAGGTACATGCTATATAATGTGGACTATTATATAAGTTTTGTATATTCAGACTTATGAACAGTGGAAAGGTGAAGCCCGAATTTAAATCAAGGTTTAAAGAACCACATATGAGTATTGTGAATTGGGTCTGGTTTTGAATCAAATATTGAATTGTTAAAGTGTTAGAGCCGAACCATGAAGGTTGAAGAAAACTCCTGCATTGATAAAGCTGCCAGATTTAGAACATAATTTGGGAAATGTACATGCATAGAAAGCAGGAGAGTATGCAGAACTGTTACACTATAGTAGAAGAAAAGACAAACATATAGTGAGAGAAGAACTGAATGGGTTGAATTGAAATACTTATTGTAACTAAAAATGTAAAGTTTTATATATTTTTATATTGTTTGTGATGCAATGGAAAGTCTCCGAAGGCAAAACAAAACTCCACTGAAATACTGAAATATGTATATACTACTATATTCCTCTGAATGAGCTGGACAAAGAAATGAGAAGGCAGAAGGAAAAGAGTCATGGCTGTTCATTTCGAATTCCCTGAGGAATGCTAACAGTCATGAGGTAATCTCTATAAATAATATTACAAAGATATACATAGAGAGGTTAGAGACTGGAGAAATGAGGCAGAGAGGGTAAGAAGAAGGAGGAGTAGATAGAGAAGCTATGAAGATTAGAATATGATTTAAGGTAGATATGAAGGCTGGTGGACAATAGTGAAGAAGGAAAAGAACAGAGTTGATATCCAGGTAAATCAACATGTGTTTTTTTTTGAAAGAGTGAAGAAGTTGGTGCTTCCATATCAAGTTGTAGCTTGATAGATGTCAGTTGTAGCTTGCTGAGGTAGAAGCCTCTTGTAGGTTATAGCCTGCAGAAAATAGATGGGATTTGGAGCTTCCTTGCAAGTTGTAGCTTGCAGAATTGAGGTAGTAGCCTCCCGTGGGTTGGAGCCTACAAAAAATCAGTGGTGAGAGGGAGTTGGAGCTTGCCTTTGCATCACAACAATAATAAGATGTGGTTTTCTCCCTTTTTGGGTTTCCACTTATATCTATTGTCTATGTGCATGATGTTTATGTGTTGATATGGTTTATCTAATCTGCTTAATACTTGCTGCTCACATATTAAGATTGCTGTTACATTACGTAATAATTTTATCATGAAATGAAGGTGTAAATAAGTTTAAAGGAAAGTTTTAAAAGTCCATGAATGTGTTAAACTGATTCACCCCCCCCTCTCAGTTTAACTAAGGGTTCAACATAACTTGCTTGAATCCACTTCTTTTTCTGCCTGTTACCAATATATCAAGTGGGTAGACCACACCCCTTAAGTTGGTGTGATTTCATACATACGTGCACCAAACACACTCCAACAGGATTGGCGACTCCACTAACGTTTATTACCAAGTTTATGTGGTTGTGCCTTTTTTGTAGAGACCTCTGTCTATGCTGTGGAGTGGAGTTGAATTTCCCCTTATTTCTCTTGTAGTCTCTAGTTCATCCCAAGTGATAGACTGAAGCAGAACAACTCCAAAAAAATTTCTTGCAGGAATTTGCGCGTGTTTTATCCTCACAGAGCGTAGGGTGCACGTTCAGAGCTAACTCGTGCGTAGAGGGCGTGCCTGTCGTATCCTTTTGTGCGCAAAATACAGAATGAGAAATTTATCCCAAGTTTCTATTTTTTCTTGCTTGTAAAGCTCTTGGCAGCCCCTAATACACCTGCCAACACTGGTTGTGGTACCCCATAGCTTGTTAAAGCTCATCCTTAGCTGATTTTTGTAGGCTTAGTGTCAGCGTTACTTCAAGTTTATTTTTGCAAAGTTCACACATAGTTTAAGTAGGGGGGAAAAATAAATTATAAAACCTGAGTTATATGTCGAAACTCATTTTAATGTAGGTACATGCTATATAATGTGGACTATTATATAAGTTTTGCATATTTAGATTTATGAACGGTGGAAAGGTGAAGCCCGAATTTAAATCAAGGTTTAAAGAACCACATATGAGTATTGTGAATTGGGTCTGGTTTTGAATCAAAGATTGAATTGGTAAAGCGTTAGAGCTGAACCATGAAGGTTGAAGAAAACTCCTGCATTGATAAAGTTACCAGATTTAGAACATAATTTGGGGAATGTACATGCATAGAAAGCAGGAGAGTATGCAGACTGTTACACTACAGCACCAGAAAAGACAAACATATAGTGAGCCAAGAACTGAATGGGTTGAATTGAAATACTTATTGTAACTGAAAATGTAAAGTTTTATTTATTTTTATATTGTTTGTGATGCAATGGCAAGTCTCCGAAGGAAAAACAAAACTCCACTGAAATACTGAAATATGTATATAATGCTATATTCATCTGAATGAGCTGGACAAAGAAATGAGAAGGCATAAGTCAAAGAGTCATGGCTATTCATTTCGAATTCCCTGAGGAATGCTAACAGTCATGAGGCCATCTCTATAAATAATATTACAAAGATATACATAGAGAGGTTAGAGGATGGAGAAATGAGGCAGAGTGGGTAAGAAGAAGGAGGAGCAGATAGAGAAGCTATGAATATTTAGAGATGATTTAAGGCAGATATGAAGGCTGGTGGACAACAGTGAAGAAGGAACAAAACAGAGTTGATATCTAGGTAAATAAGCATGTGTTTTTTTTGAAAGAGTGAGGAAGTTTGTGCTCCCATATCAAGTAGTATCTTGATAGATGTCAGTTTTAGCTGGCTGAGGTAGGAGCCTCCTGTAGGTTGTAGCCTGTAGAAAATAGATGGGAGTTGGAGCTTCCTTGCAAGTTGTAGCTTGCAGAATTGAGGTAGTAGCCTCCTATGGGTTGGAGCCTACAGAAAATCAGTGGTGAGAGGGAGTTGGAGCTTGCCTTTGCATCACAACAATAATAAGATGTGGTTTTCTCCATTTTTGGGTTTCCACTTATATCTATTGTCTATGTGCAAGATGTTTATGTGTTGATATGGTTTATCTAATCTGCTTAATACTTTCTGCTCACATATTAAGATTGTTGTTACATTATGTAATAAGTTGATCATGAAATGAAGGTGTAAGTAAGTTTAAAGGAAAGTTTTAAAAGTCCATGAATGTGTTAAACTGATTAACCCCCCCCCTCTCAGTTTAACTAAGGGTTCAACATAACTTTCTTGAATCCACTTCTTTTTCTGCTTGTCACCAATATCTCAAGTGGGTAGACCACACCCCTTAAGTTGGTGTGATTTCATACATACGTGCACCAAACACACTCCAACAGGATTGGTGACTCCATTAACATTTATTACCAAGTTTATGTGGTTGTGCCTTTTTTATAGAGACCTTTGTCTATGCTGTGGAGTGGAGTTGAATTTCCCCTGATTTCTCTTACAGTCTCTAGTTCATCCCAAGTGATAGACTGAAGCAGAACAACTCCAAAAAAATTTCTTGCAGGAATTTGAGCACGTTTTCTCCTCATAGAGCATAGGGCGCGCATTCATAGCTAACCCACGCGCAGAGAGCGCGCCTGTCTTAACCTTTTGTGTGCAAAATACAGAATGAGAAATTTATCCCAAGTTTATGTTTTTTCCTGCTTGTAAAGTTCTTGGCAGCCCCTAATACACCTGCTAACACTAGTTGTGGTACCCCGCAGCTTGTTAAAGCTCACCCTTAGCTGCTTTTTGTAGGCTTAGTGTCAGCTTTACTTCAAGTTTATTTTTTCAAAGTTCACACATAGTTTAAGTAGGGGGGAAAAATAAATTATAAAACCTGAGTTATATGCCGAAACTCATTTTAATGTAGGTACATGCTATATAATGTGGACTATTATATAAGTTTTGTATATTCATATTTATGAATGGTGGAAAGGTGAAGCCCGAATTTAAATCAAGGTTTAAAGAACCACATATGAGTATTGTGAATTGGGTTTGGTTTTGAATCAAAGATTGAATTGGTAAAGCGTTAGAGTCGAACCATGAAGGTTGAAGAAAACTCCTGCATTGATAAAGCTACCAGATTTAGAACATAATTTGGGAAATGTACATGCATAGAAAGCAGGAGAGTATGCAGAAATGTTACACTACAGCAGCAGAAAAGACAAACATATAGTGAGCCAAGAACTGAATGGGTTGAATTGAAATACTTATTGTAACTAAAAATGTAAAGTTTTATTTATTTTTATATTGTTTGTGATGCAATGGCAAGTCTCTGAAGGCAAAACAAAATTCCACTAAAATACTGAAATATGTATATACTGCTATATTCCTCTGAATGAGCTGGAAAAAGAAATGAGAAGACAGAAGTCAAAGAGTCATGGCTGTTCATTTCGAATTCCCCAAGGAATGCTAACAATCATGAGGTAATCTATATAAATAATATTACAAAGATATACATAGAGAGGTTAGAGAATGGAGAAATGAGGCAGAGAGGGTAAGAAGAAGGAAGAGCAGATAGAGAAGCTATGAAGATTCAAAGATGATTTGAGGCAGATATGAAGGTTGGTGGACAACAGTGAAGAAGGAACAGAACAGAGTTGATATCCGGGTAAATCAGCATGTGTTTTTTTTGAAAGAGTGAGGAAGTTGGTGCTTCCATATCAAGTTGTATCTTGATAGATGTCAGTTGTAGCTGGCTGAGGTAGGAGCCTCCTGTAGGTTGTAGCCTGTAGAAAATAGATGGGAGTTGGAGCTTCCTTGCAAGTAGTAGCTTGCAGATTTGAGGTAGTAGCCTCCTGTGGGTTGGAGCCTACAGAAAATCAGTGGTGAGAGGGAGTTGGAGCTTGCCTTTGCATCACAACAATAATAAGATGTGGTTTTTTCCCTTTTTGGGTTTCCACTTATATCTATTGTCTATGTGCATGAAGTTTATGTGTTGATATGGTTTATCTAATATGCTTAATACTTTCTGCTCACATATTAAGATTGTTGTTACATTATGTAATAATTTGATCATGAAATGAAGGTGTAAATAAGTTTAAAGGAAATTTTTAAAAGTCCATGAATGTGTTAAACTGATTCACCCCCCCCCTCTCAGTTTAACTAAGGGTTCAACATAACTTGCTTGAATCCACTTCTTTTTCTTCCTGTTACCAATATCTCAAGTGGGTAGACCACACCCCTTAAGTTGGTGTGATTTCATACATACGTGCACCAAACACACTCCAACAGGATAGGCAACTCCACTAACATTTATTACCAAGTTTATGTGGTTGTGCCTTTTTTGTAGAGACCTCTGTCTATGCTGTTGAGTGGAGTTGAATTTCCCCTGATTTCTCTTGTAGTCTCTAGTTCATCCCAAGTGATAGACTGAAGTAGAAAAACTCCAAAAAAAATTCTTTCAGGAATTTGCACACGTTTTCTCCTCATAGAGCACAGGGCGCGCGTTCAGAGCTGACCCGCGCGCAGAGAGCGCGCCTGTCTTAACATTTTGTGCACAAAATACAGAATGATAAATTTATCCCAAGTTTCTATTTTTTCCTGCTTGTAAAGTTCTTGGCAGCCCCTAATACACTTGCCAACACTGGTTGTGGTACCCCGCAGCTTGTTAGAGCTCACCCTTAGCTGCTTTTTGTAGGCTTAGTGTCAGCTTTACTTCAAGTTTATTTTTGCAAAGTTCACACATAGTTTAAGTAGGGGGGAAAATAACTTGTATTCCGAAAAAAATTTATGGTTTGCAAATTTTGGTACTTACACACCTAGATAACTAGCCCAAGTAAGTGGCCCAAGACCACACATGCATAGCTAGTTTTCTTTTTTCTAGTGTAAAAGTTTTAGTTTAGTTCAATTTTTGCACTACGAATTTCGAGACTTAGATTGAATTGTTTATAGAAGAGCAAGTAATATCTGCTATCTTTTCACCCTTCGGTGATCTTAGGTAAGCATATAAACACTCCCTAATCACAATTCGCCATCTCCCTATAGTTAGTTACATAGATTAACTAGGAAAAATAGAAAGTGACCCATAACCTGCACATGTTTTTCTTTTGAGCCAGGAACAATACAACATAGTTTAAATAGGGGTTTTGTAAAGGATCATCGATATCCACACGTTTAAACTATGTGCTTGTCCACTTCGTTCTCACACACACTCACCCACTAAGCGAAGCAAAGACACCTAAAATTAACTTAACCAAACTCACTAAATTCTCCCCACAAGGGCCACAAAAGAATTTATAGCTTAAGTTAGGATCAAGGAGTAGGAATCCAATAAGTCGCCTTGATCATATTTCATATTGAAACATAGAATTTTTCTATTTAGGGAGCTTCAAATCCACCTATCAGCTCATGACAAAGAAAACCCAAGCGTGGCAGAGACTCGTTTCAGAGGGGGTTAGGATTAGGCGTAGTGCGTGCGGTATCAGTTGGGGCTACTTGACCTCACTGATACTCGGTACTGTTAGCTAACTACCAAGAAGCCCAAAACTTGAACACTCACATGGGACGGTGGTTCTTAGTGGCCAAAAGATAGGGCATATTTTTCCCTATAGGTGACGGTGCAAGCAAGCGTCAGACCCTCTACCCTTACCTTGGTGGATTCTCTTCGGCTGACTGGGTGCATCGCCAACTCTTACAGGAAGTTGTGCCAACACTCGCAAGAAATATTCTCAAGGCCCAGTTACATTTGAGTCTGTGAGGATGCATAGGTCTTCTAGGATTTTGAGTATCACACACAAACAAACAAAAACCACTTTTTTATTGCTTGATTACATAGATTAATTTAAAGGGAAATTTATTTTATTTTTCGCTTTTTTTTATGTATGTGACAAGAAGTTTGCTTTGATCATAGACTCTATCCTCTTAAATTTTTCCAAAACCAAACCGAGTTGACACCTGGATGGTCCCAATGGAACCTCGTCAATCTAGGCATCTTTGGGATCTCCCCCCCATTACTGAGAGGGGTTTTAGGTATTTTTCCATTCAGGCGTCAAAGATGGAATGCTACCACCATTATTGGTTCATCCTTTATTGGGGTAGCCATATTTGGGAACCCTAGTCGGTCTCCCAATGCCAAACCACACACCACTCCTCCTGCGACCCCTAGGGGGTAGAGGAGTGTGTCCCATTCAGGAATCTAGCCGAATAGAAAGCAGGGTATGTCGCAGACTAACCCTCTTCTTAACCAGAACTTTGTGTTTTTGCACATTTCCATGGCATCAACCTCTCAGTCACCTTTCTTAGCTTCGTTGAATCAACCTGATTTAATCAAGCTGACGAATGACCCCATCACAAACAATCCTACATGGCCTCCCATGCCCATAAAGCCCCCTTCAGATATTCCAAAATTCGAAGGCAAGCAAGCAGAAGACCCAAGTAATCATGTCATGAACTTTCAACTATGGTGCTCATCGAATAGTATCATTGACGACACTATTCGATTTATTTCAACGCACTCTCATAGGAGTAGCTGCGAAGTGGTACGTGGAGAAACCCTCAACTTCACATGGAACCTTTAGCGCCCTCGCTACCGCGTTCCTAACATACTTTCAATTACCATTCTGGAATAGAATTACTAACTCATTTTAGACAAACCCCTGCCATCCATATCTCGAACCATCTCCATGAATGTAGGCGACATCGTAGTTTATGTAAAGCTAAACTTGACGATTAGGTTCTCTTAGATTTTTTCTTGAAAACTGTTACAATAGAGATTTCAAAGGATGTGTCACAGTACAATCCCACATCCGAAGAGGATGCAATCAGCAAAGCCCCACAGCTTGAGATGATTTATATGCAGTAACGATACATTTATAACATCTTGCCTAACGCCCTGCGCCTGCAAACGTATCAAGAATTTCCAGGCGCGTCGAACTCTGTAGACAGGCTAATTGGGTCA
Organism: Pinus albicaulis; assembly: GCA_034641835.2. NCBI lineage: Eukaryota > Viridiplantae > Streptophyta > Pinopsida > Pinales > Pinaceae > Pinus > Pinus albicaulis. The sequence goes on along the minus strand of CM076580.1, from coordinate 1,697,233,737 downwards.
TTGACCCAAGGTTACCTAAGCAACATCAGTCAAAATCCCTGTTACACATACAGTTCTACCCAGAACGTACCTCAACCTAGTTTTCAAAGTCATCATATGCCTCAACAAAATTTGACAAATAGGGTGCCAGCGTATCACCGGGGATGACCTTATCCTCCGGCTCAGGGGAATCAATATGCAGAAAGAAACACTGACAGAAGAGCTCCCCCCCCCAACATCCAGGTGCAAACCAGGGACCGTGTTATGCTCAGTCCCCAGTACACGACCCACCTGTGCAAAATAATGCACAGGTGAAATTTGTGCAACCATCCCAAAAACAACCACACCAATATAATCAGGAGAACTACCTTCCTAACGTGGTGAATAAAAAATCCAAAAACAAGCCAAAAGGGAACCTAGACAGGGGGAAACAACTAGCAGTACCCATCGCGATCTCATTCTGGAGGCAAATCCAACCGGAACCAGAACCAGGAGCCGAGAAATTCCCAACGGCAGAGCAAAAGGCCACCTCTTCGAACAAACCATTCTTGTTCGATATGTGGTGAGTACGAACACTATACTCACCACTGTCCTGATCTCCCTGAGCTAAAGAAGCTACAGAGTAACCGAGGACAAGGAGGAACTTCCTAGCAACCAACTGTGATGCAAGAACCTTTCCCCCATCAAGGGACAGTAAGCACTCAATAGAAAAATATAGACGATTCCAGGAAAAGCAGCCATGAAATCTACATGACTGGAGAAGAGATGTTTTTCCAAACATGGAATCGCAATTACGACACCCCACTAGACACCAATACGTCAGGGGCAAGTACCAGTGCACCGACTGCACCTTTGATAATTTCAAATATGCCTATAGAACCATTTCCAAAAATGGTGAAGGGACCTAATAGGCGAGCAAGAAACTACTCCAAAGTGGCCCATAATTATAGTATCGTGGACGATTTAGCACAATCTCCCACTGTTATGTCAGCCCTGGAAGTATTGAATCATGCCCAAAACAACTAAAAGCCCTTCTTTCCACGTTAGGCGCTATTGACCCTGCTGATACACGCTGAATGGATTTTGACTTAGACAAAGCGACCCCTTAGCTTCCTTCCATGGTTGCCTTCCAAATACCAGTGTCGGTCCAGAATATCACAATTCACCGATGTGTCATAGACAAGGGTGAATCCACATGCATCATGTCCAAAAATTTTTGGCAGAAGTTAGGTTCTCCTGAACTAAAACCCTCAGACATCATTCTTCGAGCATACGATGGTCATCCTTCGACTCCGTCGGCCTCTACCAAAACGTACTGGTCTACTTGGCCGGAAATATGGTCCACATAGACATTGAAGTCTTGGATGCTCACCTAGACTACAATATACTCCTTGGGCAAAGTTATATGTACACCATGTCTGCCATAGCCTCCTCCGTCTTCCGCATCAGGATGTTCCCCCACGAGGACCGCATCATTACTGTAGACCAAATGACGCACAACGAGAAGTGAACCCTACCAAACACTGATGTAATTCTACCCTATGTAGATATATCCTCAGATTCTCTCTCACAGTACTAAGAATATGGCCCTGGCCAATTCAAACCGTCATCCGTTCTATGGTCATTCCTAGGAGATCCTCCCATAATCCTTGAGTCATCGCCCAATGTCACAGGAGCTCCAGTGTGCATGATGTCCACATCAAGCACTGAAGCTGGTCAGGACATAGACACAAGTAGTAATGGCATCGAGTCGTCGGCCACGGCAACCTTTCTAGCCTATGCCGCCTTCCAAACCCCTTTCATCTACCCCCAGATGGTTTCGTCTCCCAATAGGTTTTGGAAAAATTGGTATTACCCAACATATCGTTGGCAATCCCAGTTTTTTACCTCGTCCCCCCTTGCAGGAATAGGATCCACCCACGTTACTGCCATAGGATTGAATCCTGTGAGTCTCGAGGAGGCCCCACTCATCCAAGAAACAACCGAAACCACCTCTACAAAGGAAATTCCCATTGCAAAACTGGTGATTACAACTAAGAAAACCGAGAAGAGAGGAAATAAGATGGTGACCCCCACCGTCCAACGAGAATCACCAGTGTATGCCATATGCGACGTAAACGGTCACCCTATCCATATCTGTCCAGAGCTAGATGAATTAAAACTACTCCTTGGATCCGAGACAGACATCTCGACGTTGCGTTCCCGTAAAAAGGAGCCTGCCACCAAAGGTAAAGGCAAAGCATTGCGTACCAATCACACATGCGCTCTTTGCAGCAACTACATGCACTATACCCATCATTTCCCAGAGATCCCATGATATAGGGATGCCTCACATGCCAATGAGTGATCCTATCAAGAGGATTCCTCTGCCCAGGAATCCGGAAATGAACCTTGTACCATCCTGTACCTACAGGAGGAACAAGAAGGGCATAAGAAAGACCCCCAGTCATGCTCGTTATACGTTTCATGCTATGCGATGAATTTGGTCACTTCCTCGAAGACTGCGCAGCCCTGGAACTCATCCATAGATGGTATCCTATAGAAAGGGTTTACTATGTTGGATTGTGAGCAACACAATTCACATGCCCGCTATGCGTCAACAATCACCTTTTTGGAAAATTATCACTATATGCCCTAATTCTGGCTATCCCTCGCTAGCTTACGCTCCTCCATAGTCTGCCTCTCCCAAGAAGATGATATGGATGCAGATTCCATGGAAAGCTCCATAACCCAAGAAGATGTGACGAGCAGATCCATCATGTTCTTGTCTGTCGAAGAGAGACCGATTAGGGAACCCCTATTTACCCCTAACTACCCTCCACAGAGAAGACCATCATGCATGTTATGAAAAACACTCAATCATGCGGTCGTCCATTGTCCTGATTTAGTAGCGTTATGATGATGGTTCCTTGCCAGAACTCAAACTGAGCATGAAAGAACCCTCATATCAAGGATATTTTTCATTATATGTGAGGGCAATAATTATGAGCGACACTGTACTTATGCCTCACAACTTCGTCCCCCCATCGACATGATTCATATCATAGAGAAGAAAGAGGACGACCTCTAGGAATGGCATAAAAATTACATCACGGGGTCAATGACCCCACCCCCATAGTGGTGTACCAAGCAAGCTAATACAATACACCAACCAAGCATGACCCCGACCAAGCCTAGGATAACATGCGGACTATGCGACCTGAACAACCATCGGGTCAACTAGTGAAGAGAACTGAAGCACCTTGTGAATAGTTTTCGTATAGCCTCTTCTCCCTCACAAAATTCTCTCTAACCAAGAGAAACTCACGCGTACCTATTACCAGTTTTGTTCGCAATTTCACCATATGATTAAATGTGTACACCTCCCCAAGCTAAGAGCAGCAAGAGAAGCATTGAGTCTACACTCCACCAAAGAGGTAGACACACCTAAGCCAACAATATGGAAAAGAAAATAGAAGACAACCTCTTCTACGATAGACCCTTTCCACGTGTCCACATCAGGAACAACGAGTAGTGTAGAATCTCACACAATCTACTCTATTGGCATAGTGATACCATGCACTATCTGCACGGGCCAAAATCACACACCAGAGGTATGCCTGCTAATGGAAACATTCAGGCACCTTTGCAGCAGGCACAATTTCCACCTACCGAAAATTGGCTATCCTAGAGGGGAATCCAACTTTGCGCTCATGCAGAATCCCATTACAAAGATTCTTCCCCCACCGAACGTCGATGACACAATCCACCATATACAATTTGTATCATCACATATCAAAAATAGGATTCCAACTGCCCCTAAATCCCAGGATTTCTACTCCATTCCTCTCGCAAAAGGTCAAGGCACCTTGTGCTTTTGCATTGATTTCTGCAAGATCCCAAATTTACATGCCGCCATTGAACTCCTTGATGATACCCAGCCTCTAGAACAATTCCTAGTACAACTAGATCTTGTTGACGAAAGTTGATGACAATCACTACAACACAACGAGGCCCACAAGAAAAGTTTAAAAGCATCATTCGACTGCCACATCACCCCTCTCTCATTAACCGAGGGAGAATTAGTCCTCTGCTATGATGTCGCAAAAGAAGCCCTAGGGCCAGGAAAGTTCAAAACCTTGTGGAAAGGACACTACATCATTAAACATTGCCTCTGACAGGGGGCATACATCTTGACGGAACCAGATAGGACCTGCCTTAGCAACCCTGTCAATGGTATTTACCTTAAGAAATTCTACCCATAAGGGCCAAGACAACTCTTCCCTAGAGTGTTCATACAAAAACCCTCACCACTCAAATTTTTTGACCAAAAGACTTATTTAAAAAGCGCTCAAAGTGCCACCATGGATCGCCAACCTGAAAAATATTTCAGATTTTTTGATGGAGCATCACAATGGTCTCAAATTTTAGCCGCAGCTGCCTGGGTCATTTACCACCCTGACCGATCCGCACTGTAATATCCCAAAATCGGGACTACTAGCAAGGCATGTCTGAAAAACACATTTTTTAGGAATGTATGCTACAGGATTAGAAAACAACACTTGGATCCATTAGATCTAAAAATCTAAGACCTGAATCCAAGAGGGGTTCAAAAAAAAATCCTCCTAGGTGGGTTAAATAGGTCTCCCCACACCTAGTGCAGCTAGAAAATGCCCAAAGAAGGGACTGCAGCAATACAAAAACAACACTGCTGGAAAATAACGTAGTTCAGCCTAGTATTTGCAGGAGATCAATATGGAGGCTCACATATCATATGTAAAACATCAAATCAGATTTATATTACAGCCCATACAGTGTACAAGAGAAAGTATAAGATTTAAACAGAAATAAACCCTCAGAAATGAGGTGCTACAGCCACAAGAAAAGTTTGCATAAACTTGACAGTGTTATTTTAATGGGGTTGAAGCAGTAGTATATTATAACTCAGATCTAGAGCAGATCTTTATATAAAAATATGGATCTAATTCAGATCTATATACAAGAAAATCTCATCTATACATTCCCCTTGGGGTTTTGTGCAAAACATGAGAGTACATGAGTAGATCTGAGATCTAGAGTTGCAGATCTGCAGTAATATTCAGAAATTTCTGAATCACATAATAGAACAGCAGATCAGATATGAAACAAACATGGATTGGCTGGTCAATCCATGGATCACCACAGTGAGAGGAAGAATCCTATCACCAGAGATCTCTCCTCCCAAAATGTAGACAAAACACCCTGCAACTGCAAACTTGAAAATAACGCAGTATGGGAAGGGAAACTACACTGTAAGCTCTGAGAATGATTTGGCCTAATGCCAAGGTCTGGATCTATAGCTACAATGATCTAGGACACTCTTTCCAATGGGATAGAAGACTTTCCTAGCGAAAAGAGAGGCTATATGTGCATAGATCTGAAGAGATCTATCTCCCACTTGCTGCAACTCACAAGGACAACCCAACCCTCAACAGGATCAACACTGTAGGTGTAAGGTGAATCTTGGCCCAAGTCTGATAGTGGTCAAGACAAGCACAACTCATCCAAGAGCTTCTCTAGGAAGGAGGTGGGATTCTCGCTTAGGAACACCCAATTCTAAACAACATTATTCTTAGCTAAACAACTAGAGCATGAGAAAAGTCTAAGCAGACAAATTCTTCTGAAATAATATCTTCAACAATCCTCTCATGCTGCTCTCCTCTTCCTTTTATAAGATCTTGTCAAACCCTATACCACTTCATCAATTTAGCTCCTTTCACATGTAGAGCGCCCATCTAGAACTGCGTTATGCCTCAAGGAGGTTCAATGAATCTAGACTGCGCTGTAGATATGGTCATGGTTGACTTGGTCAAGTGATCAACCTCTTTCACACTCAAGTGTGTTTTACAAAATGACCCAGATTTAGCCTTGTTTACATTGGGCATTGATTTATTTTGATGTTTTTAGGAGTTTTACATGTCCTCCTTTACACTTTATTCATCAACATGAAAATCAAAACAAAACAAAGAAAAATTGAATTTTCCCATTAGCTTGGGCTAAGTGGGAATATTACAGTCCTCCCCTCCAAAATTTTTCTTGTCCTCAAGAAACTGATAAGGTGAGTGCTGCAAAACCTCCTCTCCTTCTCTTGTGGCCTCCTCATCCAATAGTCTCCACCATTGCTTCAGGATTTCTGCAAAAATTACATCTCCCAATTGTTCCTCTCAAGTGTACAAGTTGGCCTTTGGTGAATAAACCCAATGGCCTCCCTCATGAAAGAATGGAAGTTCTATGTGGAAACCTTCTTGCTGGTCCATGGCCTCCTCAAGATAGAATTGATGACAATCATGGGGAATTTCATCATCAATGAAGGTCTCCCACCTCGAAGATATCATCCAAATGAAATGAATCACCTTCTAGCTTGGTAATTCATAGAAAAGCTCCTCCCATTTTCTCATGAGAGGCATGCCCCAAGTGCTCCAACAAATCATATGGTCCATATCATAAAGAAACAAGTGGTATACTATAGTGGCCATATAGTTTCCCATGCTTCCCTTAGAACATGTAGTGCAGAAAATGTAGGGAATTTATTTCCCCAAGGACACATCCAACAAATGTGTCTCTCCTCCAACCATGTTCCCAACAAAGATAATAACATCTTGAGCATATGGGATTATAATCAAGGTCATGCTAGCTGCCATATGCAATAAAGGAGAGGGACAATGGTCCCTCATGTGTAGCCAGTGCAGTTTTACTCCTAACTGCCACAAAATATGATATGACAAGTGTTCTCCCCAACACTTATTTTGCTGCCCCATCCTTCTTGCATGCTTGGAGAAGGTGTATAATGGTTGGTGTTAATGAATCACACCATGAAGAGTGCATCATCTCTCCAATATCTCCCAAGGAATGGCCAACATCACCATTTTTCATGGCCCAAAATGGCTCATGAAGCTTACAAGAAAAAGTGCCCCCTCTTGGAGCTAAGACCTGCACATGAGTGTTGAGAAAATGCAGGTATATAATAAATATATCATGAGGTTTAGCAATACAATTTTTATCATACACTTGTTCCAAATCAGCAAGGTAGCTCATGGATGAGCTCCCTCTCCCACTCAATGAATAAGGAGGTGGTAATGATAACTCTTCCCAAGAGTTATGTTCCTCCTCAACCAACAATTGATCCATGCACTTCCTCATATGAGATTCCATATCCCCTTTGAATTTTTCCCACATGAATCCATCTAAGATAATATGATATGCTCTAATGAAACTAGTGGGTTTTGAAAGCAGGATCTCATAGGTTGCATTAAGTAGTTTCTCCTTAAGCTTGGAGTATTTAGCTAAATAAATCTGATCATGGGAATAAATGACTCCCTCAAATACTTTATACCTCCCATCTATCACTTTCCATCAAGAACCTTACATGTGAAAAGGTCCTTGGAGTGTTCCATCAAAAGTTGGGAATCCCAATTTGGATCTAGGCTCCCCAACAATGACAACGCTGTAGGAATCTGAAATGCAGCCCCTTCATAGCATGGCTCTCCTCCTTGACATGCTTGATGTCAAATTCACACGTTGGAGTATTATCAAATTCATTTTTCTACCTCCTTTGCAGCTGATCTTGCTCAAGACAATATTTAAGTAGATAGAAGTCAACATCCCCTTGGAAAGTCCTTGTGTTCCAAAACTTCCTCAATGTGGCCCATGCATGCAAGAGTGTTGATATCCTCTTGTCATGTTCAGAAATCTCCTTTGTGAATGAAAATATGATTGGCTACCCCAAACATATGGAGTTTCCATATGAAATCATGTCCATGCTATCATAGACTTCTGAATTCTCCTTTTTCAGCGCAAATAACTGAGAAGGAGATAGAAATGTCCAATTCAGAAAATTGTTGATCTCTCTTTTGAATCCATGAAAGATTCTCTGCACTGTGCTAGTTTCTCCCAAAGCTCCCTCCTTAGCCAAGTAGGTATAGGCTAGCCATAGTTGAGAGAACACTTTAGTTTTCCTCCCATCAGGAGGTCTCCCTGGTGGAATGCCTCCATGCAAAGAGACATCAAGACATAGAGCAGGATACATATATGTATGGACTGACTTGTCCTTGCCTTCATTGCTTAGATCCTCATGCCTTCTTTGTGCATCAAAATTCTAAAATAGAGAGGGATATGTGCTCCTCATAATGTGATGCTTTCCCTCCTCTTTTCCTTCTTCTATCTTCAAGATCTCGCCCTTTGAGGATGATGGCACATGCTGCACATGGAATGTGCCACAATCTCCATATGTGTGATTCCTTGGAACTCCTTGCAAGAGTGCAAGAGTTTCTCCCCTTGGAGAAAATTATCCATCTCCCTCTTCATGAGGTCTTAGATGTGCTTTTTTCATGACTACATTATCATATTCAACCTTCTCTTCCTTGATCTTTCAAGATCCTTGGAAGCTCAAGTGATTCTCTCTCTTTGGCATATCTCCTTCCTTCCTCTTCATGAAGAAGTTGCTGACAGAACATTGTAGATTTGATGATATGGGTGAGTGCTCATATCCATGAGATGAGCACTTAGAACCTTCCTCATGTATAGATCTTATAGATCTAGTTTAGGGATCTCCATGTTTTTACCTCCTCATTTCTTTGATGTCCTTGCTGATACCCCGCAAAACTTGAGATAGAAGTCTTGTGAACCTATTCTCTCCAGAAAACAAGGGTTTGTGTTGGTTTCTCTTGCATATCTCCTCCTTCCCATGAGAAGACTCCATAATGTTTGAAGCTTAGAGGCTGAGCCAAGAAAGTAGCTCTGATACCACTGTAATATCAAAAAATCGGGACTGCGAGCAAGGCATGATTGAAAAACACATTTTTTAGGAATGTATGCTACAATATTGGAAACCAGCACTTGGATCCCTTAGGTATGACAATATAAGACCTGAATCCAAGAGGGGTTCAAAAAAAAATCCTCCTAGGTGGGTTAAACAGGTCTCCCCACACCTAGTGCAGCGAGAAAATGCCCAAGGAAGGGATTGCAACAATACAAAAACAACACTGCTGGAAAATAATGTAGTTCAGCCCAGTATTTGTAGGAGATCAATATGGAGGCTCAAATTTCATATGTACAAAAAAAATCAGGTTTATATTACAACCCATACAATGTACAAGATAAAGTAAAAGACTTAAACAGAAACAAATCCTCAGAAATGAGGTGCTACAGCCATAAGAAAAGTCTGCATAAACTTGACAACGTTATTTTAATGGGGCTGAAGCAGCAATATATTATAACTCAGATCTAGAGAATATTTGTATATAAAAATATGGATCTAATTTAGATCTGTATACAAGAAAAGCTCATCTATACATTCCCCTTGGGGTTTTGTGCAAAACATGAGAGTACATGAGTAGATTTGAGATCTAGAGTTGCAGATCTGCAGTAATATTTAGAAATTTCTGAATTGTATAATATAAAAATAGATTAGATCTGAAACAAACATGGATTGGATGGCCAATCCATGGATCACCACAATGAGAGGAAGAATCCTATCATCAGAGACCTCTCCTCCCAAAATGCAGACAAAACACCCTGCAACTGCAAACTTGCAAATAATGTAGTATGGGAAGGGAAACTACACTGTAAGCTTTGAGAATGATTTTTCCTAATGCCAAGGTCTGGATATGTAGCTCCAATGATCTAGGACACTCTTGCCAATGGGATAGAAGACTTTCCCAGTGAAAAGAGAGGCTAGATGTGCATAGATCTGAAGAGATCTATCTCCTACTTGCTGCAACTCACAAGGACAACCCAAACCTCAACAAGATCAATGCTATAGGTGTAAGGTGAATCTTGGCCCAAGCCTGATAGTGGTCAAGACAATCACAACTCCTCCAAGAGCTGCTCTAGGAAGGAGGTGGGATTCCCGCTCAGGAACACTCAATGCTAAATAACATTATTCTCAGCTAAAAAGCTAGAGAATGAGAAATGTCTAAGCAGACAAAGTCTTCTGAAATAATATCTTCAACAACCCTCTCATGCTACTCTCCTCTTCCTTTTATAAGATCTTGTCAAACCCTAAACCACTTTATCAATTTAGCTCCTTTCACATGTAGAGCCCCCATCTAGAACTGCGCTGTGCCTCAAGGAGGTTCAATGAATCTAGACTACGCTGTAGATATGGTCATGGTCAGGTGATCAACCTCTTTCACACTCAAGTGTGTTTTACAAAATGGCCCAGATTTAGCCTTGTTTACATTGGGCATTCATTTATTTTGATGTTTTTAGGAGTTTTACATGTCCTCCTTTACACTTTATTCATCAACATGAAAATCAAAACAAAACAAAGCAAAATTGAATATTCCCATTAGCTTGGGTTAAGTGGGAATATTACAGCCACTCTTCTCAAACGATGTATGCCTCGGTTCAGCAACAAATAATTAGACATAATATGACGCCGTCATCAGACTTATGTGTGATGCCCTCCATCAGGGTATACGCCATATGCATATCTACCTCGATTCCCAGTTAGTAGTGTTACACCATTTTTTGGTCATCTAACTTGTTACTATTAGATGGACCTAAGTACACCATGTAAGACCAATTTTACCCTAAGTAAAATTACTTTCACTATGAAAAATAACTTAGTAAATCACCTTTATTAAGTTGTTTATGGTCTAAACAAGAAACCCCATGAGGAAATATTAAATAAATCTACATTTGTTTGATTTTCCTCAAGGAATAATTAGTTAAACAACAGTTTAATTAATATTCATAGTCATACTTAACCCAAAACAAGAAAATTAATTAGACAAATTATTATTTATCTTATTATTTTCTAGGAATAATTATTTAAACCTTATTTAAATAATATTCCTTGTTAAATTTGACTAAATCATTCATTAATAATTAAATATATCATTATTTTTTATTATTATTAATCAACCACATTCTTAAAATAATAAATAAATCATTTATTTATTTATTATTTACAAATAGATGGGTTTGACCCAAGTCAAATTCTTTTTCCCTCCAACAAATATAATAAAAAATTCCATAAAATTTGGATCAAGAATTGGTTAATAATATTTTAATTATGCACCAATATCTAGACTAACTCAATATTTTGTTATAAATAGAAGGGTTTTTCCATTCATTCACTACCTTTTGTTGCCTAAAAATCATTCTGGATCTATACTTTTGGTTTGACTTTGATCCACCATCATTGTCATATTTTACTACCATTTTTCTTGTGAGCTCCCTTTGAGTTCCATTTTTTTTTTCTTCTGGGTTTTCTACACCATCAAGAGAGAGGGATTTTAGATTTGAAGTGCTAAGGACTTATAAGAACCCATCCCATTGAGGGGGACTGATAACATCTTTCTATGTTCCCTTCCCAGGTGTCAAAAAATACAAAAAATATTTAAAACATTATTGTCTTGTCTATTGGATGCATGGAGAAACTCTTGCTTTTTTTTACTGCTTAATGTATTTTAATGCATAGATCTAGATTTTAGCAGCATTTACCTTGGTCAACTAATTCCAGATCTAAAGATATTAGCAACCATCTTTGCTGTTAGGGCTGTTTGTTATGCAGGGCTAAAGTGAGCCTTTTTCGTACGCTTGCGATTAAGATTCATACTAACAACTGGCGACTCCACATGGGTTTACGATTATGACCACTATCATTTTTCAGATCCCTGCATGTCCAGCTGGGTTTCCATGTGCTTTCAGACCTATTGCGTAGGTGACAGGCATCAGCTGCAGCTAAGACGACACATTCTTCTGAAACCTGCTCCCGAGAGTGCCGAAAGTGCAGGTCTCACTTTGTGGGCCAAAACCTGTGACCTGAACCTCTAGGGTGCAGACAACAGGACAAAACTTACAACCTCTATAGAAATTAGGTCAGAAATTGTGACCTGGACTTTTTATGGGAGTTTTCCTAAACGTTTTCTGGGTTTGTTTGGGCCTCTGTTCAGGGTTTTCTGACCTTCGTCTCCACCTGTTTTGGACCTATACTTGTTCTGTTTTACTCATCTAAGTGGGAACCTAGCCCTCTAGGGCTTCAGTACCCTCCACCTTTTGTGGAAGAGTTTTAGCTGTTGCAGGTTGTCTGAAATTTCAGTGTGTTCAGCCACTTTTTCAGATATGATCCCTTGCCTTCAGATCCACTTTAGATTGGTTATTTATCCATCCAAAACACCTCTTCTCAGTTTTGTTTGGGTTTTCCTCTAGGGTCCCCTCTGCTTCCCTCCAGGATATAGCCTTTCGCCACCTCTTTACAACAATTTTTCCTCTGACTTTTTTGCTATTTTTCTGCACCTATTTCCAATAGATCTGACCTTTAGATCCCTCTCCCTCTCGACCTTAGATAGATTGGCTATTTTGGTGTGTTTTGACTAGATTTTTGCCCACCTATAGACTACTTGTTGAGAGGGCCACCTCCTTGGGTTTAGATTATTGCATTATTAGCTATTTATTTTTATGTTATTATCTACAGGTTTATTTACAGTTATAGAACACACTTTTTTATTTTTCTCTACAAACATCTCGGTTTAAAAATTAAAATTTACATACTTAACACACACACCCAAAGTGAAGAATAGTTTGGTTAACACCGCCAAGAAAAGACTTAAAACATTGAAATCAATTGCTCCTGCACCTCTCTACCCTTGTTTGGAAATTGTAATCAGTTGATCTTGCACCTCTTCTCCCTTGTTGGTCTCTCTTCCCTTTGTGCTGTGTTTGTGCCTTCACCATTGCACCACCAAGGTGTTTATCCCAGAGACTTCTTGGTCTTCATCCTTAGTTTCCAGTAGGAAGACTTACTCCTCCACATAGGATTCGAGTTAGTCCTCCACTGAGTCCGCACTCCGACTCCTCTTCTGGTTCATTGGGTTCTCCTTCTGGTTCTGCCCCCGGTTCTCCCCCTGTCACCTTCACCATGTCTGGTTCAGGACCTAATGCTGGTGGTAGCTCCAGCCCTAATGCTGGGAATACTACTAGTGGGACCACAATAGAAACTACCCCGGCTGCACCCTTTCTCCCCTATATGGAAGGCCTCAGTCTTCCCGATTTTAACCAATTCATCAATGACCCTATACACCATGACGATAGTTGACCTACTATGCCGACCAAGCTCCTTGCCAACATTCCCAAGTTTAAAGGTCTTGCTGGAGAATATCATACCAATCACGTTCGATCTTTCCACATGTGGTGTTCGTCTAACTCCATTACCGATGACTCTGTCCATCTTCGGTTGTTCCAACGTACACTTACTGGCGAATCTTCTAAGTGGTATGTTGATCAGGCCTCATCCTCTCATACCATATTTACGACTCTTGCCTAGGATTTTCTATCTTATTTCCATCTTCCCCTACGTTATGACACTGGTAACGAACTTTTGAATTCTTTCCATCAATCGTCTGCGACTCACCTATCCGATCATGTCCAGGAATGGCGGAGAAGAAAGAGCCTATGTAGAGCCCCTACCTTTGAAGACCGTGTCTACATGGACTGGTTATTTAGATCTCTTTTTCCTGCTATAGGCAAAGATGTCGCATCGCATTTCCCTCAAACTGAAGAAGCCACTCTCCAAATTGCGTTAAAATATGACCTGATCTACGCTTATTTGGGTTATGTTTATACTATTCTACCTGATCTTCCTAAACCCGGTGGTGTCAATGCACTAGGGGAATCTCATGCCACTGACGGTATCGTTGGAGCTCTCTCTCATCCATACACTCAGCCTCCCATGGGCTATGGTTTTCCTCAAGGAGGGGCCAACACCTCCTACACTTTTCCCCCTCCAGATAGCATGTATCCAGGAAACAGCATGCCTTCTCCTTTTTCCCAACCTCCTATTTACCACAATGTTATCCAACCTCCTTATTATTCGTATCCACATCCTGGTGCTCCATATCCTCCAACATTAGCACCTCCTCCTCCCTTGCCTTCTCGACCCCCAAAATAGTAGTCACCGCCCCCTCAAGGGAAGGTGTATGCACAACAGGGTGAAACTAATCCTCCTCCCTCCAAAAAGAAGAGGAAAGGCACTCAAAATTAATCTGCCCCCGATAATCCGAGACCTATTCCTCAAAATAATGCACCTAACACTGCTAACCATATAATATTCCAAAATTTTCTTACAATAATTTGGAATATTAATTTTTGCTGATTTCACCTAGGAGGAGAATAAATGGGTAAGGAGGCCAATGCATAATGAAAATCTCAATAAAATCCCTCATATTATGAAAGGGGATCATCATTGGAGCTGGTTTTCACATCCTCATGTGTGAACAAGGTCAGTTGCAAGTGGATAAGGTCAAGTTTGACCAAGTCAACATCGTTGGGATAAGAGGTGGAGATCACTTAGAGAAACAACGCAGTATGAATGGGAAGAGGGTTATTTGGTGGAGCAAACCCTAAAAGGAGTGGGACCCATGGAGAGGAGGCCTTCACTTGTTTAAAAGGAGGGCAAGGCAACCATTGTTTCCCATGTTATGTATTATTCATTTTATGGTCTATTCAAACTTTGGGTAATCTCCAGCTCTTTACTTGAGTTGCAGTGCTGCTTAGCACGAGGGATTCCTGTTTAGGATTTCCTCTCCTTCTTGAGAGGACTCTTGAGGGATTGCATTGATTTTCCTCACATCCAGGCTTGAGGCCAAGCATCCTCCTCCAAGACAACGTTATTTCTGTAGCAGAATGATGTTGTGTTGCTGGGTGTTGCAGTGAGTGTTCACAACACCACTTCCATCAGCTATTTTTCAGAGGAGGAGTCTCTCTTTCCTTTGAGAGATCAGTTTGGAAGCATTTGGAGCTGATCTCAAATCTTGGCATTGGGCCAACCCATTCTCTTGCCCCTACAATGCAGTTTTCTTCAGTGACTGCGTTATTTATAGAGAGCACATGCTATGGGGCTTTGCAGATATGTTTGGAGGGTGAGATCTTAGGTGAGGGGATCAACCTTTCATTCTAGAGATCCATTGGAGGAGGAATTTTCATCAAATGGAGCATCTTCAGCCTTCCCCACTTATTTCCAGTTCTTGAGTTGCTGCTGCTACCCAACAACTCCGGCATTTTGCAGATTTTGGATATTAAAGCCAATCCTCCCAGGATTGACTTGTGGTAGTCTTTGGGAGTTGAGATCTTCACTCCCAATGTTGTTTGGGCCATATATTTGTATATCCCTGTATTTGAAATATGTAGCATGTAGTTTCTCTTATAAAACTGCGCTATCATAGCTTGGGCACACATATGTAGCAGTGTTTTATCATGATTTATGTACTTGTCTCTTGAGGCTGAGCATTGCCTATCTTGAGTAACCTTTTCCTCAAGATCTTGTATTCATTTGTTGCTGTTATTATTTAATAAGATAGCTATGGATTTATCTCACATTTCTATGAGTTGAGTATTACTGCTACTCCATTGTTGTGTTTGCATATTGCTAGGTCTCCAACTATAGAATATATTGAGATTTTCTCATTGTTGTAGCATTTCCCGAATTTGGGATATTACAGTGGTATTAAAGCATTATCTTGGCTCAGCCTGTGGATCTCATCCATTATGCTATCAAGGAGAGAGAAGATGAAGACTCCATTATGTGGAGAGAAAAAGGAAGATAAGCTTACAAAGCTTCTTCTGAGATATGTATAGAGCATTCATGAAGAATTCAAGAAGATAAGGAGGGAAATATGTACATGATCTCCAAGAGGGTTTGAAACTGAGTCAAAGTCTAGATTTTCTTATAGGGAGTGTGGCATGAAACCACGCCTTATGATGAACAGTGCAGTCACATGGCCATTTTTTCCATGAGAGAAAAATAAGAAGAAGGAACGTTGGAGAGGGGAACTCTTAGTGGGTTCTTGCATGAGTATGAGTCTCAAAATCCGAAGTTTAGAGCTCATGTCACTTTTCCGAAGTTTTGCAAGGTCAAGGTGAGGAGGAGCAAGCAACATAATATGGATAGATTTCTTCTATCTATCTTTGATGATTCCCCTACTTGTTTAGCCAGGGTTTGGGTGGAAGAGCTAGACACCTTTCTATAGCAACATCAGAATTCCGAAGATGAAGACATCAGATTAGCAGCGCTGCACTTTTGAGGTAAGGTATATGCATGGTGGTTATTTGAGTCCTTTACTTTAAAGAATGAAAATAATTATTCCTATGCAATGTTCATTAGAAATTTAATGGAAATATTTGGTAGGAAGAATCCTGAAACACAGGTGGAGGAAACAAATACATCTAAAAAACAAAACCCTTGCATATGATGGAAGAAACCATAGACTCAAAATCACTTTAGAGAACCATAAAGGAGGATGATATCTTGCATGATACCTTGTTGGAGGCAAAACCTTAATCTTTTATTTTGGCACAAGGAGGCAAAGAGATCCATTTTCCAAAAGAGGATCCAATCAGTGAAGGGTTGCCCACATGTTGAGGAGCCTAAGGGCGACAATGCCGTCATTTCTAGAGTTGATATAGCACCTCATGCAGAGGGAGGAGGAGCTCTTTCTCCCACTAGAGGGATTCTTGCATCTTTGCAAGGAAGTCCCCGGGATCTCATACATGGGGGTCCAAGCACAATTAATGAGCAGCATTATTGTGCAAAATTGCAATTGGAAGAAGGAGGGAGGGAGGAAGAGCAACATCATGTGATGAGAGGCACACACCCTTCTCTATTTCAGAGAGCTAGTGCAAAGATGAGGCAGACTGTATTGCACTATGAGAGCAAGGGCAAGGTTTCCCAACCATATATACAGTCCACTCTTGACATTGATGTCTCACTGCATAGAGGCATTCCACTAGGGAGGCCACCAGATCTATCATTGATGAAAGACATCTTGTCTTTGGATTCACCGCTCTTGGATTTTGGAGAGGTGAAGAGTTTGGAGGAGAAATTTGGCATGGGGGATGTCAAAGTAGTAGGCAGCAGCATGAGGAGAGCTTCACATGCCAGATCACCAACACTGTCTCTTAGGATGATTGATCCTTATTGGAGATCTCAGCTCTTAGTAAAGTACTCCAAGGATCTTGGTGCATGCATGGTTCTCGATGACCAGGATGGAGATGAAGAATGTATGGTGGATGATATGGTCATCTATTCACATGGCAGAGTCTTCTTGACTATAGATTCTAGTCTCAAGGAGAATTTACTGCATGCAGCACATGAGGAATTATTTTCCATGCATTTTGATGCATATCTTGCCTTGGCAGAGGAGTTCATTTGGGAGGGCATTTATCAAGACATATTTCCGCATATGGAGAGATGCAGAGCCCATAGATGGAGAGGATGTCACAACCACCTTCCTATTCATTTGGAGTAAGGGAGCATTTTCAGTTGAGCCATTTCAGCTCAAGTCTTCGAGTGCATAATGTCCATGATGTACAATTTCAACTCAAGTCTTATGTTTTGTACTTCTTGTCTTTTTATGAGCAACATATTGTACCAAGGAGGATTATTCCTTCTTGAATATTGTATAAATATGTACTTGAAGCCATTTGTAGCATTGAGATTGGCTATGTCATTGGTGGTTTGTGGGGGAAGCCACATGATTTTTGTGTGCACCAATGGCACCCTTTTGTACTCTCATGTTTATATCCTATAAAAATATTGTGGCAGCAAACAAGTGGCTGAAAAAGAACTTATTTTTGTTTGATTTGATGCAGGCAAGGAATGCACTACCCTGGTTCCTTGTATGGGACCTTGATCCACTTTCCGGTTGTCATGTGACAACTTGTTTCTATTGGATTTTTCTTCCATGTATTGCTACTATCTCTATGTTCATGGGAAGCTTTGATTGGAGAGTGGGCTTGAGATTGAAGATGCCCATTGGGAACATGATTCTCCCTACTATACATGTTGTACATTTTAGGAGGAACAGTGGGCCAACCATGAATGCCACATTACATTTATTTTCTTCTTGTAGGAGGGACCACTTGAAGAACTTGAGGAGGCACTCCATGGATCATGAGAAGATGGAGGAGTTAGTACAATCAACTCTTTTCCCTTTGAGGATGAGGGGAGACTCATCTATGAGCCACTCCATTTATATGAGCAAAATATATGGTAAGATTATTGTTGACTTGCATAGTGATTTGTCTATGTATATGCATCTCTTAACCATATATGTGCAGGGATTTGCTCAAAGGAGGGATATTATTCCTTCTAGATTTGGTGGTCTACATAAGGCTATTATGGATGATCACTCCCTAAGTGGATATGGGGAGGATATTTCTCATGGATAATATACTCACATTTCACATTACATCATTCACTTTCTCCAGACTTGTGAAGAGATTGGGGCAGCAAGAAAATGGTGGGGAGGCCACCCATCATTTTATTTTATATGGCAGTGGAGAATCAAACTGTGTTGGATACATTTGAGGGACCATTTTCCTTCTCCTTTACTTCACATGGAAGCCAACATGATTCTCCTTATGGATCCCTTGGTTGATATTGCTATAGCTTTTCTTGGGATCATGATTAGAGGAGAGACACATTGGGCGAATGTGTCCTTGGAGGGAGAAATCTCCCACACTCTTTGCACTACATGTTGTAAAGGGAGCATGGGAGATGGTATGGCCACTACAGCAACACCTTTGTTTTTTTATGAGGTGAGCCATATGAGGAATGTGATTGCATATGATGATGACCTCCAACTCATCACATATGAGATGATTTGGGCCAACATGTTTCATAATGTTGGAGGAGAGATCCTTAGAGGATTAATCTCCATCTTGCCATTTGAGGGAAATATCATTGAAGCCCAGGATCAACATACACTGTACAATTATCCTAAGTGGAGAGGAGGAAAGCGTGGGGTAGACTATTTTTTCTACCAAGATCAGATTTTCAGCCCACCTACATTGCTGGAGCCAGAGGTGGAAGATGACTTTCAGGAGTTGCCATGTTGGGAGGTAACTCATTTTGCATGGATGATTGCTTGGGGGATGGAGGATCCACATGAGGAAGATGTTACTCAACACAACATAGAATCCATGCCTTGGGAGGAGGCTTTCTAGTCCTAGCCTTGCAGTTGCTTGAGGACAAGCAACATTTGGGAGGGGAGGACTGTAATATTCCAAAATTTTCCTACAATAAATTGGAATATTAATTTTTTCTGATTTCACCTAGGAGGAGAATAAATGGGTAAGGAGGCCCATGCATAATGAAACTCTCAATAAAATCCCTCATAGTATGAAAGGGGATCATCATTGGAGCTGGTTTTCATACCCTCATGTGTGAACAAGGTCAGTTGCAAGTGGACAAGGTCAAGTTTGACCAAGTCAACAACGTTGGGATAAGAGGTGGAGATCACTTAGAGAAACAAAATAGTATGAATGGGAAGAGGGTTATTTGGTGGAGGAAACCCTAAAAGGAGTGGGACCCATGGAGAGGGGGCCTTCAATTTTTTAAATAGAGGGCAAGGCAGCCATTATTTCTAATGTTATGTATTATTCATTTTATGGTCTATTTAGACTTTATGCAATCTCCAGCCGTTTACCTGAGTTTCAGTGCTGCCTAGCACAAGGGATTACTGTTTAGGATTTCCTCTCCTTATTGAGAGGACTCTTGAGGGATTGCACTGATTTTACTCACATCCAAGCTTGAGGCCAAGCATCCTCCTCCAAGACAACATTATTTCTGTAGCAGAATGATGTTGTGTTGCTGGGTGTTGCAGTGAGGGTTCACAACACCACTTCCATCAGCGATTTTTCAGAGGAGGAGTCTCTCTTTCCTTTGAGAGATCAGTTTGGAAGAATTTGGAGCTGATCGAAGATATTTTCATTGGGCCAACCCATTCTCTTGCCCCTACTACGTAGTTTGCTTCAGTGACTGCGTTATTTCTAGAGAGCACATGCTGTGGGGCTTTGCAGATATGTTTGGAGGGTGAGATCATAGGTGAGGGGATCAACCTTTCATTCTAGAGATCCATTGGAGGAGGTATTTTCATCAGATGGAGCATCTTCAGCCTTCTCCACTTATTTCCAGTTCTTGATTTGCTGCTGCTACCTAGTAACTCCGACATTTTGTAGATTTTGGATATTAAAGCCAATCCTCCCAAGATTGACTTGAGGTAGTATTTGAGAGTTGAGATCTTCAATCCCAATGTTGTATGGGCCATATATTTGTATATCCATGTATTTTACATATGTAGCATGCAGTTTCTCTTATAAAACTGCGTTGTCATAGCTTGGGCACACATATGTAGCAGTGTTTTATCATGATTTATGTACTTGTCTCTTTAGGCTGAGCATTGCCTATCTTGAGTAAATTTCTCCTCAAGATCTTGTATTCATTTGTTGCTGCTATTATCTAATAATATAGCTATGCATTTCTCTCACATTTCTATGAGTTGATTATTACTGCTACTCCATTATTGTGTTTGCATATTGCTAGGTCTCCAACTATAGAATATCTTGAGATATTCTCATTTTTGTAGAATTTCCCGAGTTTGGGATATTACAGGAAAAGGCCCAACCACTACACCAAAATCCCGGATTGTTAGTGAGGGCGGCATCGGAGGGTGTTAAGGGTGGGGTCTTAAGGCCCACCGGAGCATTTGAGGGTGGCGACTAAACAACCCCTCATTACCCAGACCCCGAACACGTGGCAGGGCCCACCCTAAACAAGGATATTACAGCCCACCACGCTCTGTGAGTCTTGACCTTGAGACCTCTGCTCTGATACCACAAAGGCCCAACCACTACAACAAAAGCCTGGACTATTAGTGAGGGTGGCATCCCAGGGTGTTAAGAGTGGGGTTTTAAGGCCCACTGGAGCATCTGAGGGCGGCAGCTAAACAAATCCTCATTACCTAGACCTCGGACATGTGGCAGGGCCCACCCTAAATAGGGCTTCCATAAACAGGGATATTACAAACCAGCAATAGGGCACTCAACCCAAGAAGGTCAGGCATATTCGCACGAATAAGCCTTATTCTTGCTGTGGTGTTTATGGTCATTACATGCATGATTGCCCTCTTTAACCATAGATGAAGCAAATGTGGGAGTCTCAAGCAGCATTGCAAGGACAGCAAGCCTCCCCTTCCGTCCCTCCCAATCCTGCGCCTAGTCAGCCGGCTGTGTTTACTAATCCTTTTCCTCAGCAAGGATTTGTGGCTACCCAACCACCTGAAGGTCAGGTGGCCACTCAACCTCCTCCATTTGGTACCTCCGATTACCAGATTCTCATGATGAAATTTGACCAACCTATAGCCTTTGACCTCAACCTTTAGACTCGATCCCATCATTACAACAAGTCTCCCTCTACGTTTGTCCCCGAGCCACCTTCTTCAGGTTCTATAGAGCCTCTTTCGACAAATAATGGTCCTTTGTATATCCCTCAGCCTAAGGCAGAGGTTCATACCAAGATCCCTAAGGGACCGCTATGCCGAAATGCTGCTTCTGGAAAAGCTGCCCATTCGTATAATATAGTAGATGATTTGGTGTAATCTCTTGCTGCCATCTCAATGCTGGAACTCCTCCAATCGTGCCCTTCACAATGAAAAGCTCTAATATTTGCCATGGGCACTGTAGATCCTTTAGATGATCACTTTATCGTCTTCGATGTTTACTGGTCAAAACGTCCTCCTCTTCTTGCTTCTGTTGTAATATTCCAAAAATTTAGCCTTCGGCTAAATGGAATATTATAGTTTGTTTTATCACTAGGTAGGTGAATAAATGGGTAGGAAGGCCCATAAGTCTCCTAAGCAGTAAGAAAATCACTTCAAGTGTGAAAGAAGACCCTTTTAGCAGCTAAATAAAGCACCTCCAAGTGTGAACAGGGGTTGGATCATGTTGATTCAGTCAACTTTGACCAAGTCAACAGCGCTGTCATGGAGGAGTGGAGATTAAATGAAGAATAACGCAGTTTTGGAGGGAGATGGATCTCATGAAGGAAATGACCTAATTGAGTGGGGCCAAGGGAAAGTAAGCTCATATTCTATTTAAGTAAGAGGATGGAAGCCATATAAACTCATGTTTTAGATTATTATTTTGATATTTGTCTGCTTAGACTTTGCATTCCTTTCCTGTTTAGCAGGGTTGCTGTGTTGTTTAGTACCGGGTGTTCTCGAGTGGGAATCCCACCTATTTCCTTGAGAGGCCTCTTGGAAGAGTATTTTATTCATTTCCACATTTAGGTTTTCAGGCCAAGCTTCAACTTTCTTCATCAGTACAGTTTTTGCAGGTTATTGTGCTGTGTTGCAGGATGTTGCAGTGGAGGGGTTAGAAACCAACTTTCTGAGCTATTTTCTCATAGGAGGAAGGTTTCCTTTTCTTGGGAGATCAGTTTGGAGAGATCTTGGGAATATTTCAGATATTTGGGATCAGGCTATCTATTTCCCATCATTTTCAGCACCGTTCTAGCTAGGGATTGCGTTATTTTGGAGGGCAGCTTTAGTGAGGGATCTTGTGGCTCCTTTGGAGTGTTTCATTGTGATTGGAGGGTTCACCCTTTCATGGGAGGAGACCTTTGAGGGGATCTACATCAGATATATTATATTTCATCCTTATACAGTCATTTTATTTAGTTTGCAGTGAGTCTTCAGCCATTGGGCTATAGATCCCATCTTGTATAGCGTGTATTTCTGAAAACCCTTTCCGGGTTATTTGTAGGAATTTGTATTAAACCTAGATCTGTATTGGGTATATATTTTGAGGTATATAACAGCCCTACATATTTTGTACATTATTTTGCTGTAGTAGTGTGTTTATAACTGCGTTGTAGCAGTCTTCCGACATTTTGTATTATAGCAACAGTTCAGATTTAGGAGTGATTGCTTATGGGAGGCTTGTTTTCTCATTGTAGTTGATTCATGCCTCACTATTATGTATTGATTTGCTGATATAATACATGATGATATGTCTCCATATTGGTCTCCAATGTAAATGAGTTTATTTACACTGCTATTTCTAGTTTTGTGTTCATGTATTGTTTCTTCCCCATTTTGGGATATTACAGTGGTATAAGATCGTAATCTTGGCTCAACCATTATGCTATCAAGAGAATAAGAAGAAGAAGAGATGTACAAAAAAGACAAATAGAAGACTCCATTATTTGGAGGAAGGAAGGAAGAGAGGCTCTCAAAGCTTATTTTTCAATCTATACAGAGCATTAAATTAGATCTCAAGAAGATGAGAAGAGAGAGAGAATCTCCAAAAGAGTTTGGATCTAAAGCCAACTCTAGATTTTCACATGATGTGTGTAAGCATGTAGCTACGTGCTACACACTATGATTCACAACACAGTCATATGCCCAGGTCTTCTATGAGGGAGATGGAAAAAGAAGAAATGCCTAGGAGGGAGACTCTTAGAGATTATCTGTAGGAATATGAATCTCAAACTAAGAGGTTCAAAGATCATATCACTTTCCAAGAGTTTTTCAAAATCAAAGTGGAGAGGAGCAAGAAGTATGACATGCGTAGATTTTTCCTATCTAATTTTGATGGGTCACCAACATGTTCAGTTAGAGCTTGGATGAAGGAGTTACACACCTATTTGCAGCATCACCAAGTTTCTGAAGATGAAGCCATAAAAATTGCAGCGCTGCATTTTGAAGACAAGGCCTATGTTTGGTGGATATTTGAGTCTTTTTCATTAATAAATGAAAATATTCCTTTTTATGCAAATTTCATTAAGAGATTAGTTGAAAGGTTTGATGGAAAACATTCTGAAACATCATGGATGGAACCAAACAAACAAAACCTTTGCATATGATGGAGGAACCTATAAATTCAAATCCATTTCAGAAAACTATTGGAGAAGCTCACATCTTGCATACTAATTTGCTAGAGGAAAGATATCTGTCTCATATCCTTGGACAAGAAGGCATCACGATCCCTTTTTCAAAAGAGGATCCTCTTATTGAGAAGGTGACTCCCATTCATATTAAAGAATAAGAGAAGGATGGGGGAAACAATGATATCATATCTAGAGCACATCTAGCACCTCATGCAGAGGTAGATGGAGCACTTGCTCCAACAAAAGGGATTCTTGTATCATTGCAAGGAATTCCCTAGGATCTCATATATGGAGGTCAAGGCACAATAAATGAACAACATGATTGTGAAACATTTCAGATGGAAGGAGAAGGTAGGGAGGAAGGTCAACATCACATGATGAGGAGCACACACCCCTATCTATTTCAGAGAGCTAATGCAAAGAAGAGGTAGATTGATTTGCGTTGTGAGGGTAGGGACAAAGTTGTCCATCCATATGTGCAGCCTACTCTTAACATTGATGTCTCATTACATGGAGGCATTCCACTAGGGAGACCACAAGATTATGAGATGATGAGGAATGCTTCACATTGGATAGCACCACTCTTAGATCTCGGAGGGGTGGATACTTTGGAGGGGTCTATTACAACGCAGAGAGTTTGGGGCAGAATCAAGGAGGAGGGAGAAATTCTCCCATTTTCAGCATTACCCACTCTCACTACACATACTGCGTTGACAGAAGTTGCTACAATGATGGAGGATGGCACCTTCATGGTGCAAGAGAGCTACTCCATGGATGTAGAGAAAAAGAGGGTACTTCCTTTGAGGAAGGAATCCTCTATACATTAGAGTAGATGGAGGCCACTCATGCTTACATTGGCCAAGAACAGGAGATTCTTTTGGGATGGTAGCTTCTCGTGGGAGGCCAACTTCAAAAGTCATCACTTGTATTTGAGCATGAGAAGCTGCATGATGGGCATGGAAGAATTTTTGAGGATTAATTTGGCATGAGGGATGTCAAAGGAGAAGGAAACAACATGTGGGGAGCTTCACATTTCAGATCTTCAGTGCTTTCTCTTAGGAGGAATGATCCATTTTGGAGATCTCAACTCTTGGTAGAGTAATCCAAGGATCTTAGTGCTTGCATGATTCTTGATGACCCAGAGGGAAATGATAGATATATGGTGGATGATTTGGTCATATATTCTTATGGAAAATTCTTATTGACTAGAGCTTCTGAGCTCAAGGAGAAGCTGGTACATGCAGCACATGAGGACTTCCTTTCTATGCACTTTGATGCATATCATTCTTTGATGGAGAAGTTCACTTGGGAGGGAATACATCATGATATATTTTAGCATATGGAGAGATGCATAGCCCAAATTCTGATGGAGAGGTTTTCACAACCACTTCCCTACTCATTGAGAGTGAGGGAGAACTTTTAGATGAGCCATTTCAGCTCAATGACCAAAGTACAAAGTAGAGAAGGTACATTTTTGCATTATGATTTGCACTTCTTTACTTTATATGAGCAACATGTTGTATTAACGAGGGTCATTCCTTCTTATACATTATATTATGATGTACTTGAGGCCAAATGTAGCATTGATATTGGCTATCCTTTTGGTGGTTTGTGGGGGAAGCCACATGATTCTCAGTGTGCACCATTGAAACCACCTTTTACCTTCATGATCCTATCTTATAGGATGATTGTGGTAGCAAAAAAGTGGCTGGAAAAGAACTTGTTATGTTTTGATTTGAGGCAGGCAGGGGATGAACTGTGCTGGTTCCATGTGTGGAACTATGATCCACTTTCCAGTTGTCATATGGCAACTTGTTTTCATTGGTTTTTGCTTCCATATATTGCTAATGTTCCTATATTCATGGGAAGCGTTGTTTGGAAGATGGGACAAGAGTTGGAGGTGCCCATTGTGGGTATGATTCTCCCTACTTTACATGTTGCATGTTTCAGGAGAAACAATGGGAAAACCATGATTGCCATACTACATCTCTTTTCTTCATGTGGGAGGAGCCATTTGGAGAACTTGAGTTTTCAGAGGAGGCACTTCATGGCTGATTTGTTTGGTGGGGTAGCTTGGGCCATTCTTGGAGGCCATGAAATTTCATCCCAAGATCATAAGTAGCCCCAAACATACCATAAATGGAGAGAGAAACAACTTGGGTGGAAGAATTTAATCTCTCCATACAGCTCCAATACATTGCATGAATCGGGGGTTGAAGATTCTTTTGATGAGCTATCTAGAATGGCTCATTTCATTTGGATGATAACATGGGTTTGGGAGTTCCTCATTGGGAATGAGATCCCCTATGCTTTTCATAACTCCTACCTTGAGGAGGCCATTGGACAACAAGAAGGTTTCCACTTACACCTTCCACCTTTTCATGATGTGAGCCATTTGGTTTTGCATACTTGGGAGGAAACATTGGAGGGAAGATTTATTGTAGATTATTTTGAGTAGTGATGGGGACTATTTATGAGGAGGCCACAAGAGGAGGAGGGGAGGAATTTGGCTCTCCTTATACAGTTTCTTGAGGACAAGCAACATTTTGGAGGGGAGGACTATAATATTCCAAAAATTTAGCCTTCAGCTAAATGGAATATTATAGTTTGTTTTATCACTAGGTAGGTGAATAAATGGGTAGGAAGGCCCATAAGTCTCCTAAGCAGCAATAAAATCACTTCAAGTGTGAAAGGAGACCATTTTAGTAGCTAAATAAGGCACCTCCAAGTGTGAACTTGGGTTGGATCATGTTGATTTAGTCAACTTTGACCAAGTCAACAGCGCTGTCATGGAGGAGTGGAGATTAAATGAAGAATAACACAGTTTTGGAGGGAGATGGATATCATGAAGGAAATGACCTAATTCAGTGGGGCTAAGGGAAAGTAAGCTCATATTATATTTAAGGAATAGGATGGCAGCCATATGAGCTCATGTTTTAGATTATTATTTTGATATTGGTCTACTTAGACTTTGCATTCCTTTGTTGTTTAGCAGGGTTGCAGTGCTGTTTAGCACTGGGTGTTCCCGAGAGGGAATCCCACCTCTTTCCTTGAGAGGCCTCTTGGAAGAGTATTGTACTCATTTCCAAATTTAGGTTTTAGGCCAAACTACAACTTTCTTCATCATCGCAGTTTCTGTAGGTTATTGTGTTGTGTTGCAGGGTGTTGCAGTGGAGGGGTTAGAAACCCACTTTCTGAGCTATTTTCTCATAGTAGGAAGGTTTCCTTCTCTTGGGAGATCAGTTTGGAGAGCTATTGGGAATATTTCAGATATTTGGGATTAGGCTAACTATTTCCCATAATTTCCAGCACCGTTCCAGCTAGGTATTGCGTTATTTTGGAGGGCAACATCAGTGAGAGATCTTGTGGCTCCTTTGGAGTGTTTCCTTGTGATTGGAGGGATCATCCTTTCATGGGAGGAGACCTTTGAGGGGATCTACATCAGATATATTATATTTCAGCCTTATACACTCATTTTCTTTAGTTTTCAGTTAATATTTAGCCATTGGGCTTTAGATCCCATCTTGTATAGAGTGTATTTTTGAAAACCCTTTCCAGGTTATTTGTAGGAGTTTGTATTAAACCTAGATCTGTATTGGGCATATCTTTTGAGGTATATAACAACCCTACATATTTTGTACATTATTTTTCTGTAGCAGTGTGTTTATAACTAGGCTGTAGTAGTCTTCCAACATTTTGTACTATACCAGCAGTTCAAATTTAAGAGTGATTGCTTATGGGAGGCTTGTTTCCTCATTGTAGTTGATTCATGCCTCACTATTATGTATTGATTTGTTGATATAGTACATGATGATATGTCTCCATTTTGGTCTTCAATGTCAATGAGTTGATTTACAATGCTATTTCCATTTTTTTGTTCATGCATTGCTGCTTCCCCATTTTGGGATATTACATTCGTCGCCTTTCGAATCCCAGTCAAGATTTGGAACGCCAATGTTTCTTGGTGTATCATTGATGAGGGGACATCCACCTGTGTGATTTCTGCTTAGGTTTGGAAGAACCTCATATTACCTAAGTTGGGCCCTTCCACGATCACTCTTTGAGCGTGGGATGACCACACCTCCCAGCCCATTGACCTATTCCACAATTGTCCTATTACTCTTGCGGGCAAGACTATTTGCGTTGATGTAGAAGTCATTGATGCCCCCTTAGATTACAACATCCTATTGGGTCATAGCTACACTTATGCAATATCTGATATAACATCTGCGGTCCACCATAAGATGTCATTTCCCCATAATGGAAAGATAGTCACCATTGACCAGTTGACATATTATGAACTGAAGTCTCAAACCTCCCTTGAGTCCATCATCTCTTCGGTGGCCAATAATAAAACCATCAATCCATTGACCAGTGTATCACCTGGAGTGTACAAAGACTCCTATTTTCTTGGTACTTTCCCTAGTCTTCCTCCTCCTGTCTCCGATCCTAGCTCATCGAATGTTTGCATGATGCAATCGTCTCGGGCTTCCCTCAAGTGGCCCGCTTCGGCTATTCAGCAGCCTCTCCCTCTGTAGCCTACTCCTAGCCCTTCGATTGAGCCTTCTGGACCCCCTCCTCTTGGCCCTTGACCTACAGCTGGTATCCATGAGCCTCTATACCCTCCTAGAATGGTTCCTCTAGGCCTTAACCATATTGGAGCCATCCCGCCTGGTCATTACCCCTCTGGTCAGATACTGTTCCTAGCTCCCCCTTTTGGAGTGTTCCTGGTAATTTTCATGGCTACCCTATCTCTTCCTAACATGATCCTGGGGATTCCCGTCTGGTACCTCGATCCCCCAGCCGCTACCCTGCCTAGTCAACCCAAACATTATCTTGCTTTGACCCATGTTCAACTGCCCCCCATGACTTATCCCACTACTACAGTGCCTCAACCACCTCAACAGGAACCCTCTCCTGTTGCGACAGCCTCGGGTAAGAAGGGAAAAGCTCGCAAGAGGGATCAAAAGACAAGGCTGCCCCGACTGACCCTGATCCTCCTCTACCTCCAAAGCCTTGTGCTTTGTGTGATGTCGTCGGTCATGCCACCCATACCTGTCTTGAGGTTCCCCGTATCAAGCCCATGGTTAATGCTGCGTTCCCTAAGTATACAGTCCCTGAAGCCTCTATTTCTTCCTCGACTGTAGCCAAGAACCATAAGAATATTAACACCAACCAACCTTGTGCTTGTGTGATCTCCATGGCCATTATTCTCACCATTGTCCTCGCCTTACACATTACCATGCCTCTTTGGAGGTAGTTTGGGAGTACGAGGTTGAACATAACCAATTCGCCTCTCCTGTCCTTGTGCAGTATGTTGCAAGCCAGCTTGAGGATTTACCTGCTCCCATTGACATTCCCCTTCCTTATGTCGAGATGATGAAGCCTGCGGCCACCAGCCTCTACCTATCATCATCCATGAGACCCTCGATGGAAACTCCCTTTGATACTTCCACTTCTGTTTCGCTCAATCTCCCTTCAGCGATCACCCCGGGCTAAACATCGGTGTATCCCTTATCTGCTTTTTCTTCTATCATCCCCCATGACGATGTGCATGTGAAACTTTATTCTCATGATGATGAGTCAGGTACCTTCGTTGTGTCACGTGGTCTCCCTTCCTCCATTCACTCCCTCTTATATTGTGATGATGACATCATGGAAGGCTTTTCCACCCCTAACTTCATCTTTCCCACCCATAAGCGGGATGGCACGATTTGTGTCTATGGTGACTTTCACTACCTGAGCATAAGCTAAACCTCCGGTAGCTCCCGCACCCCACCTAACCATCGGCGTGTGAGTAGTAGACATCCTACCCAGATCACTCCCTCTAGCAGTGTTTGTTTGATTTCTACTTTACGCTCAGGCTTCCAACATTGTTCATCATCCTCCCATTTATTGCCGTGTGGCACCTTTCCGATGAACCTCCCGTCCACACCTTATATTAGTTATGCCGATGGTGCAAGTTGCTACTCCCAGAATCTAGCCTTGGTAGGTTGCGCCATTTTAACCCCCTTACATTTGTTTGTTCTCTCTAACGGTGTATGCATTGGTACTGCTACCAATAATCAGGCCGAATATGATGCAGCGCGAGGTTTATTAGTTGATGCCCTTTCCCATCGCATCCTCCACCTTCATGTTCTTTTGGATTCCTTACTTCTTGTCATGCAATTGAATGGTGTTTATTGTGTGCATAATCCTATCCTTTTTAGAAGATATTTACGAGTGAAGCTTTTTATGTGTGAATTTGAAATCATTACATTCAGTCATGTACCTGGAGCACAAAATCACTATGTAGATAGCATTGCAAACAATATTCTAGATTGGAATTTAGCACATGCATTTAACACAAGACAATAACATAAAACCATCAAAATGATGCATATCCATAATATGTGTCGTATAACATGTTTTAGAGTCCATCAACTCTGATACATATGACGTGCCCATCGCATGTTACAAAAACTCAAAATTGGGGGCACCACCTGCCCCTACACACTAAACAATATCTGGAGGATCCCAAGCTAATGGCTCTACTCCTGCATCTCGTAGATCGTGCATCCCTTATCCGGCTATCGCCATACGCCGCATGACCCCTCGCCACTCCGAGGGTATACCAATACATGGCTCTATGTACTGGTCATCCAAGTCTTGATAGCTGCGCTTTGAAACACCAGTTAGAAGCCTCTCACATCTACGATGGATGTCCTCTAGGAGGGCTGCTGCATCCTCATTTTGTAGCGCTCTCGATCCACTAGGTTCGGCAGTTCTTGATAATGCAGGCCGTTCCATATACCCAGCCAGTTTTACCGATGTTGTATTTGCATACCAAAAGTGGAAGAATCAATACCATATACAATATTCTGAAAATTTACAATGAACATAAAAGATTAGCAATTTCACTTACCAATGGGACCCCATACTCGACCAAGCGGCAGTGGCAAATGTTGGTCCCCAAAATAACTCATCCCACTATAGGGATAGTTGTCTATGTACAATGGCATCTGATCCCAATGAGCAAAGAACTCGGGTTGGAACACTTGTCTGACCGCCCCACCTCCTCCTCTACACAGTAGTAGCCCCCACCGGCGCATCCTGGGCTCTCTAGGGCCCCCATCCTAGAGCTGTATGTGAGGTCTAAGTGTCAGGATCTTCTCAAAGATGAGTGAGCACAAAATTGTACCATATGCATAGTCATGGTTCACTTGGCGCTTACATAGCGACAACTGTCGTTTTAACAATGACAACATCATCTGGGCCCACCCGTAGTAGGTCCCACTCAACACACTCTCCACAAGCATCATCTACCCTCTAGTGATGTGGTGGAGTGCTTGGCTTCCTAGGATCCGCAGCACCGTTGCGGCCACACCACGGGTCTCTAACCTCTCTAGATCCCCGATGGGTATCTGTGTCCCTTTGACATGGAGACCTGGTCGAAAATGGAACTCTACAAACTCCATGATGTTCTACCCTCGTGGTAACACTGGCTGAGTATTCTCTACCATCGCAAGTGGTGGGAGACTAGTTAGGAAATATATATTCTGGACCGTCAACTCGATCTGGTGCTCCTGCACTATAAAGACCTCATGGTCCAGATCTCAATAACTAAAAATATGGGCTAACAAGGGCTCTCTAGCTCTCATAAGAGGGTTCTCCACAAACTTTAGAACCCCAAACCTGGCCAATGCACTACGGCCACTCTAATCCTCTTGGATCTCCGACTGTAATGTGCCCAGGTCTCTCTCTCTCCAGTTGATCCATAATTCTGCCATATCTGCACAAAACCATCATATTTGTTAGTGTACAGATAGGAAATACTGTATCCAAACATAAAAACCCATTTCTCAGTCAAAAAAACAACACAGAAAAATCCTTCTCTGTCAGGTTGCACTTTTCAGGCCCAATCTTGGGACAGGTTGCAGTTTTCTGCCCAAAACCTTCTACCTAGGTCGCAGTTTTTTCCCCAAAAAGTGCGACCTGGCCGTGAAGATGATCAGGGGTCTATTACTGAGCTGTGGGGACCTAAACTGAGCTCTCAATCCACTGAAATGAAATATTAGGGTTAGGCCTCTTACTTGCAACTATCGAATCTCGATTCCAATGGTCAGTTTATCTGCTACGATTACCGCAAGATTTAGGGCCTTCTCTCATCTCTACATTCACGATAGCTCCACTTGAAAATGAGTGAATTTGGAGGGAAAATGCCTTATTAAAAGAGACACCCATGATTTTTCTTTCACCTGCTGCGGTCAAACCGTAGCTCAGTTTGAAAAACCGTCTATAATGTTGGAAAGCTCTCGCTGAGCCCTTAAATGGGTATTTTTTATTTTTTCATGATTTGATACTTCACTAGGACACATTTAGTCCAAGAAGGGTCACTTCATCGCACCTCAAAACTGAATCTCTTCACTTTCAACACTTGTACTTGGGGCACCACTTTGCCTCCATATTTTTCCATGCTTGTGTTGATTTTAGTCGTGAGTAACCATCTTGAAATCATGTTTTTCTGGTCCCCATTGGACCTTTTCTGTGTGGCAGCATCATCGATTCACCCTTGTTTAGAGCATCCGAGTTGAGTCATCATCGCATCCATGGAGTCCATCTCAAGTCCTTTTGTATCCATCTATAGTCCTCCATCGTTCATTGCTTGATTTCTCTCTTGTGTCGCACATTATGGCCTTCAGTCCTACTGTCCCCTATCCCTTATGATATTGTGTTAGTCGCTACTAGGTCATCCATGCCCTTTATGCTCTAACAAGAGAAGTCATCCATTTGCTACTCAGTACCCCCCATTTCGTCATCATCCTTGGTGGCAATCTATCAGTCGCTCTACTATTTTCTCTTGTGCCTTAGTTGAGGATCCCTTATTGCCTCACCTATGGAGGACCTCCTTCTGTCAACATCAGATCATTCATTCCAGAAGACACCTTTTTGTCTCCCTCATGAATATTTTCTAGAGTTTCCCACATTTCTTTGGCAGTCTCGCTGTGCATTACTTTTATGAATTCTGCCTCACACAGTCCATTCAAGATTTAATTCATTGCCTTTGCATTAGCCACAAAATCTTGTTTGGCTTCTTTCTCTGAGACATTTGCCTTAGAGTCATATCCAAATTCCACAACAGCCCAAACGTCTATTCCTAAGGACATTATGTATGTTCTCATTCTGATTTTCCAGAAGGCATAATTTGCACCAGTGAAAAAATGGGCTTTGTTCATTGAGGATCCTTCTTGACTAGCCATCCCAAGAACCTAGGATCTCCTTTCAGTTGTTAAACCGCTACAAAAAGGAACCGGCTCTGATACCAATTGTTGAACCCTTAGTTAAACTGAGAGGGGGGGGGGGGTGAATCAATTTAACACATTCATGGACTTTTAAAATTTTTCATTAAAACTTATTTACACCTTCATTTCATGTTCGACTTAATATGTGAGTAATCTTAGAATGTGAGCAACAAGTTTTAATATAATGTAACAACAAACTTAATATGAGAGAAGCAAGTATTAAGAAGATGAGATAAACCATATCAACATATACACATCATGCACAGAGACACCATATATAAGTGGAAACCCATAACGGGAGAAAACCACATCTTACTATTGTTGTGATGCAAAGGCAAGCTCCAACTCCCTCTCACCACTGATTTTATGTAAGCACCAACCTACAGGAGGCTCCAACCTCAAATTTTTTAAGCTACAACTTGCAAGGAAGCTTAAACTCCCTCTTTTTCATAAAAGAAACATTTGTTGATTTATCTTGGATATCAGCTCTGTTCTGTACCTTTGATTTTTTTTTACTGTACCCCAATCTTCATATTTGCTTGATTATTTATTTTTCTTCAATTCTGCATTCTCTTCTATTTTATCAATTTAATCAGAGAAATGTATCCATTTCAACTTTACAGTGGGATTTTATCTTTCTCTGGAGACTTGCCAATTACATCACAAACAATGTAAATAGTTGAAAAATTTCATTCAATTACAGTATAAATTTTGAACAACACTGCTCTCTCTTTGTCTTCCTCTCTCATTCATCAACAACCATGCCTCTCTTTTTCGTTTCACTATATTCATTTTCCCTGTTCATTGCAGTTGCATAACTGCTGCTTGTACAACTGTCTTTTAATCCAACAAAAATAACTCTCAGCGATATTATAAAACCTTTTTAATAAACCTTGGACATTCAATTTTACAACTTGGTTTTGGTTCAAACCAACCTCGCAATATATCACATAAACCAAACCCTGCAATATATTACATCTTCTAAGTTTGGATTAGTGGATTTAATACCATGGCATCCAACTATATCATATGAACCTTCACGTATTATTCACACACTGTATATATACATTCATTCTTACACAGCCCTGACTTGATTACAAATCAATTGCCAACAATAAAACAATATTGGACCCACGCATACATACCATTTCATCCGATGGTCGCAATCTCGTCGCGCCCCATCCAACTGATTCAACGACAATCAATGAGTGTCGTGTAGATTAAATGCACGGGTTTTAAACCTTAGACTCTGCGTGATGAATTGGGGCCCAACCGCTTATCGCGCCGTCCCTTGAGTTATCTTCCGTGCTAATTGATGTGCGACTACCGTTCGATGGACCTGCCTCAGATCGGACGACGTACGTTGATATCGCGCGGAGTCCACAGTTGACAGTTAACACACGATGGCACGCGATGAGGGCGGTATCTCCAAACCGCTTAAGGCTACATGTCAGCCGATGACATTGATCACGTTCGAATTGGAAATATAGCTTATCGTAAAAAAGCAGTGCGATGAAAATTGTCGGGTGTTCCAAACCCACTGTCACTGTTCACAACGCTCGTGGTTCCGTTCAGTTGCGCTCGAGGTCTCGTTCCTTCCTTTATGGTTCCGCTTCGTTTCTTAACTTCGTTCTTTTATACGTTTCAACGACTTTGTTGATATAAATTCCGCCCTCGCTTTGTCTTCACATTCACATTACTTCATCTGCAGCTCACACAGAGGTTAAATAACCCACTATGCTCTTAATGCGACCAGACCATCGCTTCTTCCTTAACCTCTAACTCTGCACTATCAACCCTCCAATCGACAACATATTAACCACAATGTTAAATAGTATATAACAATCCGATGCGCAGATACCTGTTTACTATTAACCCTTCTTTCAATCTTGATCTGAGGTTACTACTGGTCGGTTAACTCTTTCAATTACAGAGAATCAGATGACAGATCAAACTCTCACTTCTTTCCTCTAACCAATTCAATCAACAGATACAATATCGATATTATTTAATATCTATTCCTCTCCTATGTATAGAGCCTCATCCCAGAGCGTAGTATGTACTTGTCGAACCAAGTATATTTTTACAGAACTAAAGCAAACAGGGCACATCTCGCATCCAATTTCAAAGAAAATTCTTTCATAAAGATGAATTTACTTACATAATCTCTATCTCTGGCCTGATATTCAATGGGATGGCCTTTCCACAATCAAATGTTTAATACCTCCCAACATTCCACTCTTCATAACATGTTCAATCAAACTCCTTCAGGCCCTTTCAACTTCACTGCTCTGTCTCTAATTCCTCTGCTACTTCTGCTTCAATTCCTCTGTTTCAGCTGCCTCTGCTGTTTCAGATGCTCCTCCTTTGCCATCTCCTTTTCCATCAATGAAAACCTTTTCAACAGAACTAAACATTTAATGAGAAGTGGGAGGTTGAATAACTACGTAGGAAACAGATCAAATCCCTAAGGGATTTTGCACTCCAGGCCAGGAGGGCTAGAATCGCAAGGAAAATATCACTCTGAGTGAGTCGATAGAGAGGTAATATTTCCAAATTCATGATTTTCCAGCGGTAGAGGGAGAAATGCAGTAGTAGGTTCAATGCATAACAGATACTGAGGAATTATGACCTCAGGGAATTTCTTGCCCAAGAAATTCTGATTTCCTGTGCAGAAATAGTGAGATCGTGATTTATTCAGCTGTCTCCTGCAGGGAGTGCATAAAGCGAGCTACGTAGAGGGTTAGAGGTAGCAGTTTGACATCTAGTTGGGTGATATGGTAGCCACTGGGTTGCGTGATCAATATCAATTGGAGGGTACCTCCAACTATGTAATATTAAAGGCAAGTATCTCCTTCCTTCAGGATGAGCATGAGCTCAAGGACTTCATAGACAGTGCGGTAGCTGAACATGTAGATGTAGATCCATTGAAATCCTTCAAGAAGGACATAACTAAATCTAAATGGTTGATCCTCGATGAAGTGATGGATCACATTTTCTCACACCTTTCTAGCAAAGGGACTGCAAAGGAAATGTGGGATGCATTTGTCACGCTATACTAGGGGTCTTCCAAGTAGCAGAATATGTTATTGGAGGAAAATATGCGGTCTACTAGGATGAAGAAGGGAGAACACATAGACTCATTCCTTACAAAGCTCTAGGAGGTTTGAGATCAGCTCAAAGCTATAGGGTTAGTGCCTTAGGCCACAGAGGTGGTCAAATTAGCTCTGAATTTTGTTTTTGAAGAATGGAAATTATTTTTCTAGAGTATCCTAGGCAGAGAGGAGTTTCCGAACTGGGAAGGAATGTGGCAAACTCATCAGTAGGAAGAGATGAGGAGAGAATTAATCAAGTGCAAGCTTGATGGCAACAACAACAGTGGGACAAAGCCTTGCATCTAAGGGGTAGTAGGAGCAGCAGAGATGGAAAAAGGATGTCTCAAAGATCAAATGTTTCAGGTGTGGTGAGATGGGTCACTATGCTACTCAGTGTCCTCTCAAGAATTAGGGAAAGGAAGAGAAACATGATCCTTAGGATGCAACTATGAGGATCGAGGAGGAAGAGTTCATGATGATCGCTCACATATCTCCTGGGGAGAATTAGGGTGATATAGAACTGTATTTCAAGAGAAATACAGTTGGGAAGGATCCTTGAGGAGTCCACCTATGGATCAATACCTTTCTACGGGAGCCCAAATCATAAGTAGTAGGATGGAGAAGTGTGATCTAGTGCAGAGGAGTGCAGACGTGAAAATGAAATGGCTAGAGAGTGCCAGAGTCTGAGCAATGCAGAGCATATTTGGAAGTAGTGTAGGAATTCATAACGCAGAGTCAGCAACAATGCAAAAACTTCAGAGGGTGAGTGTAGAGACTAGCAGCAGTTATATCTTCAGTATTAGATGCATGATGATAAACAGTTAGTTCAGAACTTGGATGTTTTTCTATTGCATCAGGTAGAAAAGTTGCAGTGCAGTAGTAGCTGGCAGCAGTAGAGTCAGCAACAACATAGATGCAACAATTCATTTTTTGGTGGGAAGCAGTGTTAGACATCAGTAGTGCAGACATGATGGTGCCAAAGTTAGGGCAATACTTCAGTTGGATGTATTTTGAGAGCACATTCCTCACTAAGAGGGAGTTTTTATTTCTCGTAGCATTAGTTGTGCTCTAAGTCTCAAATTTTGCAGGGAGTCTTAGACACATGTATTCCAAAGAACCTAGAAAGCATTTTGGGAAATTCCACTTGGATTGTGTTTTATTAAAATAATTAATTATTTTTAATGGGAGCCTAAGTTTAAACTTAGGGAATTAAAATAATTAAATCATATTAATAAAACATGGTGTGAATCTTCTAGAAAAACCTAAATATCAAGTCAATTTAATCTTATCCAATGATTAGCGATTTAATCTAGGTCATTGAAGCCTCAATGAGAAGATTATAAGAAGGACTTGATGGGGCATTTGAAAAATACACCGACATAGTCTAGAGTTCGAATTTCTCAAGTGAGCAATGCTTAGGGAGAAGATCGATCAAGTTGATTCTTGCAGAGAAGGGTAGAGATAATTTTCCAGTTGGATATTTTACTAATCTGAAGAGTGCAATGTAGAGAGGGAAGAGAGTAGTTTGGAGAGGAAACGCAGAGCCATGTAGAATCTACGCATATCTTTAGAGGGAGTTTGTATTTCTACTGGGGAATAGTCAAGATCCAGGGTCAGAGTCGGGGTGTGAGACTAAGAGGTCAGAGGGCTAAAGTTTCCAACTAATAGATAGATCACAGGAGTTGCAACGCAGCCCCAACAGTAGTGACATAGTGACTGCGTAAGTGTGACAGAGTACAAGAAAGAGACTGCACAAAAGTAATGCATAGGCTCATCTCCAGCACAGATTAGTGTTGGTTCTTCCAGTGATGAGGTGATATCATATTACTAGCTATTTGTTCAGTTAGATCTCTGTATAGGATTTCTAGTCAGGGCATCCGAAGAATTGTACTCATAAATTACTACTTAATAATATCAAACCCTCGCTTGCTACACCGATTTTCCCACATTTGGTTTTTTCGAGGAGTTAGTCCAAAAATAACGGTGTCATGTGTGTTATTTATTTTCTTGCTCAGATCTTGTTTCTACATTTAATTTCCACAATTTATTTAAGTGAGGGTTGCAATGTGATGTAATTAGTGTTTTTCGTAGTTAACTGCAAATAAATTTTTAAGTAAAAGTTAACATTTATGTGAATATTTTCCAGTTGCTACAATAAGATTCCAGATCTAGGAATTTTCACACCTTCCACCCTTCAAGGGAATTTCTAAGTCATTTTCCTTCTTTCACCCTAATGGTCCTATCCCTCAACCCTTTCCATGTTATAATCATATATTGGACCATAGGCCCGTAACACCCATAGCAAAACACTTTACCACTACATTAGGCTATAGGCATGGAACCCTTGGTTGATTAATGACCTTCATTCACGGGAAATACTGACAATTGAAATAAAAAATGGGACCCCCCCTTCATTCACTGAGATTGCGGAAAGGGGGGGGGGGAGGTCCTTAATCGTGGTTTCACATACGCACCCATCTCCACCCAGCAACCAAATACCCGTGGGAATATTGAGATAAATAATCTCCACCCAACAACCATAATTTGATACCCTAATATAATTACCATGGTATCAAGATGTATGAATATTTTTTGTTGATTAAATTACTGCATGGAAATTATAGTAATAATAGGTCTTGTACAACGTAATTACTTGTAGGGAGGATGCATTTATTTTAGAGTGCTCACAAAATAAACACCACGAGGAGTCCACAGATGCACCCATCTCCACCCAACAGCTAAATACCCTTGGGAATATTGAGATCAATGATCTCTACCCAAAAAACATACTTTGATAACCCATTTCCCACACCCTATAACGGGAATCTCGAGGACACTAGAACAATCCCAACCATGTCGTCTTATTTTTCAATTGTTGTATCATGCTTTTCCTATATCTATTTGTGTTCCTGAAAAAGTGACATAGATCTCATGACCACATGCTCAAAAGGAGGGATTTTGGGTCATAACCGCATGGAGACAGGCTTGTGGGTGTGGTTATAGCCTTCCAATTGCATGCATGAAGTGTTGTGGGTGTAGTTGGGGAGTAAACCTAGTGACAAAGAGTTCCAACTCAAGGATTGATCACATGAAGTGGTTGGAAGGCTCCTGAGTGATATGTAGTCTCTGAGGGATGTAATATTACTTTCAGTTTGTAGGCCCTACTTATATAACTAGAACTTACAGGTTGGGTCATGTCATAGTGACACTCAACTCATGTTTATCCTGGAGAGCTTGTGGAAGTACGTAAATGTGGGAGGGGTAGTTTACAAAGTGGTATTAAATATTCTAGGTTCGAACACTTGGACTGGATGGGATAAATCCATATTGTTATGTATGCATGTTAATTGTATATGTGTCTACTATGTATGCATTGTGATGGTTATGGTTACTATGCATGTGATTGTTATTGAAATTTTGTGTTATCATGCATGATGTAGGTATGTTGATGTCATTATGTATCTATATCATGCTAATCTAGATTGATTATGCAGAAAATATATTCTCCCCTGAAATACACTAAGGTATGATTTTGGCTATGTATGTATTTGGTTTATATAACATGACATGATTATAGAGATAAAAGATTAGAGATGAAGATCAGAATGGTGGAATACAGTTCACATGACTTCACTTACAAGCCTAATGTGAATTCTATGGAATGGGAAAGGTCAATTGGGAAATAAGGAGAAGAGTACTCTCCTAATTTAGTAGATATGTTGAGAAGTTTGAAGGAAAAAAAATAGAATTTGTAAGGTAGATAATAATAGGATGATTGAGGAACAAGAAAGGTTTGTCAGAGCTCAAGAAAAAAAAGTAGAGGTTAATGCAGTCATCCTTTAGAGACTTTCACATTTTCAGAAGTAGGGAGAGTTGGGGATCAATCAGGGACAGGAAGAAAAGACAAATGGGTAATATGGTAACAGGTCTCATAGAGGATGTTGTGGCCCTATAATTTATAATATTGGCAAGAATAAACGATAGAGGAAAACATCAAACCTCTTTGGAATCTAGGTCAAAGCCTTCCTAGATTCAGAGAGGGCTCTCTCTATTTCTGATTTAATCTTTCCTTAATATTATGAGTGATGATGTTAGGCTAGTTACAGTGATGGTAGTATTTGGTTGTTTTGATTGATTTTTTTGGTTG
Organism: Pinus albicaulis; assembly: GCA_034641835.2. Classification (NCBI taxonomy): domain Eukaryota; kingdom Viridiplantae; phylum Streptophyta; class Pinopsida; order Pinales; family Pinaceae; genus Pinus; species Pinus albicaulis. The sequence continues at coordinate 1,697,193,546 of CM076580.1, read as the reverse complement.
GATGAGTAGGTATGTAGGGACAAATCCATTGGGCTATGGAGTTAAGGATGGATTGGTACATCAACATCCAAGAGCATAACAGGGCAAGCTAATTGTGCTAAATGGTTCTTTAGAGTAGTATGAATTATGAGGTGAAAGAAATCATAAGATTTAGTAGTGACTAAAGAGAAGTTAAGAATTATTTAATCAGACTTCAACATAAAACATTTAGATTGTAAATGAAGATATAATTAAGGTGCTTTGATAGAAAATATTAATCTAAAATTTCTAATCTAGAGATAACCCCTGCAGGGTCATAAGACCATGTGAAACTATGGCTGAAAGCCATCTCTTTCAATGTCTTCTTTGCCTCCTCTCTTGATGCTCTAATGTTACAGATGAAAGGACCAATTTGTGTCTTTATCTTGAACTGAGTCTTCTTATTTGTAGAAACAAAGTGGAGCTCATCTGCATGTATCATTTGCCTTATGTACTCTAGTGTAAAGACCCTCATGGAGAGGAACTTTGGAAATTTGTAAGGGGCTATCTCATTTCCATAGACTCGAATCTCTGTATAATTTTGGTACAAGTACCAATATGCTTTATTCACTTGCTCTGTTAGCTACATGGTTTTCCTAATTTATTCACTTATCCTGGGCTCTGTTGCACTACTCAGTGTGCTGAGGGATGGGTGCACAAAAAAATCCACAAAATCCTTTTATGTATAATTCTTCTGATATTTTAATATCAAGGTGTTCTAGAAAATGGCAAATTGAGGCTCAACATATTCATTTAGCTTGGTCATCTGAAACTGAAACCTTTTGGACTGGAAATAGATAAACATATATACCAACACCGAGGTGTATTTGAAAACCTCATCTATATTAAACCTTAAAAAATATTCATGGATGGCCTCTGCAAGAAACTAAGCATAATTGAACAGGATTGTGGGTTTAGCATCTGAGGAAAGAGTGGAAAAAAAACCTATCCTAGCTTCATCTACCCACTGATCAGTGTGATACCCCAATAAATAAAAAAATAGTTATAATGCACTTGCTCCTATCAGTAAAGATAGATGAGGGATAAGGAGGGTTATTTGTAGGTATTGGGGCATCAGGGGCCATGAAAAGTTGAAAAGTTTTGGCTCTGCTGGAAAAGTCAAGGTTTTGATCAAATTCCCTAAGGGTTTCATAAGAGAAGGGGATTGTTTGTTCAGGAGTGAGGGCCTACATCATTTTCTGAATGGATTGGGAATTGATAGAAAAAAATATTTCTCCTGTTAGGGTGACTACAGTTCTCTGATTGATGTCATAACAAATTTGGCACTTCTTGACAAACTCTAGGAAACTATTGGTTTTTGGAAATATTTAAAGAGGTAATTGGGTCTCCCATAGACCTATAACATCGTCTTCTTCAAGGAATTTATCCTCAAGCCAGTGGTAGACATAGAATAAATCAAAATCTAACTCAGTCTCAAGGATCTTATAGTCTCTGTCTACAAAATCCAAGTGATCCAGGTCCACTTGTAGGTAGACCATAGGCTTAAAAGGCTCATGGTATTTCTTAGGAGGCATGCTTCTTCAATGATTCTTCTTTCAAAACCTACAATGGAGAATGGGATGATAGAGGGGGGAACAAAGAAAGAGAAATTGCCATGGATCAACACTAGGAAGGGATATGACAGAAGGGGATCGTGACCAGGATTGAACAGTCTAAAGGAGCCCTGAAATCTGGTTCATAGAGAGCTGACAAATCTTCTTTGATAAACAAATGGGTCTTCGGCAACAGTTTGCACAGTTTTCACTTTCTCTAATAATATCTGTGAATACAACACTTGCAATAATTTGACAATAACCGACAGAGTAAACTCTGCAGTTATGCCAAATTTTGTCTTAAAAAAAGTGATTTGGTGGTGTGGAGGTGATGCGGATCTGTTGGATAATGACTCTACCCTTTATGTCACAATGACTGTGTTGGCGGGGGTGATGGAATATGATGGAGGGAAAAATCAAGAGCAGATGTGGCGTTGACGGTGTGAACAACGGTCAATAGGCGCGACGATGTTGTTACATAGAAAAACCATTTTCGGAGGGGGGCATGAGCGGTAAATGGTAATGGAGTGGGGGGGGGGGGTGTGAAGTACTATGGGCGTGCCACATAGCAGGAAAGGTGGTATGGGATACCACTCATTTCAGACCCCCCCCCTCTCTTTGTTAAATTTCATCAGTTGAGGGGGGGTCGAAAAGCCTTGTGGACCATCCGATATATGGGGGTGAGCAGAGATGATGGGGAGTTGCAGGAAGGTTAGCGCGGATATGACGTGGAAAAAAGGTGGGACCCCAACATATATTGCAATCGTAGGTTAGAAGTTTTAGTTTATCAGCGACGAAAGTTGAAAGTTAAATCTTGCGATGTGTGAAGGGCGATGACGGGAGGTGACGTGGCATGGCAGAGGTGGGGGCTTCCCGTAGATCGCAGATTTTTTTATGGGCAGCAGAAGTTGAAAGTTAAATCTTGCGATGTGAAAAATGCGGTGAGTGGAGGAGTGACGTGGCATGGCGGATGTGGGGGCCACCCGCAGCCCACAGATTGCAGATTTTGTTATGGGCAGCGAGAGGTGAATGTTTAAACTTTGTGATTTTCGATATGTGCTCGGGAACCACCCCTGTCGTAAATCATACTTCGGTACTTTTGTTATGATCTTACACGCTTACCCTTTGGAACTTGCGATTTGCAAAGTGTGATTGGGATTCAATGGGGCTTGGATATGACTTAGGATAAATAAAATATGAGTGGAGGGGATGGAAGAAATAAGGAGTAATAAACAATTTTTGGACTTAGCATTAGAACCATAACATAAGGTCCCTCACCTTTATAGAATCACCCATTTTTCAAAACTTAGACTATAACGACTCCTTTCTCTTTTTTCTTCTTTCATCATAGGAAAACAACAAGCAATTTTTAGGCTACTCATTTATAGAATCAAATTTACAATTTCCTCCATTTCTCTTCTTCAACAAGCCTACCTACTCAAACTACAACTCTAACCTTTTTATTCTTTTTAGGGTGCATTTAGACTTGCGGACCCTGAAATTTTTTTCTTTTGACATTCTGAACTAAACCCTATCCCTTATTTCTCCTATTGGTCTAGATTAAGCTGTTGAACCAATGTCATTTTCTACCAATCTACTGATAAGCCAAGATTAAACATTTTGGAAAATCCTCATTCTCTAACCTATCAACAAAAATTTAAAATTGTACAATCATGCTTAAGATGTATGATTGAACAAACATTTCTAAAAAGTAGTGGCATTTTGATTTGCAACACTTTCAGAACTATTTAAATTTTTGTGGGGTTTTTCTTTTCCTTTTTTACACCTCTTTTCTTCTTCTTTTGTTTATTTTTTGTCTTCTTTGAAAATTCTTTGAATATTGAAATATATGTACAATATGAAAATTTGCAGGTAAGAAATACAAGTCACCTTGTGATACTGTAAATTACAGGACTCTAACAGTGGCTCCAGCTAGGGATGGCTCCAGCTAGCCTTGCATACTTCTTCTTTGCGATAATTTCCATGAATCTTCTCGTACTATTTTTATAACTTTTATTTCTATTTTTTCAACACATAAAGGTAGCTTTCAAAAGGACCTGAACCAAAAAATGGGGTATTTACAATGGAGTGGGAAATTCCTCTGTTTTTAGGAGAAGTAATGCTTCAACATCCTACCATTGACAAGAGCTCCAGGCAGCTCTATTCCATCCATTTCTTGTAGAAAAAATGCATTATTCCCCTTGAAAGAATGAAAAATGTATGGGCCCTTCCACATATTGTCCAACTTTCCATGCTTTCCTTTATCTTCCCTTCTATAATCCCATCTTAGTACTTTATCTCCAATATTGAAATCATTTTCCTTGGTTATTTTGTTGAAGATATTATTTACGTTTTCTTGCACAACCTGAGTTCTATTGTCAACTTCTTCTCTAGACAGTTGTAGCTGAATATTCTGGCTTATTATTCTTTTTACATCATTCTCTTCAACCTGTACCTCCTGAATGATTTTCATGGCTGGCACTCCTAATGATGTTGGGAAAACTGCATCCATCCCATAGAACAACTGATATGGTAACATGCCAAATTATTTCTAAGTTTTCAGTCTGTCAGCCCACAAGGCATGCACCAACTTGTTATGCCAAGATTTCTTATTGTCTTCTAGCAGCTTCTTGATGATATTAACCAAAATTTTGTTGGAGGATTCAGCTAGTCCATTACCTTGAGGGTAATTGGTTGTTGAATGCCCCAAAGAAATGTGATACTTGTGACAAAAATCTACCATTTTCTTGGATTTAAAAGCAGCGACATTACTTGTGATGATTTTCCTAGGACAACCAAATCTAGATAGGATATTGGCTTCAAGGAATTTGATGATCACTGAGTCAATAGAAGTTCTAGAAGGGATCGATTCTATGCATTTGGTGAAGTAGTATGTGGTAGTAAGGATCCATCTAGGGTGGGAAGAGGATGAGGGGTGGATTTATCCAATGAAGTCTAAACCCCATTGTTGAAAAGGTGCCTCAACAGAAATTCGTTGTAAGGGCAAGGGAAACATCTTTCTTTTTCAACCAAAAATTTGGCACTTGTGACAGGTGGCTACCATTTTGTGGATATCTAGGAAGAGAGTTGGCTAATAAAAACTATAGGTTTTAACCTTGAATAGAAATGATCTACACACGAATCTTATAACAGAAAATAAACAATAGCGAGAGCATAAAACATAAAACAGATAAACACAGATATTTTCCCCTGGATCCCAAATCAGGACGACCAGCTTGATATTTCATTATATTCATTTTAGTGTTACAACACATATACATACATGTTGAAGCATACATAAACCATAATCCATTAACCCTGGATTAGATCATAATCTTAGTTCCCTTGACCGGATCTACAAAATACCAGGGGCCAAAAACCATCGAACCCCAAAACCATGTGCAAAACCATGCACAAAACCATGGGCGCAGACTGCCCATCGGAAATTAAGGACCAAAAATTTTCTCTAGGGCATTTCCCTGAACCTCGACAGGGGGGGCTATTTTCGCCCCTCTTACCCCCCCCCCCCCCCCGTGCGTGATTATTCGTGGAAAGAATATAACACATACCCAACAAAAACCAACTCCAAGGATCTTGTTAGCAGTGGTATTCTAGTAGATATGGCCTCCACAATCCCCTTCATGGAATTATTTCATAACCCTATCTGCATCTTCCTTAATCAAACATTTAGGCAATATTCCCCCTGAATATTTCCAGTACAAGACATTTTCTAAGATGCAAAATTTTACAGCCTTCAATTTCAAGAATCCAGCTTTTGTTTTGGACAAACCAAGAGGATAATTTAGATTAAATAAGCATAGAATATATCTGTGTACCAGGGAAAATTCAGGAATTCTTCCTCAATAGGTGGAGTCATCAAATCCTCTTGTTCATCCAACGAATGGATCATATTGATATCTAGTGCTTGAAAATTGGTTTCAGCCATCAGTTTGGCTAATCCTTGCCCTTTTATCAGATTGGTGGGCCTGATCTCTAAATCGTATTCTAGGATAACAACAATCCATCTACCTCTCTTCCCATCAGGGTTCTGTGTTAGGATGTCTTTGAAAACTATTTTTGGCACAAAGGCAATGATGTGTGAATGTAGGACATAAACCATGAAATACTTTAGTGCTTTGACCAAAGAAAATACCTTCTTTTTGATGATATTGTACTTGAGAGGTGCATCTCTCAAAGCTTGGCTCAAAAAAGCTATGGGATTCTCCTGTCCTTCCTTGTTTTTTGCAGCAATACAACAATAATAGTGTGTTTTGATGCAAAAGAGAAAATGAGGAACTCTTTAGTGAAATCAAGATTGATCAGAACTGGTGCTTTAGTGAGTGCCTTCTTCACCAAGTCAAAGGATTGTATCGCTTCCATGGTCCACTTAACTCCTGAATCTCTCTTGAGCATGTTGGTAATATGTCTTAGCAGTTTTGCAAGGTTTGGTATAAACCTCCTTAAAAAATTGATCTTGCAATAAAGGATTGGAGCTCTTTGACGTTTCTGGGACGGATAATCTGAAGTATTCCCTCAATCCTACTAGGATTGATTTTAATTCCTTCTTTAGATATAATATGGCCCAGAAGCTTTCCTTCTTCAAGACCAAACAATGATTTATTGGGATTCAGAGAGAGTCCATACCTCCTGCACCTTTCTAAAAATATTCTCAAATGGGCCAAATGTTCTTCATCAGTTTTTGAATATACTGTAATATCATCAAGGTAGGTAATAATGAAAAGGCCAATTTCCTCTGAAAAAGAAATGTCCATAGCTCTCTCAAAAGTCGCACTATCATTAATCAATCCAAAAGGAATTTTGACATACATGAAGTTCCCCCAAGGAGTAGGAAAAGTTGTTTTGTGCTGATCATCAGGGTGCACCAACACTTGGTTATACCCTTAAAAACCATCTAGCAAAGAAATCCTTCTAGAGCCCACTACCCTTTATGGTCCATCCTTAGTAAAGGTAGTTGTCTGTAAGTGATACCTTGTTCAAATTTATAAAGTCAACGCAAAGCCTGATCTCACCTGTTTTCTTCCTTGTAGGAACTATGTTGGATACTCACTCAGAGTATCTGATTGAGACTATGATCTTAGCATCTTACATCTTCTTAATCTCCTTCTCAACCAAGGGAATTATAATAGGTTTTATCCTGCGTAGCTTCTGTTTGAAAGGTTTTTGGTCTTCCTTGATTGGAAGCTTGTGCTATATAATACTAGCATCATAAGATTTCAATGAAATCCTTAAAAAAAGAAATGTATTTATGTTTTGTAGTCACTGGCAGTGTATTTGATAACTTTATCATCTTAGGATCTTGCTCACTACCTCTATTTCACTCCTCAATGTTTGCTTATGTAGGTTCCATCTTTGGTTTTTTGGCCACATCATTAAAATCAAATAGTTCTTCCAAAGGGACAAGTCCTCTAGGCAAGACTTTATCTTTGAATTGGAGCACTTAAAACTCTTATTTTTTCTGGGTCTTTATGTATCTTTGTTATATCTGAATCTTATTTTTCTAAAATATTAATATCATAATTATGAGGAGGTTCATCCCTGCACATTTGTTATTCAATGGGACAATCTTCTTCACCATCCAGGTCCAAGCTGGAATCTTCAAAATCACCTTTATATAGCAGGAAATTTTCAATATGTTTTTCATTTCCAAAGGCTTTCCAGTATTTGATATTATCAGGGACTGCTAGTCGATGTTTAATCTGCATTGTATACTTCTTGCTGGGACGAGGTAACTGACAAGTGTTGGCTGAAAATGCTAAACCATTGGCAAGGATATTTTTATTCCTTGGAATTGAAACAAGATCATATTCTTCAAATGTTTTTAGAAGGTCAATGGCAGCATTTCTGTATGCTGTAAATCTAGGATGTTTGGTTGAATATTCTCCCTTGATTTGTCTAATAACAAGCTCAGAGTCCCCATGAACATAAATCCTTTTGGCTCCTAATGTTTTCAGCATTTGTAAACCGAAAATGAGTTCCTCATATTCTTCTATGTTGTTGGTGCACTGAAAATTTAGTTTGTAATAATGACCCTTTGAGTGGTTATTTCCAGTATTGCAGGCCCACACTCTTGCTCTTGAACCTGCTTTGCCACAAGATCCATCAAAAATCATGTTCCAAAAAGGTTCATTTTCAGGTTGGGGTTGTACAATTTCCATTTGGTCTGCTGGTTCTCTATCCTGGTCCTTTTCTTCTTCGGCTACTTGAATGAATGAGTCTAGGTCAGAATTGATAGAGTAAAGGGGGTAGTTATGGGGGTTTCTTGACTACTCACAATGCATTTAATTAAAATTTCCCTTTACAATCTTCTTTGTTGGCCAAACACCGGTATGATAGCATAGGTCATATCCATTTGGCGGGTCCCTTTAAGCTTGGCTCCTAATGAGCGGGATAGACACATACCATACTTAGGAGAGATGTTAGCCACTACTATATCCATTAGTATACTTTTGGCTGGTATTTGGGCTAAATTAATATAGAGATCTTTCATGAGGCCTAAGAATTTGACCTTGCTGGAGTCAAATGAATACAAATATTTATAGTGCCTGGTTACCTCAAGGCCAAGTTTCTCCATGAATTCCTTTGGCATAAGATTATGAGAGGCACCTGAATCTAACATGGCATTGTGGAGGATTTCATCATGAATATTTAGACTGATAAAAAATGGGGGAACACCTCCCTCTTGGGATTTACCCTCTACTTCTGGCCCAAACAACACTTCAGGTTTATCATAATTTAGGTTGACAGTGTCAGTATTTTCTCCTATGTTTAGTGCCTTTCAGACCTGAGATATGTATACATCCTTATTTACGAATTTAGTGAGAGGGATTGAGATTTTTATTTTAGCAATTTCTTTCTCAATGCTGAATGGTGTCTGTGTTTTTTGGAAGATTTGAATCAGTCTTCTTAGGCACCATTTTAGTAGTGACTTCAGATTGTTGACTTGTAGTGGGGATATCAGCTTAAACAATTTTGCTAGGGCTGAAAGATAGTTCTCTAGTGATGCTTTATATATCATTCTTTCCAGGGATATTAACAAATTTCTTTGAACCTTCTGTTGTTTTCTTGGGATCAGTTTCAGGGACCTTTTTAGCAGAATTTTTAGAATTATTTTTTCTTGGAAATATCAGAGTTTTTCTTGCTTCTAAGATTATATTGTATATGTACCTCCATGATATCATTCTCAAACCCTTGTTTGTAATCTTCGGACTCTTAAAATTCTACTTCAGTTTGAGTCGGAGAAAATAAACCTTGTTCTTCTTCCGTAAGGAACATAAAATCCTCTTCATTAATTCCCATTAGATTAATTTGACTTTATTCTAGTTCTTCAACCATTCCCTCATCTTCATCGGTGTAATTTTATTGGAATGGAGGCCTAATTTTCTGGTCAAGGCCTCTCTGTTCTCTCTGTCTTATTTGAGGGGGGTTTCTTCTAAAGTTTTGGTTTCTATTTTGAGGAGCTAGCTGATTATCCCTAGGGATAGATTTCTCATTCAGGTTGATCCTCTCCATCATTCTATCCATAGTTGTAACTATTTTATCAATCTTGGCATCAGATGTGGAGGTTGTAGTCAATTCCCTAATAGTGACCCTCTTCTCATTTCTAATTCTAGCTCTCTCTGCAAGCAGGTTGGCTTCTACACTTACTCCACTCCTCTGAATATCTTCTAATGTAGTAGGATATTTTTCTCTAAGCTAAAAATCCATATTTGGATTGAAACCATCCAGGGAGTTTGTTTTATACACTGTTAAACTTGGCACAATAATCTTTGAAACTCTCTCCAACATTCCTCTTGATGTTTTCATATTTTGACAAGATTTGAAGAGGGTTTTTCTTAGCTTCCCATCTATTTAAGAATATTTGGTGAAGGGAAAGGAGGTCATGGATACTATTCAGAGTCAGGCCCTTAAACCATTTTCTTAATTCTCCCCCCCAAAATTTGAGCAAACATCCTCAACTTAACAGTTTCATAATCTATCTCTTGATGGTAAAAATAGTCAATTATTTTTATCCACAATATTGTTGAGCAGTTGCAGGACCAGTTCGATCAAATAGTGGGATTTTGGATTGATAATCCTACGGCATATGCGCCATAGGTTGTGGTAGCACCAATGGAGCATACTAGGCTGCCATGATTGGTGGCGGGGGAACCCAAGGGGGGTTGATAAGAGGAGGGTGGATCAAGGGAGGTGGAGGATTAAATGGAGGAGGGGGGACAATGGGTATATGGGTGGAGGTTTGGACACTCTGGTCGGGAAAATTCAAGGAAATGGTAGGAGCTCCAAATATACCTATATGGGTTGGCTGAGGATGAGTATACTTGGAGATAATAGAGGGAGCTGTTGTAGTAAGAGAAGATAACTCTACAGATTGTTGAAGGTAGGCGTCATCAATAGCTGAGGTGAGTTCTGCTACTAGACCTTGAAGGGAGTCAAAGTTTTGGAGAAGCTGAAGGTCAGCTTGGGTGGATGTGGAGGATTCCCCAACTGGACTTTGTTATAGGATATATGGGTAAAAAATTATCTGGGTTGTCCAATTCCGAGATTTGTTCCTAAATAATCTTTGTTCAAAATGTAGATCGAACTAGATGTCCTACAAGGTTACAAGGTTCCCGGGGAGGAAACTTGCTCTGTGAAGAGGTTTGCTAACAGTGGAACTCTCCACTCTAGGGTTTTTCTTAGAATTTTATCTGGATTTTCAAATATTGTAGGAGGTTTTGGGTCAGGATGAGATCTGGTAAATATTGTTCTAGGAGCCAGAATTTAGACCCAAAGCGTAGGCAGGATGAATATTTTACAAAAAGTTGAAAAACCAATATTTGGAAACCATTTGAATCACACAAATTTTTTACCAGGGTTTTTGAGTTCTTATGAAATACTAAACTTTTTCAATAGTTCCCCAGTGTGGTTGCCATTATGTTGTGGCCCTATAATTTATAAGATTGGCAAGAATAAATGATAGAGGACAACATCAAACTGCTTTGAAATCTAGGACCTAGCCTTCCTAGACTTAGAGAGGGATCTCTCTATTTCTGATTTAATATTTCCTTAATATTATGAGTGATGATGTTAGGCTAGTTACATTGATGGTAATATTTGGTTGTTTTGGTTGATTCTTTTGGTTGGATGAGCAGGTCTGCAGGGACTAATGCATTGGGCTATGGAGTCAAAGGCTGTATTGGTACATCAACGTCCAAGAGCATAACAGGGCAAGCTAACTATGCTAAGTGGATCTTTAGATTAGTATGAATTATGAGGTGAAAGAAATTTTAAGGTTCAGTAGTGACTAAAGAGCAGTTAAGAATTATTTAATTAGACTTTAGCATAAAACATTTAGATTATAAATGCAGATAGAATTAAGGTGCTCCGACAACAAATATTAATCTAAAATTTCTAATTTACAATTAGATGAACATATGCACAGTAGGGGAAAAAATAGAAACATTTAAAATGGAGAAGTAACACATCACCATTTTAACACAGCTCAAGAATCCTGTAAACGATATTCGATTATTGATGTCCAACTCCAAAATTATAGTGCTCCAATATAGTAGTTCTTACAATGTAAGGGCTAACAATATCCAACCCTTGATAATGAAAATTCAAGTAGTATTTAACTAAAAAGTAATTTGGTTTCCCTAATGTTCTTTGGAAATATTCATTAATTACAATCAAACTAAAATTAGAAAAGTGTGGCCATGCAAGGCCCGAACAAAGAAAATCTTTGAAAAAACACCACCTCTATAATTAATTCTAGCAGCTCTTCATGAATGAAAAACTTAGGTAGCTCTTCATGAATCCACGAAGTGGCTTGGAAGTGGCTAAGATGGTTGCGAAAAGGCAACGATGGGTGGCTTTGACATCTGGCTCTACTTTGGGCCACCTCTACTGGATCATTAAATATGATGCGATGATGGCACTTCTAATCTATTGGTGGTTGTGTTGATGTGTCCACCTGGCCTTTTCACTCTTGGAGAATACACAATATGTTCCACTCCTTGGTGGGAATTCTTGTACCTGTGACCTGTCGATATACTTCATCCACCTCCGTGTATCTGCTAAAAGTGGGTCCGATGAGGAAAAAATGCTTCAACTCATGTTGAATAAAGATTTCATTGCTGCAGAGATCCAAGACAACTTTCACTGTCACATTTCCTTTGATGCTGGAAATTTTGGTGGTGTCCTTAGTTGTTTCTCCGAGCTTAGTCATATAATATCCCTTTTGGACCAGCTTATTATTGATTACATCTAGTGAGGGCAACCCTTTTGGCACCAGGGGTTAAATCTTGTTCAAGAATTTGTTGATGGCCATGTCTAATTCATGACACTACTCCTCCAATTGCCTTACTAAATTCCTCTTAGTGAGGACCTTTTTCACCTCTGATATGGTTTTTATATGTCCTGTACCCCCAGCTCTTTAAGCTCATAACTGGTCTTGGAGTTCAGGAGTTTTATGATTTTAGGAGCTGTGGTTGGCATATTTCCTAACTCTCGATTTGCTTTTTGAATGGCCATTGTGCAGTTGTCAACCAACTCTTTCTGTTAAAAAATAATGTTGATTGAGTGCCAAATTTCATCTACTAACTGTATGATACTACCCCAAATTATGAGTTTCATTTGGCCCAGGATGTTGCTGGCTAAAATTACCTTCTCTGCCTTCTCCAATCTATCAATCTACTCCTTGGGTATCTCGTGCACAGTTTCAGACCTGGCCTTTTGATCTCTCAAGATTCCAATCCGTACTTCCAATTTATTGATCTCTTGTGACTAAAGGGTCATACTTTCCATGGCCTTTGACAATTGGTCTATCCCACTAGATGCTCCAGCAGTTGCTAGAACAACTGATGGAATTGATGAAATGGGGACAACTTCTAGTGGGATGAGTACCACTCTTGCTGCTTCTTCTTTTTCCTTCAGTAGCTTCTCCATCTCAGTATCCATATGTTTGATTTGGGAGGGCTGTTCCAAAACTAACTACATTAACTCTACCTTCTGTGACTCATCTTCCTCATGCCTTTAGCCAAGGGGTCTTCTGTTACTAGCATTTTGAGTTGTTTTTTGAGGGCTGATATGTCAGCATTCTTCTTCTTCAAAATCTCCTCCACAACTTGAACATTTTTTGGGTCATAACCAAGCTTCACTATTAAATCTTCTAAAGACTTGATCCTTGAATCTTTAGCCATGGCAGATATCTTCTCCATCTTAAGCTATGATTGATCATTGGATAAGATACCTGCAGTTTTGGCAAGCTCATAACAGTACTTGTCAAGGTGTAGGCCACCATCTCTCTAGTATGCTTTTACAATTCCATTTGGTCAATCAGATGGATGTCCTTTGTATTGAACTTGAATGATGCCTTCTTGTGATCTCCTGCTCCCTGGGGTCGTGGGACCAAGGCTTCTAAAAATTCCATCTGCATCCTTCCCTTTTCAATGTCAAAGATAGACAGTAGCCTACTTTGTGAACTTGGGGTTTGCTTCCAGAATTGATTGTATGTGTAAGTCTTCAACATCTCATTTCTATACTTTATTTCCTTGAATGTGTCATAAACTAATTTTTCTTGGCCTTTTATGGCAGTCTTGGAAGTAGATGTTTGAAAGGCCTGATACTGCAGAGACATTGTGGCTAAAGATGTAGGGGAGGCCATTGTTTGACCACCCACTGGAGATAATTTAGGGGTGTCTTCAGTATGAATCATTGTTTGTTTCCCTAATTCTCCTCCTTGATCGATATCCATGTGTATCCTGGCCCTCTTCGTATATCTTAGTTTGAATTATTTACTAGAGGTATCAGTCACCGAAGGTGACTCTCTTTCCCTCTTACTCCCTAGCTCTTTCCCCTTGTCTTCTTTTCCTTCTGCACTATTCCTTTCTTGTGGTGTTGGGGTTTGGATGCCTAAAGTGGAGATTACTTGTTCTTCATCTTCTTGGAGCGTGTTTGTCACCCATTATAGTTGATTGGAATACTGCTCAATTGCAGGTCCGTGTGTGTGAACATAGGGTGTGGATTTGTTTTCCACCATTTTCTTGGAAATAACCCCTGCAGGGTCATAAGACCATGTGAAATAATGGCTGAAACCCATCTCTTTCAATATCTTCTCTGCCTCCTCTCTTACTGCTCTACTATTATAGATGAAAGGACCAATTTTTGTCTTGATCTTGAACTGAGCCTTCTTCTTTGTAGAAACAAAGTGGAGCTCATCTACATGTATCATTTTCCTTATGTACTCTAGTGAAAAGACCCTCATGGAGAGGAACTTTGGAAATTTCTAAGGGGCTAGCTCATTTTCGTAGAATCAAATATTTGTATAATTTTGGTACAAGTACCTCTTATTTCCAAAATCTACCTCAGGCTGAGAAAGGCAGAGTCTAGGGTAACATTAAACCACGCTTAATCTGGTAGCTAGCCCTACTAGATCGGGAGAGGGCTCTCTCCTTGCCAATCTTAGCAAAAATGAAGAGTAAGGCTTGAGATGACTTGAAATAAAGGCTAATTTTAGGCTAGGTATATATGTAAAAGATTTTGATTTTATTTTGGGGTTTTTTGTTGGAATCAAAGGGAAAGGTAGATTTTGGGTCCGGGAAATGATCAGTTTTGCAGAGGGCTAAGTGGGGCAAGAAATACAATTGTTTTGATGCTTCGAATTGAATGAAATGGATAGCTCAGACTGGGGAGGAGTTGAAGAGGGAAATAGGCATTCAAGAATCCTCTTCAGACAGTTGAAAACATAGAAAATTAAACAAAACTCAAGGCAGAGCACTGTAAATCTAATGAATTCCACCTTTAATACTTGTTTGTTTAACTTAAGAAGAAAGGAGAAGGGAAATGATAAACATGAAACATCAGTAAAATTACAATCACAGAGAAAAAAACACCATCAAAACATAGAGCCACATGGATCCCAAAGAGTGCTGCAAACCCTGGTCTATTCCTTTGCCAAAATGCAGAGATGAAATGTACAATGAAGCTCAAAGCAATCCCAAGTGTCCAACCCTGAAAATGACTGAGAAAATACAAGATATAGACAAGACTAACTCATCCCCATGCTTCTAGGGGTCGAGCTAACTATTTTAGGAGCTGTTTCAACAAGATCTAAACTAAGAACTGGAAAATAGGCAGTGGAACAGCTTGCCTCTATAAGATAGGAAACTGATTCATTCAGTTACAATTCACTTTTTGGTGAATGAATCTACTTACATGAGTAAAAATGTGCCAAAATTACATCAAAGTCATTAAATTACATCAAGTTACATTAATATTTTTACATTTGAAGATGAAAAAGTCAAACTGGCCAAATCTAGGTGAAAAACTGAGTTACTGAGTGAAAACTAGGCCAAAATTCCCAATGCGCCGCGCCTGAAATCTCTATGCGTCCCACTACTTTGGAGCTGATTTTGAGGGCCTTCCTGGAGTCCAAATTGAGTGCAGGATAGCGCATTGGAAAGCTCTGCCTGTAGAATGTCCAACCCAAGTGGAATTTCTGAATTTGGTTTCGATTTTCCCCTCCAAAAATCAAATCTCCCAACACTACTTCCTATGTGTCCAAAAAGTGGCAGAAAGGTCATTTTTAGGGTGTTTTTGACCCTTCTGGAAACCCAAAACTTGTCAAAATCCTTAGGTAATGGGTAGGAATGCATAAATTTTGATGAAAAATCTAGAAATACTAAGTTTTCTTCAAGAGGAGCTGCCAATTATAAGCGCGTCGGGCAGGAAAATCTATGTAAAGGCCAAGAAATTCAAAATTGACAAAAATTTTCCCAAATTTCTTAAAATTTGGGCTGAATGTCCACCATCAAGCACTATGCTGAGCCAAAGAAGCTTTGGCCAAAATTTGGAGTCTAGCATGCCTTTTGCAACGCTTTAATGCCCTCTTTAGCTTTGCCTTTAGAATCTTGATTCGCGCCTTGCAAACATGATTCCTCGCCCAATAATGATTCTTCATATGCCTGAGAATGTTATTTTCCTTGTTGGCCTTCTCCAAAATATTCTCAAGATGAATATTGACCCTCTCAAGCCAAGTCTCTCTATCAGCCTCAATCTCTCGCTCAATGGATGTCATCTCGGTTTGGCTTCTTTGGGCATCTTGCCGGTTCTCATGGATGTTTTGCAACTCCATGATTGTTTGCTGATCTTCCAACTGTTTGTTTCACTGATCCAGGTATTTTATAATCCATTGCGCTCTCTGCAACTTGACGGTCAGTGTGTCTATCTCCGCCTTCTGCTCTTGAATAGTCTCTCTTAACTTTGAGCTTGGAGAGCTCAAGTCCTAATCAATCAGTATGAAACCTGTATCTTGGCCTCCTGAAGGCCCCTCATCCTGCATGGGCCTCTTACCCCTATCCTATACCTATACCTATGCTGCTGATGATGGAAGCGAGACCCCTTCCACCCCAGGTGGAGATAGTACTCGCCGGGCTGCTGCAAATAATCCTCTAGTCCCTCTCTGATAAGTGATATACATCGGCACACTAGTAGTCTCTGTCTCCTGACCTCCATGCTGATATGAAGGTTCAACTGCATCATGAAAAACCTCTGGAGGAACCTAAGGAGCTGTGAAGAAATCATTGGAAATAAAATCCTCCCATGAAACACCCTGCAATCCAAGTTGATGCACAACCACAATCTTGATGAGTGCATAGTGATAAATACTGTTGTACTGCTGCACAGTTGTTTTCCTCTGCACAAGAGTTGTCATTATATTGATGTTTCAGCACATGAAATAAGGGAGGTTCATCATCCTCACCCTGGTGAAATGCATCAATAACCTGATATGATAGGTATAGAGGCATGAAAACCGGCCCTCACAACTAAAATATCTAATAATGAGTTTCATCAGAGGCACATAGGAATCCTTTAGGAACTGGAAAGGAAACACTCTGCTGAGTTGTCTCACAAAGCTAGGCTTGATATATGGTTCATAATGTACTCTGTCCACCTGCTGCCTTTTGTTCCACTATTCTCCCACATTTGGTATTCTGGTTTCTTGAGAGATAGTTTCCGGTGTCAAAGTGAAAGTTACACCAACAAGAGTTACCTGACCATCAAGTAAATGCAATACAAACAACCGGGCCAGCTCCTAATGATAATGTATCCTAGCAATCATTTCACAAAATTGATAACAAGACTGCTCTTGAAAACATGCCATAGCAAGTGAACAAGCTTGCAATTCAGCCAATGAGGTGGGCTCCTCCCTCACATGTCTTCCACTCTTATGAGGCCTTCTAGGTGCATGTAGTTCAGTGGTGGAATCATTATCTCGGTCATATGATGTATCAGTGTCTGTCTCCATAATTTCCAAGGTTGATGCAAGGTCTATATTGAATTAGATGGATGAAAATGAGATTTTTGGTGCTTTTGTTTTAATGCCAAATGTATGGTAGTATGGGGAGGGATTGTAGAAAAATAGGGCAGTGGGGAAAATGGGGTTTAATCAAGTGAAATTTGAAGTGTAAGGACAATCACTTAATTTATGATATTTGATAAGTTTAGGTACAAGGGACAGCCTTGGGAAAACTCAGGGTTTGGGAAATTTTACAAGTGAAATGGGAAATGGGAATGATAGGAAATGAAATGGCTTTAGGGATAGGGAGATAGGCTTAGGAATGAGTGACTTTATGGATGTAATAGGATGGTGTAGTGATGAGATACAGTGATGGTAGATGGGGAAAAAACAAGGTGGGGAGGTGGAATGATTTACACCAAAACAAGTTGCAAAACCCTAAGGAGGCACTTCTCAACAAGATAGTAGGGTTTAGTTTTGTACTCAAATTTTCAAAATCAAAATCATAATCAACACCAAGCACGAGTTATGAGCAATAGAGGAGTGGATTTGACTTACTCGAACATGGAGAAACCGAGAAAATTTGATGTTGGAGAAGAATGGCAAATTTTTTTATGTTTCGACCCAATGCGCCGCGCTGGAACAAATTAACACACAGAGGAGCGGCCCTATGCTCCGTGCTCAGCCTACGTGTCGCGACACTTGCCTAGTGCGTCGTGCAACCAACTTCAACACAGTCTTCCCTCCAAACTTTTTTCTTCACTCCTCCACGATTTTTCTTGGCTCAATGCTGTCTCTTGGCATGCAAATGAAATTTTGAAACAATGAAAATATCTTTTATGCCAAAGGTTTCAATTTGTGTTTCTTGAAAACCCACTTTGTAATGTTTGAAAACTTTGACACTTTTTAAATGAACTCTGTTTCACTTGCTTTTGAATTTTGGACTGAATGATGAGCTTATTGTCTGTTTTGTAGGGATGGATGGCATGCAGTTTTGGCAAAGGCGACCATGGCTGCAAATGGAGCATTATTACAACTGAAGAATTTGAAAATTAAATTGCATTTATTACATAAGGATAAAATAGACAATTTTTCTTCAAAACAGAGTTTTGAAGAAAAATCATTATCAAGCATTATGATGATGAAATTTTTGCATTGAAACTTTATTTGAAGCTTCCTCATGTGCCCGCTGGCCATTATTAGGCATTTTGAGACCAGATTGATAAAACCCTAGACCTAATGACACTAAAAACCCTAAAATGACTCTTTGCCAACTACGAAACCAAAAATGACTGTAAATGATTTTAATGAGCATAAATAGACCAACAGGTACAAAACATGAGTAATATAAGTGACAAGACCCTTCCTTCAAATGATTCATGATCCTAATGGAATGTAGCTGACTGAACTAAATGAGACACCTAAAATGAAATGCAACAAGAGAAATTTGATCTCTGACGGAGGGATGAAGATACCAACTCTAACATTGGCTCCAATGGGGATGGTAGCTCCTTGGAGGTGCCAAGAACTACAAATTTCTGGGAGAGTAGGCGGTGCCTTCGTCCATTGGGCTATGGAGTCCATAACTACGACAAACCAACACAAGACTCTTGATTCATTTTATTGACTGAAAATAGACTCAAACCGACTCAATTTTAAAAACAAAAATGACTGATAGACTTGAATCAATAAAATCAAACCAAAGCTGAAATCAATATTCAGAGTTATAGCCCTCACCTCGGGCCCCAAACTGAAGAAAAAATAATAGCACACATTTGCAATAGAGCTGAAATAAACCGATATGTACAATGACAATGTAAAACAACAAAAAACATTTCAGAAATGATACCGCTTGAGCAGCCGACCATTGACCGGCCCTCCTGGACAATCTTCCCCATTCATTTCTTTTAGAAGAAAAGCATTCTGACCCCGATATGCAGCAATTTTAAAGGGTCCTTTCTAGAGATTTTCGAACTTACCATGCTTACCCTTTTCCTCGTTTCTTGCATCCCATTTCAGAACCACTTCTTCCAATTGAAACTTGTTCGATTTTGCTTTTCTGTCATATATTTTCTTAATTCTCTCTTGTAGCTTGAACGTGTTTTGGAAAAATTCCTCTCTGGTTTGCTGCAGATGGATCATTTGATTTATTTTCCTTTGCATATGATCATCTTCACTGCCAGCTTCCTGCAGAAGTTTGACCACTGGAACTGCGAGAGAGGTAGGAAATACCATGTCAACTCCATATACTAGCTTGAAAGGGGACATACTTATAGATTTCTTCTAGCTCACTCTGTTTGCCCAAAGTGCATTGACCAACTTCTTATGCCAACTTTTCTTGTTTATCTCTAGCAACTTTTTAATAATGTTGACCAAAGATTTGTTCGAGGACTCAGCCAATCCGTTTCCTTGTGTATGATAAGTAGTTGAGTGTCCCAAAGTGATGTGATACTTTTTACAAAACTCAACCATTCTTTTTGATTTGAAAGATGTTGCGTTATCAGTAATTAACTTATTCGGACAACCAAAATGAGACAAAATATTATTCTCAAGAAACAAATATATTACCGAATCTGTGGCCTGTTTGGTGGGAATTTCTTCAATCCATTTCGTGAAATAATCCGTCGCTGTGAGGATCCACCTATGCTGAGCTGAAGAAGCAGGATGAAATTTTCCAATGAAATGCAAACCCCACTGCTAAAAAAGGAGCACTTACTTAAATGAGCTTAAGCGGCAAAGGCTGCAATTTATTCCTCCCTTCAAAAATCTGACATTCATGGAAGCTTTTAACAATTTTGTATACATCAGCGAAAAGATTCGGCCAATAATAACCTGCTCTCAAAATTTTGTTGGCCGTTGTTTTCCAAAAAAGGTGACCCCCGCAATCTCCCTTATGAAAATCCTCCATAACCGGCTTTGCTTCTTCTTCAACCAAACAATTAAGTAAAAAACCATTGGGATCTTTCCAATAAAGTGCATTATTCATGATACAAAACTTGGCATCCTTCAATTTCAGAGTCCTACCTTTGTTTTTAGCCATGCCTGGCGGTGGTGACAAGTTTTGGAGAACATATACAATATCTGAATACCAAGGAGAAAGCACAAAGATTTCTGATACCTGAATTCGTGAACTTTCCTCATTTTCATCAGACATAGCAGCAATGAGATTAATGTCCAAGGCATGCAAATTCGACTCAGCCATTAGCTTAGCCAACCCTTGTCCTTTGATAAGCTTTGCAGGTTTTATGTCCACATCATACTCCAACAAGGCAGCAATCCATTTGCCTTGTCTCCCTTCTGGATCTGTTTTCACTAAGACATCCTTAACAACAGCATTAGGAACATAAGCAAGAATATGAGAATGCAGAATATATACTCGAAAATCTTTCAACACTTTCACTAAAGCAAGAGCTTGCTTTTTCAATGATGTTATAATTTAAGGCTACATCTCTTATGATTCGGCTGAAAAAAGCAATTGGTTTTTCATGCTGATCTCTTTTCTGCATCAATACTGCTGCCATAGTATGCTTTGAAGCAAATGAAAACAAAATAAAATCCTGAGTATAGTCCGGGCTGATCAAAACCGGAGCTGAAGAAAGAGCCAACTTCACTAAATTGAAAGAATTCATAGCCTTCTTAGTCCACTTCACTACGCTATCTTTCTTAAGCATGTTTGTAATCTCTCTTAGATGTTCGGCAAGATTAGGCACAAATCGGCGTAAGAAATTCATCTTACCATAGAAGGATTGGATCTCCTTTTTGTTTCGGGGAAGATCAATTTGCTGAATAACTTCTACTCGAGTTGGGTCAATGCGGATGCCATCCTTTGAGATAATATGAACAAGAAGTTTGCCCTCATCCATGGAAAACAAACTCTTCTTCGGATTGAGTGACACACCATACTTTCTACACCGCTAAAAAACAATCTTCAAATGGTAAAGGTGCTCTTCATCAGAATTGGAAAATACTGTCAAATCATCAAGATATACAACTAGAAACATCCTTCTCATTTGCGAATTCCATATCCATTGCTCACTGAAATGTTGCACCAGCATTCTTCAAACCGAAAGGCATTTTAGCATAATGGAAAGTTCCCCACGGAGTGGTGAACACTGTTTTGTCTCTATCATCCTCATGGACCAGAATTTGGTTATACCCAGAATAACCATCGAGTAGCGACATACGAGATGCTCCAACTACTCGTTGAAGTATGTGATCCATTTTGGGCAATGGATAATTATCTTTCAAAGAAACCTTATTCAGATTCGTAAAATCAATGCACAAACGAATCTCACTTGTCTTCTTGCGTAAGGGAACCAAATTAGAGATCCAATCTGAAAACCTTATAGGAACAATGATACTAGCCTTATATAAACGATTCACTTCCTTCTCAATTGAGGGCAGCAACTTCAGTTTTATTCTTCTCAACTTCTGCCTGAAGGGATTTTGATTTGGCTTGATCGGAATGGTGTGCTGAATTATGTTTGTATCATATGTCTTCAAATATGAATAGTCCCAAGCAAATACATCAGCAAAAGAGGACAATAAACTAACATACTTTGCTTTTACATGTGGTGACAATGCTTTGGACAATTTCACCATTTTTGGATTCTCAGCTGATCCAATGTTCACATCTTCAACTCCCTTTTCAATTGGCCTCAGGGTTGGTTTTCTAGCTACGTCATCTTGATCGAAAAGCTCCTCTAAAGGTATTAGACCTTTAGGAATGACATTATCCTTCAGCGGTAATACTTCCATCTGATTTACTTGCACATCAGCCCCACCATCATCATGCTCCACATCAATAGAAGTGTCTTTGAATTTACCTTTATTTTGCAGAAATTCATCAATTTCTTCGTCATCTTGAAACACTTGCTAATACCTTTGATTGTTCGGGATAGTTGGATGATGCTTCACATGAATTTCGAATTTTTTACTTGAGTTCATCGGAATTTTCAAATTACTTGCTGCCTTTGCAAGTGCATCTGCAATACCATTCTGAATACGAGGGACACAAGTCAAAGTATAATCTGAAAACAATTTCAAGATATCAAGAACTACATTTCGGTAAGCCCGCATTCGAGGATGCTTAGCTTGATATTCACCTTTCACTTTCTTGATTACCAACTCGGAGTCGCCATACACTAAAATCCTCTTAGCATTTAATTTTCTAAGAATTTTCAGACCAGTAATTAAAGCTTCATATTCAGCCTCATTATTTGAACAATCAAAAGCCAATTTATAAGAACAGACCCTTACATTGCTTGGTACCTTGTTTGGGGCGGAAAAAGGGCTACGTACCCAAATGCCAATTCCAGCACCATCACTTCCTACTGCACCATCAAAATCCATGGTCCATAAACCATCTTCATCTTCTTCCAATTTCTATTTGCTCTGTTATTTCTGCTTGCTGTACATCAATTTTTTATTGTTTTCGGAAGGCTGATTGCTCAGCAGAACTTTCAAGTTTTTGTCTCTCTGTCTTTAAGACCTCTTTGAAATTTTCGGTGATTTCCGGAATGTCTTCTACTTAAAATAATTGGCTATTTACATCATTGAAACTATCTGAATACAAAACAAACGAATCTAAATCTGTATGTACATAATTGATTGGATGATTTACCGGTTTCTCCTTGCTGGTGATCATATACTTCATCTTTTGCTCCCGATATAATTTCCTCATCTGACCGAACACAGGAATAGTAGCATAGGAGAAATCAAGCTGCAATGTCCCTTTAAGTTTCGCTCCCCAAGATCTGGAAAGAAGCATGCCAAATCTAGGAGGAATATCCACCACAACCACATCCATCAAAACATTTTTAGTCGGAATCTGATCCAAAATGACCACCAAATCTTTGATAAGCCCAATGCATCTTACTCTACTAGAATCGAAAGAATAAAGGTCATGATACTTTCTAGTGATATCCAATCCCAATTTCTCCATGATTGCCCTAGGCATGAGATTATGAGAGGCTCCGGAATCAAACATAGCATTGTGTAACACATAATCATGCAATCTAAGGCTGATATAAAAAGGAGGCACATCACTATCTGGAGACTCACCATCCAATGTTGGACCAAAAATCAACTCAGGTTGATCATCTTCCACATTTACCATATCAGAAAATGGATCTAAATTCAAAATTTTAGACACCTAACCCTTATAGCTGCTATTCTTCATCAACTCAGTCAAAGGAATGGAAACTTTCAACTTAGAAATTTCATTTTCTAAGTTAAAAACTAAAGTTTTCTCTACCTCTTTAGCTTGAACATCCTTCTTTTCAGTTTTCTCCTTTGATACAATTGGCTGATTGGATCTTTCATTGGCTGATGGGGATTTGCTAGTAGTGGGATCAACTATCTCTTTTCCCTTCTTCTACACCATGGGTGAATCATTCTTTGGTGCTGAAACTTCCTTTCTCTTTTGAATTGGATTAATAGGGACATCTCTGTTTCTAAGTGAATATTTTCGCTGCTGGGCGGTCAAGGCATTCATATATCCCCTCTGATACTCATCAGACTCTTCTTCAAGATTTGTCTCATTTTCCAAGATGAAATCCTCGTCTTTTTGTACGGCTGAGTTTTCTGCATACTCTTCATCTTCAGTGAAAAAAGTTGGCATATCATCAGGTGTAAAGAAATTATTCTCTTCTCCTATTAAATTCTCTTCATCATCTGATTCCGTACCAACAGAATTCTGCTGTAAAGGTGTCTTCACTTGCTATTGTGCTGTCGGTTCTTGTGCTCGCTGCTCTCTTTGCTTGATTCTAAATTGCGGTTGCTGCTGGCCACCGAAGTTAGGATTTCTGATCTGTGGTTCAGGCTTATCAAGTGTTAATCTTTCAAACATTTTTTCCATCTTCCAAAGCATTTGATATGATGTGGAAACCTCCTCCTTTATCGCTACTTTCTTTTCAGCTCTCATTCTAGCTCTCCTGGCATTCAAATTAGCTTCAACACTAACTGCAATTTTCTGCATATCTTCTAATGTAGCCGGATTTCTTTCTTGCAATTGATAAGCCATGTCAGGATTGACACCATCCGGAAACTTAATCAAAGCTAAACCCCTAGGTGGCTTTATATCAGCAGGAATTGCATTGTAAACAGTATTGAATCTAATACAATAATCTTGGATAGACTCACCAACATTCATCTTGATATTGTCATATTCGGAAAGGATTGAAAGAGGATCTTTCTGCGCTTCCCATCGATCCAAGAATTGTCTCTGAAGATTAGCCAATGTAGCAATACTTCTAGGTGGCAAAGCTCTGAACCACTTTCTCACTTCTCCTCCAAACGTTTGAAAAAACAATCTCATTGTTACATTCTCTGCATCAATCTCATAAAGGTCAAAGAAATCTGTCATTCTATCCACATGTTGCTGAGCAGTGACACTTTGAGGAGTGCCATCAAACAAATGGAATTTTTCTTTGATAATCTGCGAGCATGTCATCTAATTTTTGAGGCAACACGAGAGGTGCAAAGCAGGCAGCCATTGCTCTAGGCAGATTTACAATCGGTCTTGGAGATATAGGAGGAATCGGAGCAATTGATGTATGAGGTGTATGTGGTGTGGATGAAGGCGATACTATTTCATATTGTTGATCAGGGATAGCAGGTTGCATGGGAATGGTAGGAATGAAAGGAGGCTCGGTAGGAATTTGTGAACCAGATGTAACTTCTAATGACCCAAGAGTTGCAGATGCAGACTCTATGAACTCAGGAATATTTGTTGCCACAATGGAATTCTGAATATTCAAAATGTAACTGTCAATGGATCTATTAGCCTGTTCAATTTCAAGGTACTTGATAAAATCTGGATTTATGACAATAGAACCAATAGCACTTTCAGACTTCATCTCAAACAACGACAACTCAAATTGTTCGTCAAACTCAAGATGTTCAAGGTACTAGAAAACAACGGGACATGAATGAGATTTGAATGGAGGAATCATAGGACTTTCTCGATGAAGGATTCTCGAAATAATATTTGGATTTTCATACACAGGAGGTGGATCGGGATCTGGATTTTCTCTAGTATGTCGTCTGGAAGCTAGTGTGTTGAATTATTTTCAAAAATCAAAGGGACAAAACCAACTTGTTCAGCCTATAAAATTCTAAACTCATCATCCAAAGTCTATAATGATTTGATGTACTGGGAAAATTTACAAGTCAGATGTTACGTTTACAAACTAGACCGAAGATTGACTGAAGCAGTGTTTATCTACTTTCGCTAATGCAAAGCAAGAGCGTTTCGAAGGCTACCTGGCATAACTTCAGGCTCCGTCTGTAGCTTATAAAACGAATAACACTAACAAGCAAACCATTTTTTTCCCCAGTATGGTCACCACTATGTTATTGCCTAAATCTACCTCAGGCTGAGAAAGGCAGAGTCTAGGGTAGCATCAAACCACGCTTAATTTGGTAGCTAGCCTTACCAGATCAGGAGAGGGCTCTCTCCTTGTCAATCTCAGCAAAAATAATCAGTAAGGCTTGAGATGACTTGAAATAAAGGCTAATTTTAGGCTAGGTATATATGTAAAAGAGTTTTATTTGATTTTGGGGTTTTTTGTTGGAATCAAAGGGAAAGGAAGATTTTGGGTCCGGGAAATGATCAGTTTTGTAGAGGGCTGAGTGGGGCAAGAAAGGAAATCGTTTTGATGCTTCGAATTGAATGAAATGGATAGCTCAGACTAGGGATGAGTTGAAGAGGGAAAGAGGAATTCAAGAATTCTCTTCAGACAGTTGAAAACATGGAAAATTAAAAAAAACTCAAGGCAGAGCACTGTAAATCTAATGAATTCCACCTTTAATACTTGTTTGTTTAACTTAAGAGGAAAGGAGAAGGGAAATGATACACATGAAACATCAGTAAACCTATAATCACAGAGAAAAACACACCATAAAAACATAGAGCCACATGGATCCCAAAGAGTGCTGCAAACCCTGGTCTATTCCTTTGCCAAAATGCAGAGATGAAATGTACAATGAAGCTCAAAGCAATCCCAAGTGTCCAACCCTGAAAATGACTGAGAAAATACAAGATATAGACAAGCCTAACTCATCCCCATGCCTCTAGGGGTCGAGCTCACTATTTTAGGAGTTTTTTCAACAAGATCTAAACTAAGAACTGGAAAATAGGTAGTGGAATAGCTTGCCTCTATAAGATAGGAAACTGATTCATTCAGTTACAATTCACTTTTTGGTGAATGAATATGCTTACATGAGTAAAAATGTCCCAAAATTACATAAAATTCATGAAATTACATCAAGTTACATCAATAGTTTCACATTTGAAGATTAAAAAGTCAAATTGGCCAAATCTAGGTGAAAAACTGAGTTACTGAGTGAAAACTAGGCCAAAATTCCCAATGCGTCGCGCCTGAAATCTCTATGCGTCAGGCCACTTTGGAGCTGATTTTGAGTGCCTTCTCGGAGTCCAAATTGAGTACAGGATAGCTCGTTAGAAATATATTCCTGTCTACTTTCCAACCCAAGTTGAATTTCGGAATTTGTTTGCCATTTTCCCCTCAAAAAATTAAATCTCCCAACACTGCTTCATGTGTGTCCAAAAAGTGGCAGAAAGGTCATTTTTAGGGTGTTTTTGACCCTTCCGGCAACCCAAAACTTGTTAAAATCCTTAGGTAATGGGTAGGAATGCATAAATTTTGATGAAAAATCTAGAAATACAAATTTTTCTTCAAGAGGAGCTGCCAATTATAAGCGCACGCCAAGTGGCGCGATGCGTCGGGCAGGAAAATCTGTGTAAAGGCCAAGAAATTCAAAATTGACAAAAAGTTTCCCAAATTTCTTGGAATTTAGGCTGAATTTCCACCATCAAGCACTATGCTGAGCCAAAGAAGCTTCAGCCAAAATTTGGAGTCTATCATGCCTTTTGCGACGCTTTAATGCCCTCTTTAGCTTTGCCTTCAGGATCTTGATTCGCGTCTTGCAAACATGATTCTTCATATTCCTGAGCATGTTATTTTACTTGTTGGCCTTCTCCAATAGCTTCTCAAGATGAATATTGACCCTCTCAAGCCAAGTCTCTCTATCAGCCTCAATCTCTCGCTCAATGGATGTCATCTCGGTTTGGCTTCTTTGGGCAACTTGCCGGTTCTCACGGATGTTTTGCAACTCCATGATTGTTTTCTGATCTTCCAATTTTTTTTTTTGCTGCTACAGGTAGTTTATAATCCATTGGGGTCTCTACATCTTGACGGTCATTGTGTCTATCTTCGCCTTCTACTCCTAAATAGTCTCTCTCAACTTTGAGCTTGGAGATCTCAATTCCTCATCAATCAGTATGAAACTTGTATCTTGGCCTCCTGAAGGCCCCTCATATTGCATGGGACTCTTGCCCATGTCCTGTACCTGTACCTGTATTTCTGATGACAGAAGCGAGACCCCTTCCACCCTAGGTGGAGATAGTACTCGTCGGGCTGCTGCAAATAATCCTCTAGTGCCTCTCTGATAAGTGATATACATTGGCACACTAGTAGTCTCTGTCTCCTGACCTCCATGCTGATATGAAGGTTCACCTGCGTCATGAAAAACCTCTGGAGGAACCTAAGGAGTTGTGAAAAAATCATTAGAAATGAAATCCTCCCATGAAATACCCTGCAATCCAAGCTGATGCACAACCACGATCTTGATGAGTGCATAGTGATAAATACTGTTGTACTGCTGCTCAGGAGTTTTCCTCTACACAAGAGTGGTCATTCTCTTGATGTTCCGGCACATGAAATAAGGGAGGTTCATCATCCTCACCCTGGTGAAATGCATCAATAACATGATATGATAGGCATAGAGGCATGAAAACCGGCCCTCACAACTGAAATATCTGATAATGAGTTTCATCAGAGGCGCATAGGAATCCTTTAGGAACTGAAAAGGAAACACTCTGCTGAGCTGTCTCACAAATCTAGGCCTGATATATGGTTCATAATGTACTCTGTCCACCTGCTGCCTTTTGTTCCACTATTCTCCCACATTCGGTATTCCGATTGCTTGAGAGATAGTTTCCAGTGTCAAAGTGAAAGTTACACCAGAAAGAGTTACCTGACCATCATGTAAATGCAATACAAACAACCGGGCCATCTCCTGATGATAATGTATCCTAGCAATCATTTCACAAAATTGATAACAAGACTGCTCTCGAAAACATGCCATAGCAAGTGGACAAGCCTGCAATTCAGCCAATGAGGTGGGCTCCTCCCTCACATGTCTGCCACTCTTATGAGGCCTTCTAGGTGCATGTAGTTTAGTGGTGGAATCACTGTCTC
Organism: Pinus albicaulis; assembly: GCA_034641835.2. Classification (NCBI taxonomy): domain Eukaryota; kingdom Viridiplantae; phylum Streptophyta; class Pinopsida; order Pinales; family Pinaceae; genus Pinus; species Pinus albicaulis. Next base: position 1,697,165,392 of record CM076580.1, on the reverse strand, counting down.
AGTCATATGATGTATCAGTGTTTGTCTCCATAATGTCCAATGTTGATGCAAGGTATATATTGAATTATATGGATGAAAATGAGATTTTTGGTGCTTTTGTTTTAGTGCCAAATGTATGGTAGTATGGGAGGGACTGTAGAAAAATAGGGCAGTGGGGACAATGGGGTTTAATCAAGTGAAATTTGAAGTGTAAGGACAGTCACTTAATTTTTGAGATTTGATAATTTTAGGTACAAGGGACAGCCTTGGGAAAACTCGGGGTTTGGGAAATTTTACAAGTGAAATGGGAAATGGAAATGATAGGAAATGAAATGGATTTAGGGATAGGGAGATAGGCTTAGGAATGAGTGACTTTAGGGGTGTAAGAGGATGGTGTAGTGATGAGATAACAGTGATGGTAGATGGGGAAAAAACAAGGTGGGGAGGTGGAATGATTTACACCAAAACAAGTTGCAAAACCCTAAGGAGGCACTTCTCAACAAGATAGTAGGGTTTAGTTTTGTACTCAAATTTTCATAATCAAAATCATAATCAACACCAAGCATGAGTTATGAGCAATAGAGGAGTGGCTTTGAATTACTCGAACATGGAGAAACCGAGAAAATTTGATGTTGGATATGAATGGAAATTTTTTTTGTGTATCGGCCCAATGCGCCGCGCTGGAACAAATTAACACACAGAGGAGTGGCCCTATGCGCCGCGCTCAGCCTACGCGTCGCAACACTTGCCCAGTGCGCCGCACAACCAACTTCAACACAGTCCGCCCTCCAAACTTGTTTCTTCACTCCTCCACGATTTTTCTTGGCTCAATGCTGTCTCTTGGCATGCAAATGAAATTTTGAAACAATGAAAATATCTTTTATGCCAAAGGTTTCAATTTTTGTTTCTTGAAAATCCACTTTGTAATGTTTGAAAACTTTGACACTTTTTAAATGAACTCTGTTTCGCTTGCTTTTGAATTTTGGACTAAATGATGAGCTTCTTGTCTGTTTTGCAGGGATGGATGGCATGGAGTTTTGGAAAAGGCGACCAGGGCTGCAAATGGAGCATTATTACAACTGAAGAATTTGAAAATTAAATTGCATTTATTACATAAGGATAAAATAGACAATTTTTCTTCAAAACAGAGTTTTGAAGAAAAATCATGATCAAGCATTATGATGATGAAATTTTTGCATTGAAACTTTATTTGAAGCTTCCTCATGTGCCCACTGGCCATTATTAGGCATTTTGAGACCAGATTGATAAAACCCTAGACCTAATGAGACTAAAAACCCTAAAATGACTCTTTGCCAACTACGAAACCAAAAATGACTGTAAATGATTTTAATGAGAATAAATAGACCAGCAGGTACAAAACATGAGGAATATAAGTGAAAAGACCCTTCCGTCAGATGATTCATGCTCCTAATGGAATGCAGTTGACTGAACTGAATGAGACACCTAAAATGAAATGCAACAAGAGAAATTTGATATCTGACGAAGGGATGAAGATACCGAATCTAACAACCAATCTGCTGTCTTCACTTTCTCTATTAGCTGCATGGTTTTCCTAATTTATTCACTTATCCTGGGCTCTACTCAACTGCTGAGTGTACTGAGGGTTGGGTGCACAAACAAATCCAAAAAATCTTTGTATGTATAATTCTTCTGATATTTTAATAGCAAGGTGGTCCAGAAAATGACAGATTGAGGCTCAACATCTTCATTTACCTTGGTCATCTGGAATTGAAACCTTCTGGACTAGAAATAGAAAAAAAGATATACCAACACAGAGGTTTATTTAAAAACCTCCTCTGTATTAAACCTTAAATACTATTCATGTATGGCCTCTGCAAGAAACTAAGCATAATTGAATAGGACTGTGGGTTTAGCATCTGAGGAAATAGTGGACAAAAAACCTATCCTAGCTTCATCTACCCACTGATCAGTGTGATACCCAAATAAATAAGATAAAATAGTTATAATGCACTTGGTCCTATCAGGAAAGATAGATGAGGGATAAGGAGGGTTATTTGTAGGTATTGGGCCATCAAGGGCCATGAAATGTTGAAAATTTTTGGATCTGCTGGAAAAGTCAAGCTTCTGATAAAATTCCCTAAGGGTTTCGTAAGAGAAGGGGAATATTTTTTCAGGAGTGAGGGCCTGCATCATTTTCTGAATGGATTGGGAATTAATAGCAAACATGATTTCTCCTGTTAGGGTGACTACAGTTCTCTCGTTGATGTCATAACATATTTGGCACTTCCTGATGAACTATGGGAAACTAGGGGTTTTTGGAAAGATATAAAGAGGTAATTGGGTTTCCCATTGACCTATAACATCTTCTTCTTCAAGGAATTTATCCTCTAGCTAGTAGTAGAAATTGACTAAATCAAATTTTGACTCCCTCTCATGGATCTTATAGTCTCTGTCTGATAGAGCCAAGTCATCTAGGTACACTTGTGGGTAGACCATAGGATTAAAAGGCTCTCGATTTTCTAGGAGGCATGCTTCTTCAATGATTCTTCTTTCACAACCTGTAATGGAGAATGGGATGACAGAGGGGGGAACAGAGAAAGGAAAATTGCTATGGATCAACATTGGGGAAGGGATATGACAGAAGGGGATCATGACCGGGATTGAACAGTCTAAAGGAGACCTATAATACAGTTCACAGAGAGCTAACAACTCTTCTTTGATAAACAAATGGATCCTCAGCAAAAGTTTCACAGTTTGCACTTTCTCTAATAACACCCGCGAATTAGACACCTGCAACAATTGTACAATAACCGACAAAGTAACGTCTGCAGTTATGTCTAATTTTGTCCTATAAATAACGATTTGGTGGTGTGGAGGTGGCACGGGTCCATTGGATAACGACCCAGCCCTTTATGGTGCAACGACTGTGTTGGTGGGGGTGATGGAATAGGATGGAGGGAAAAAGCAGGAGCGAACGTGGCGCTGACAGTTTGAACAATGTTCAATAGGCATGACGATATGGTTACACATCAAAACCATTTTCGGAGGGGGGCATGAGCGGTAAATGGTAATGTAGCGGGGGTTGTGAATTAATATGGGCGTGCCACGTAGTAGGGAAGGTGGTATGGGATACCACTCATTTCGGACCTGCCCCCTTTGTTAAAGTTCATCAGCTGAGGGGGGGGGGGGGGTGAAAAGCCTTGTGGACCATCTGATGTATGGGGGTGAGCGGAGATGGCGGGGAGTTGCGAGAAGGTTACCACGGATATGACATGGAAAGAAGGTGGGCCCCAACCTATATCACAATCGCAGGTCGGAAGTTTTATTTTATAAGAAGCAAAAGTTGAAAGTTAAATATTGCGATGTGTGAAGGGCAATGGCGGGAGGTGACATGGCATGGCAGAGGTGGGGGCCGTCCGCAACCTGCAGATCATAGATTTTTTTATGGGTAGTGGAATTTGAAAGTTAAATCTTGCGATGTGCGAAATGCGTTGAGTGGAGAAGTGACGTGGCATGGCATAGGTGGGGGCCGGCCGCAGCCCGTAGATCACATATTTTGTTATGGGTAGCGGGAGGTGAATGTTTAAATTTTTTTATTTATGATATGCACTTAGGTCACACCCCTGTCGCAAACCACACTTCGGTACTTTTGTTATGATCTTGCGTGCTTATGCTTTTGAACTTGTGATTTTTAAAGTGCGATTGGGATTCGGTGGGGGGGGGGCTTGGATAGGACTTAGGATAAAGAAAATATGAGTGGAGAGTGGGGGGGGACTAAGGAGTAATGAAAATTTTCAAGACTTAGGATTAGAAACATAAAAAAAGGTCCCTCACCTTTATAGAATCACCCCTTTTTTGGACCTAAGAGTATAACGACTCCTTTCTCTTTTTTCTTCTTTCATCATAGGAAAACAACAAGCAATTTTTAGGCTACTCATTTATAGAATCAACTTTACATTTTCCTCCAATTCTCTTCTTCAACAAGCCTACCTACCAAAACTACAAATCTAACCTTTTTCTTCCTCCTAGGGTGTTGTTGAGTCTCAATTCTGCATCTTTTCCATACACTTCTCTATACCTTTTTCACTCACCCGAACCTCCCAAACTGTCAATATCATTGTATATAAATTGCAAAAGGGCATCTAACATGGTTTTTAACTATATTTTTGTGTTTGCTATTTGATTTAGATTTTGTTCATCTAGCTGCGGAATCCTGCCACTTTCCGCAGCTGCTGCAACTTTCCGCAGCTATTTTGTGAAACTCTATGTTACAGGTGTCTACAGGAAAAACGAGCCACATGGGCAAGTCAGGAATGATGTGGACATGGTTCGTGTCCTATTGGCTCGAGCAACTCATCTAAAGAAGCCGCGGTCAAAGGCGTCCACATGGAAGTCAACCATAGAGTCTTACGGCGACAGGACTCTGTTCCGTGTCACGTAAAGGTTTATATGGCCGTTTCTGAGTTGCGGAGGACAAGTCGACATCTGTACATGGCTCCATATTCAAATTCAAGCATCCAATCCTCATAGATTTACTTTCCAACACGGCCATGATCCTAGATCCGTGGACGTAATGGTCTACGTGTTCTTCACCAGCATAAACTTTAGGAATTAGTTATGTTTCTCTTGTTATATATAACGCGTTTGCATACGCATATAGAGTTAGTCCCGATTAGTCTCTGTTAGTTTTTATTAAGTCTGCTCTGTAATGTAATTACGCTGCCTTTGAGCCGTAATACCACCTTACTGTTATGACTGCATATTAATATAAGAAGACTATTTCCAGACTTAATTCGTATTTGAAGATCGTTGCCAAGGCTGGTGTAGAGGGCCCCTGCTCAGCTAAGGTTTTGTGCATTAGTGTATAGTTCTTATTTTATTTCTTTAAAGCTCATTGTGCCATAATCCATTCACATGTTTATACACTGCATTTTTCATGATACATATGCTTCATTTCTGTTTATAAACTTTCATGCTTTCCATTTCACTTCTGTCTTTCATGTTTTATGTTGTTAATCACTGATCAGTGTTCTTGTTTCAGGTTATAGATAGGCAGCCTGGGCATTTTCATAGCTTTTTGACTAATGACATGGAACTAACATTGTTCTGCTGCTAATTTGCTTTTCATAGTTTCTGTTTAATTTCAGTATTGCTTTGTTCATTTCAATTTTGCTTATTTGTTTCCGTAGTTAAATTTAGATATATTAAGCTGCTCATAACATCTTCAGTTGCCTCCGAAAGCCACAGCTGGACTGATGGTGAGGGATTGTATTATGAAATGTGTAGTTTAGTATTAGTTTCTTTTCTGCAAATTTAGATATATTAAGCTTCTCATAGTATCTTCAGTTGCCTCCGAAAGCCATAGCTGGATTGATGGTGAGGGATTGTATTATGAAATGTGTAGTTTAGTATTAGTTTCCTTCTGTAAAATTAGATATATTAAATTTTGCATGACATCTTCAGTTGCCTCCGAAAGCCACAACTGGACTGATGGTGAGGGATTGAATCATGAATGTATGGTTTGATATTAGTTTTCTTTCTGCAAGTTAGATATCAGTTACTCAAGTTGTTTATGATTACTTCCAAAAATCATAGTCAGACTAATGATGAGGGATCGAAGACAAGTTGATGTAATCTGATTTAGATTTACTTTCTTCCTTGATGCAATTTTGGATTTCTTTCAAAGATAATTTATTTTGTGTTTAGACAAGCAGCAAGAATAGTTTGGTTTCATGCTCACTAGTTCACTGTTTTGATTCATTAGATTAGCAGCATATTTTCATTTCAGTAGCGCATTTTCATTTCCTTTCAAGTTTTGTCATTGTAATTTTCAAATTCCTTTTTAAGTTTCAAGTTGGTAAATCATTATAGAGGATATCATTTCCTTGAACAAACATAACCATGCTTTTTTTCATTTTAGAATTTCCATTTCATCTTAGAAAACCAAAAACGACAAAAAGTTAAGAAATAGGTTATCTTGCACATATAGTGCGCCGCACTTCATCAGCTTACGAATCCCAGATTGACAAATTAAATGTAGCAATTTAGGACACACTAAATTGACCAAACATTTTGGCGCCGTTGCCGGGGAAGTGTAACTAGGTAGCCAATTTCTTAAAAAAAAAAAAACAATAAAAAGAAGGGAAAACTTGATAACTTCTTGAAGTATGCTCTCCTCTTGCACCTAATGTGATCTGGAGGATCATAAAAGAGAGTTATTGGTTCAATAATTTCTTAAGTATGCTCTCTTCTTGCACCTAGTGTGACCTGGAAGATCAGAAAGAGAATTATTAGCCCAACTTAAAAAAATAATAAAAATAAAAATGACATGCATAGAGCAAGAGATTCTAGGGGAAGGTTTGTAGCTAGAGCCAAGAGTTCGATTTTCACAACTCCATCTTCTTCAAGGCTTAGACAAGATTCACCACCATCTACCCCTAGCCTTAAGATTCTTGGAACTCAAGGACCAGCTGAATTAGAGGATTCTCCTATACCATCTACTAAATTCCATTTAGAAAACAAATAGACTCTCTCTCATCCTTCCTTGGTAGAAGAACTAGAGGACTTTAAAGACTCTAAAGAAACTATCATGGCAGAGGAAGTAATAGATGGAGGTAGAGGTAGAGGTAGAAGAGGGAGGAAACAATGGAGACAACAATGGTGAAGGAAATAATGGTAGAAATAGGGAAGGAGACAACTTGTTTGGATTCCCTATAGTTGATGAGGAAACTCATGCAACAATGAAAAATATCTCACCATCTATCCTCCCTAACTTTTTGTTAAGTCCCTATATTAATAGTGTAGCCCCTTATTATGTTAGTGTAGCCCCCCTTATTGTTATTATTGTACCCCTGTAACCCCCATATTGTTATTATTGTGCCCTTACATTATTATTTTTAGGTCGGCTAGGATTACATTGTGGCCCCACTAGGATTATATTGTGGCCCCATGGACTCCTAAATATAGAAGGAGGTTTTGTTCATTTGTATCATCCAAGAATTGTTCATTTATGTAATGTATTGGAGGTTGCCCCCTTGAAGTGGCTTATTTCTAAGGCGTTGATATCTCTTTTATTCTATTTGGAGTTGGTTACACAACATTTGGTATCGAGCTTTGGATTCTAGGGTTTCGCTGCTCCAAACAAGTCATCATGGCATTTTCGCAATAACTTTTTTCTATGAAGTTTCAGAAGCTGAAATTTTTAGGTTGCGAAGCCAAAATCTTGAGGAATATTTTCTAAAAATTTTGTGAGCTTGGTTCGCAATATTTTCTGAGATACTATCCAGGAAGTTAGCCCTTGTTTAAGCTCCTAAACAGGTCATCGTGGCATTTGCGCTATAAAAATTTTTCTACGAAGGTTCGTAATCTTAAATTTCTTAACTTCATATGGTACGAAGCTGAAATCCTGAGGAAATTCACAAAAATTTCAGAGCTTGGTCTGCAATATTTTTGAGATAAAAGGATTATCCGTGGAAGGTAGTGCTTTTTCAAAGTTCTCGACCCCATCTCAAAGAGGATCGTGGGAAAATTTCAATAACTCTCTCTTTGGAGATTGGATTGGAGTGTCAAGCCAAAAGTGGTCACAAGTAAACGGCCTTTAGTTTCTTGGATATCAATTTCGCAGACAAAGAACAAAATGTAGCGTTGACACGTGGAAAGTCCTACAAGTTTTCTCTACTGAACTAGTCCAAAATTAGGTCATTGTGGGAGATTGGACACAACTTTGTCTTGGAGAATCAAAATCAGGTCAGACCTGTGGCATTTGAAAAAATCTTCAGAGGGCTACTACAGGGCTGAATTTCATATATTGAATATTTTCAATTACAGAGATAATTCAATTGCAATATCGAGCTCCTTAAAAGCAAGAAAAAGGTGTGTATCCGGTTTTTAATATTGCATAACATTTGTTTGAAAAAGCAATTGAAGCGATTCCAAAGGAATATTTAAGAATTTGTATCAGTATTTGGGTTCTATAATGGCTCCAAAAGATAATTTCATAGCCATTAAGCCCTCAAAAATCTATACTATGACCCATGAAGAGGAAGAGTTGCAGTATGAGATATCAAAATTACGATACCAAGTGCAACAAGTTTCAATATTACGAAGAGCAATTGAAGATGAAATAGATGGTTTAAAAGCAGAAATGGAGGCTAATTTGGATGGTTTGAAGGATCAAATAGCAAATATGGATGATAAATTAGTGGAATATCACATCGAGCATCAACAACAAGTTCTCCAACTCTCAAAGGATAACCTAACTTAAAAGTGCAATCTAATGAAACAGAAATATCAACATCACATCGAAAGAAGTTGCAGCTACCATAGAAACAAGAACTCGACAAGTACGATCAAATTTCGCAGTCTCAGCAAGTGGAAGAACTTTCCTGTAAAATATTTCACATGGGAGCATGAGAATTTTATACAGAAGCATCAAGAAATAATCAAGCGTTGAGGACAACACTTGTTTGAAGGAGAGGGGCATGTTAAGTCCCTATATTAATAGTGTAGCCCCTTATTTTGTTAGTGTAGCCCCCCTTATTGTTATTATTGTACCCCTGTAACCCCCATTTTGTTATTATTGTGCCCTTAAATTATTATTGTTAGGTCGGCTAGGATTACATTGTGGCCCACTAGGATTACATTATGGCCCCATGGATTCCTATATATAGAAAGGAGGTTTTGTAAATTGTATCATCCAAGAATTGTTCATTTATGTAATGTATTGGAGGTTTCCCCCTCGAAGTGGCTTATTTCTAAGGCGCTAATCTCTCTTTTATTTTATTTTTGGAGTTGGTTACACAACACTTTTATGGATTGCGAAGTGAGGATCCTAAAACATTTCTGTTTGAGTTTGAAGTTGTGTGCCGAACTTATGACTATATGGAAGATTCTCAAAAACTCAAACTGTTTCCTTCAACATTGAAGGGATCTGCTTTGAAATGGTTCATGGGATTAGCCACTCAATCTATCAGGACTTGGAATGATATGAACAAACATTTTTGGATAGATACTTGGACTATTGTATGCCCACCAATCACAAGGATGAGGTATTCAAAATGATGCAAAAAGAAGATGAAAATTTGGAAGACTTAATTGAAAGATTTCAATACAACTTGAAAAGAGCAAAGATGAGCAACTTAGATAATGAAACCTTGAAAGCCCTCCTATTAAAAGTCATTAGAGATGAATGGATAGACATTTTAAACATGATGGGTAAAGGAGACATTTCTCAACTCCCATTTCATGATATAACAGAACTATGTATCCAATTCTCAAGGGGAAGATCTAAAACTGGAAAAGGGCCTAGGGATTCTTCTCTTATTAGGGCTAACAAATCTGCAACCGGATCAGTAAGTAGGGCAGAGATTGGTAATATGCTTGATGAGTTCAAAACTGATATCTTAGGGAGCCTTAGTGAACAACTAGACACCCTTAAAACTTAGTATTGCCTATCATACCGTGTCACTCCCTCCTCGAGACACCTAGAACTCGCTAACACTCCCTGTCACACACTCTTATTCATTCATTTATGAATTTTGACCTAGTGCGCCTTTGTCATGTTTTCCTGGCACTCCCTAACACTCCTTAGCACGCATTGGCACACCTAGGCACTTGGAAAAACTTTGTATGCTTCCCTAGCACTCTAACATGCCTTGGAACTTCCTAGAATACCGTGTCACTCCCTTCTTAACACACTTGGAACTGGCTTATACTTCATTTCCATGCATTTTAAACTAGTGCTCCTTTGCATTTCGCTGACACTTGGCCCTCACACTCCCTAGCATGTGTTCATGCCACACCCTGGCACCTGCCACATCTTGGCATGCCTATCATGCCTTGGAACTGCCTAACATGTGTTAGTACTTCTAGGAATTCCCTGACACACCTTGGTATTCGTTAGCTTTCATGTCATCATAGATAACCTTGCTTTTTTTGTGACTTGGGAACCCAACCAAGTCATTGGAAAATCGATGTTGTGCCCAGCCCAAAGTTTCCCTTTGTCTAAAACTACTTTTTCCAACCCTTTATGTAACCATAGGCTTACCTCCTACAAGTCTTATTCTGACCTTCTCCTAACAGACTTTATCCTTGAGACACTTGGAATTCGTTGACACTACTTGGCACACACTCTTATTCGTTCATTTCCATGCATTTTGACCTAATTCTCCCTTGCAATGTCCTAGCACTCCCTAACAGTCCTCAACATCCATTGACACTTTCTGGCATGTGTTATCATGCCTTTTCATTCCTTGGCATGCATTGACACTCCTTAGTTATCATGCCCTCACAATTACCCTTACTTTTTTTGAACTTGGGAACCCACCCAAGTCTTGCCTTGAATATAACAACTTGACCAAGTTACGATTACTACAACTAGATTGTGCCTTGTTCACCTAAGAAATTACTATAACCCCTCACCCATTTAACCCCCTAAACACTAAACCCCTAACCCATTTAACCCCCTAAACCCTTAACCCCTAACCCCTTAAACCCTAATTCCCGACCCCTAACCCATTCAACCCCCTAAACCCCTAAAACCCTAACCCATTTAACCCCCAAACCCTAACCCCTAAAATACTTAACTGCTAAATCTCCTAACCCCCTAAAACTCTTAACCCCTAACCCATTTAACCCCCTAAACCTCTAACCCCTTCTTGTATTATATGGTTTCAAACCCTTCTTGTCTCCTTCAAGGGGGTTTCTGGAGGTCTTAAAAAAGACTTCCTTTTGCTAACCAAATGGATTTTTTCTTTCACACATGTATGGAAACGTACTTTCCAAATCATATTGTAATAGATTCATAAGGCGATGTTATTGGTATTAACTACACCTTATTTGGAGACATCATTTTTATTGTAGGGGTTGGTACCTTTCTATTGGATGTGGTTGGCGATGTGAAGACTACTCAACCTCTAGTAAAGATTCATACTAACTCTAACAAGCTTATGGATGCTTTTTTACAAAGGGATACCCCTCTAAGCTTAACTCATTGGATTCTTTGTTTGTTCATGCTAATTATTGTTCTCAACTTTCCTTCTCCAAGGGGCTAAGACTATTTGCTTCATTTATTTTACATGGCCCGATGAAGAAGAAGAATGGAGTTTGTCTCCACATCTTTTCCATTTCGCTAAGTTACAAAAAAGAGTCAAATTCTATAGCCAATAGACTAATAGTCTCTTGATACACCTTTAGTGAGCTATGCATAGCTCTCACCTATCACTGTAGCTCAATGAAATGACATCTAATAGCTCCAAGACACCATTATAAATGGAGTAGTTGTGAAGTTGTTGTTAAATGATTGCCTCTAAATGTTCAATTCTCATGAATTTTGGGGGAGGGGGGTATTTTGGTGTATTGAGCGGGGCGAGGGGACATAAGGGTAGCATGGATGGGTAGAAGTGAGAGGTTTGAGCATGGTTTACTGAGATCTACAATCCTAACATTAGAGAATGAGAAGGAGCCTTAGGGCCTTATGGCATAGGGGCTAGGGAACCTATAGGTAAGGTAATGAGAGAAATTGATAGGGGAACGCCCAATATTTGTGACAAGGGGATTAGGGGCCACATTATCACAACCCATACACACTTAACCCATAACCACTAAAGTCCCTATCCCTTTAACCTCGAAGCCATAATCCCTTAATCCATATACCCATAACTCATAACAAATTAACCCCTTGATCCCTTAAACCCAAAGCCATTAACCCCCTAACCCCTAACCACTATCTTAGAATCCTTGAACCCCATAAACCCTAATCCCATATCCTCTTAAAGCTTGACCCTTAACCCATAACCCCTAACCCCTAAACTCATTAACCCCTAACCCCTTAACCTTCTAACACCTAAATAACATAACCCTTAGGCACTTGACCCCTAAATCCCCTGACATGTAAGCCCTTGATGGTTAATATTAACCCCTAAATCCCTTAACCACTAATCCATTAACCTCTAACCCTTAATCCCCCTAACCTTCAAATCCCATAAGCCCTAACCCTTTACCCTTTACCATTAACCCCTTGCTCCTAAACCCTTAAACCCATTAACTCCTAGAACCCCTTACACTTTATCCCAAACCATAGGTGCTCCAACGCTAATATTCTTGGGCATATTATGCTTTTATCTGCTAACCGCTCCAAATACAACCTCTAAGAACTAGTAGGGTCCAAGGAAAAGAGCTAAAAGTTCCCCAAATCCGATCTACATTTGATGGACAATCGCATTTCCCCCAAATGTCCTCCACATATTTGCCTTGGTGTATTGGAGTTTGAAAAATACATAGGATGCCACAATTAATCCTAATCATAAGACTCAACTTTCCTAATGACTAGGAGGCCTTAAAAATAGAAATAAAAACATCTTAACTTATGCCTAAAATTACTAAAATTTCCTATCCCAAATATGAAGTTAGAAATTCTACAAAATTATAGGGCAACAAGCAAACCAACTTCCTCTTCTATAAATCTCTAAGACCTCATGGAGGACAAGTACAAATTTTGAAATAAATTGTTGAAATTATGCTCTTGCATTAGTAGCTACCAATGTATCCTTGTAGGCCACCCCCTTTAACGATAGTAATACCAATGGACTTTACCTAGAAGGAACTCCTTACATAATTCTCTCTTAGATCCCCTTAACCCATTGTAATGATTGTCATTGATGCCTACCTAGTTGAAAGCACATTAAGAAGCAATGTAGCATATTCCTGGTTGAGGATTTCGATAAGTATGTGATTTTGCTGATATCTTGTGACTGTCCCGTATGTGAATATATAAAATCATTTTTTTTGTACCAATTTAATGATTGATTTTCCATGAATTTTAAACTAGTGCTCCCTTGTGTTTCCTTGACACTTGGCCCTCACACTCCCTAGCATGTATTCATGCCACACCCTAGCACCTGCCACATCTTGGCATGCCTATCATGCCTTGGAACTGCCTAAAATGTGTTAGTACTTTTAGGAATTCCCTGACACACTTTGGTATTCCTTAGCTTTCATGCCGTCATAGATAACCTTACTTTTTTTTACGACTTGGGAACCCAACCAAGTCATTGGAAAATAAATGTTGTGCCCAACCCAAAGTTTCCCTTTGTCTGAAACTACTTTGTGCAACCCTTTATGTAACCATAGGCTTACCTCCTACAAGTCTTATTCTGGCCGTCCCCTAACACACTTTATACTTGAGACACTTGGATTTCATTGACACTACTTGGCACACACTCTTATTCGTTCATTTCCATGCATTTTGACCTAGTTCTCCCTTGCAATGTCCTGGCACTCCCTAACACTCCTCAACATCCATCGACACTTTCTAGCATGTGTTAGCATGCATTTTCATTCCTTGGCACACACTGACACTCCTTAGTTCTCATGCCCTCACAATTACCCTTACTTTTTTGGAACTTGGGATCCCAACCAAGTCTTGCCTTGACTATAACAACTTGACCAAGTTATTGTTACTACAACTATATTATGCCTTGTTTACCTAATAAATGGCTATAACCCCTCACCCATTTAACCCCCTAAACCCTAAACCCCTAACCCATTTAACCCCTTAAACCCTAAACCTCTAAACCTTTAACCCCTAACCCCTTAAACCCTAATTCCCGACCCTAACCCATTTAACCCATTAAACCCCTAAAAACCTAACCCATTTAACCCCGAAACCCTAACCCCTAACCCCTTTAACCCCTAACCGCTAAAATCCTTAACTACTAAATCCCCTAACCCCCTAAACCTTTAAACCCCTAACCCATTTAACAACCTAAACATCTAACCCCTTAACCCCTTAACCCCTAACCCCTAAAATCCTTAACTACTAAATCCCCTAACCCCCTAAACCTCTAAACCCCTAAACCCATTTAACCTCGTAAACCCTAAACATCTAACCCTTAACCCCTTAAGCCCTAATTCCCAACCCCTAACCCATCTAACCCCTTAAACCCATAAAACCCTAACCCATTTAACCCCCAAAACCCTAAACCTCTAAACCCTTAAACCCCTAAACCACTAACACCTAAATCCCTAACCCCTTAACCCCTAAATTGTTAACGTTTAACCATTAACCCATTAACCCCTCACCCCTAACCCATAAAATCCTTAACTTCTAAGAACTAGTAGGGTCCAAGGAAAAGAGCTACAAGTTCCCCAAATCCGATCTACATTTGATGGACAATCACATTTCCCCCAAATGTCCTCCACATATTTGCCTTGGTGTATTGGAGTTTGAAAAATACATAGGATGCCACAAGTAATCCTAATCATAAGACTCAACTTTCCTAATGACTAGGAGGCCTTAAAAATAGAAATAAAAACATATTAACTTATGCCTAAAATTACTAAAATTTCCTATCCCAAATATGAAGTTAGAAATTCTACAAAATTATAGCGCAACAAGGAAACTCATCCCTTAAATACTAACCCGAACCCGAATCCCTAATCCCTTAAATACTAACTCATTGTGCCCCTAACCCCTAAATGCACCTAAATCCGCTAACCCTTAAGCCCCCAATCCCTAACCCCTTAACCACTAACACATTATTCCCCTAAACCCTAAACCTCTAACCCCTAAGCCCCTATTCCCCTAACCCCTTATTATACTAGGCTCGTGGTGCTTTCTTGAGGCCATACAAGGATTTTACCGCTTACATGCTTTATGTTCCTAACCCTTCACAAAAAATCCTTCTCGTTGGGACACAAAAACATTCTCTTTCATATCTCCATTCAAGAAAGCAGTTTTTACATCCATTTGATGGAATTTCCAACTTTTTGAGTTTCTAGGGCAAAGAATGTCCATATGGTATCCCATTTTGCTATGGGGGAAAAAGTATTCTCATAATAGACCCCTTCTTTTTGTGTAAAAACTTTTGCCACAAGCCTAGATTTATTCTTTTCAAATGAGCCATCTGTTTTATAATTTTTTTTGAAAAATGTTAGCACTTAATTTAGCAAGGGTCGTAGAAGGGGTTCCAAAGGGACTACTACTAGATCAAGTGGAAACAATGGGACAAGGACCCATTGTCACCTCATTCAATTTCCCCTGCTCTTTATGCACTTTCACTGATGGAAGGAGTCTCGGTACAGGGAAATTACTAGAATGATGAGACCAATAATGATGCACAATTTGATTTCTAATGCCCATTCAAAGAAGAGGATTAGATAATAGGTTCCCTACTTTAGAAGCAAAAGAAGGACTCTCAAAGAAAGGCTCGAGGGAAAGATGACCTCAGGTTTAGGAATATTAAAAAATGATGAATGCCTAAGATCAAAACTTCCAAAATCCCTCTCTTGTGATTGACGTGTTTACACCTCCTCAAGACACCTAGAACTCGCTAACGCTCCCTGTCACACACTCTTATTCATTCATTTATGCATTTTGACCTAGTGCTTTGTTATGTTTTCCTGGCACTCCCTAACACTCCTTAGCACACATTGGCACACCTTGGCACTTGGAACATCTTTGTATGCTTCCCTAGCACTCTAACATGCCTTGGCATTTCCTAGAATACCATGTCACTCCCTTCTTAGCACACCTGGAACTGGTTGATACTCCATTTCCATGCATTTGAAACTAGTGCTCCCTTGTGTTTCCCTGACACTTGGTCGTCACACTCCCTAGCATGTTTGTATTGCATCCATACAAACAACAACCTAAACCATGGCAGATGATAACTTCATAATAAATCCATACTTGTTTGACATATCAAGCTGATCAAGAAGTTTACTCGTTGCCTCTCAATCAACTAGTTAAGTTATGTATGCTTGTAATTGTAAATGGATCTTCCAACTAGCACAAGCTCTACTTGTAATTTATTAAATCCATTATAGGAAAACACCTTATTATGGAAGCATACCTGGTTTAAATCTCTACCCCTCTAACCCCCCTTCAACCCACCAATAATATGTGGATGACACTCTTCTTATGGGCTCTCCCTCGGTCAAAGAAGCCCTTTCCTTCCACAATATTCTTGTTGATTTTTCCCAGGCCTTTGGCACCTCCATCAATAAAGCCAAATCAAAACTCTTCTTCCTCATTACCTCCTAGACCATTCAACTCAACAAGAGACACAAACCCAGACCTAGAAAAATCTGCATACCTAAAAAAGATGGGGGGCTTGGTCTCAGAGACCTAGACTTGTTGGGAAAAGTTATGGGCGCCAAAAACTGGTGGAGATGGATCACCAGCCCCAAAACCTCTTGGGAAAAACTCTGGAAGGAAAAATATGCCCCATCTCACAACCTGAAGTCTCTAATCAGGCTCTCTGGAAACCTCAAAGGTTTCTCGGTCTGGAACCAAGCTTGGGTGAATAGAGGAATGGTCCAAAACCAGAGTGTTGACAGTGTTAGCTGTACAGCTGAAATTTACATCCATCGATTATGATGTCACTTGATACTGAAGGAAACTGGGGCGGCAACATGATATTAATCGATGCGATGGTACATGCAACTATTGAGGCAAAGAGTCATGGCCCACCTGACTAAATTTGTGACCCAACCAACTAGGAACAACCTTTCCAACATCCTAGCCCTAGGGAACCTCCCCAAATTCCCTAACCCTCTATGCCCAAGCCCTAATTTCCACCCATAGTGTTTTCAAACCATGTGCTCAGATCGTCAAGTAGCTAACACCTCTCTTAGCCTCCTTAGAGAATCTTTAGTATCCAAACTCTTTCAACTTTATTCCTCTCCTCTCTCCCCAAAACTTCAACAAACCCAAACAATAAGAATTAATACACGATAAATAATCAAATGATTTTAGTTATTTAATCAAAGTAAAAGAGTCATGAGAGGGCCAAAATTAATTTAATATTAAATTATTCATAAGGCTATAGTTAAAAAAATTATCAAGCTTAATCAATATTAATGCTAATCATAAGCTTAATCATTAATCAATGCTTTAGCATAATAAACCATAGAATACTAACATATCCATGTGAGTTATGTATATGTAGATAACATACACATACCTTGTATGTATAGTAATAATATCAACAAGAAATTACCAAGCAATCAATCTTCTAGTAGGTAGGATAATAACTAATCATAACATAAAATGGTTGGGGAGTGGGTGTTACAAATGGCTCCCTTATATTAATCATATATATCTTATATATTATTAATATGTGTCTATTACTTAGTAAATGAACTATTGTTCATTTCATTTTTCAAAGAATATTTTTCTCTCACTCACCAATGTATTAAATGTTGTAAGGGTGGCTGGTACATTTTCAATACCATATATTTACTCCCCTTCTTTGTCTTCAAATAAAACACAATAGTAACTAGAAACTAAAATACCAACTAGTAACCCTAAAAGAATCAATAAAATTTTATATCACGAGCTCTATGAATTCTTTTGTAAGTTATATTTTTATCGTAAATTGTGTTATTGAAATTTATATATATATATCTTTATTTTTGTGGAGGTTATGCAGGCATACATCACTAATTTATTCAAATTACATCTTAGTAGTGGGTGTTGAAGATCAAAAGTTTTAGTTGTTGTGAATTTTTTTCCATCTCACAAAAAAGAAACAATTCCAATTCGAATAAAATCTCTATCATCTTGCTCCTTGAATTTATAAATAGTACCTACCAATCTTTTATGGCTCCACCTGCAAATCTTCTTATGCCTTACTCCACTTGTTTGTATTTTTTTCCTAATTTACTTGCTTGCATTTACTATTTTTTCCACTTGCTTGGATTTATAAATATTACCAGCATGACATGTCTTCTTTATGCCTACATGATATAAAGATACAACAACTCACACTAGAGATACAAATTGATTCAATGCAAATTTGATTTCTTATTATCAAAACTTTGAAATTGAATAAATAATATTCAATTTAAACCTTCATTTTTGTTTGGGGAGGCTTGTGTGGGTACGTGGTTATGTAGGTCATGAGGAGAATTCCTCACAGAGTGGATAAAATCCCCAACCTTGGAGCATCTTTTTGGCCTTCCAAGATTGGTACTTTGGCATGTATGGTTACATGGGAATATAACCATCTCTAATAATAAAATCCAAATATTTGATAGACGGTGCATAAAACAACTACGATAATGAAGGAATTCAACATAGAAGGTTTAAAGAAGAAAATCAAAATTCCAATTGGACCTAGAATAGATACTTCAAAGGCTTGGGCCTTCTTTGATGGAGCCAAAAATCATGCTAGGGCGATTTGTGGAGCGGTAGCTACATTTCACTTGAACAAAAATCACACTTCCCTTCTTAGCCTGGGATTGGGGCTTATAACTACTAATAAAATAGAATTAATTGGGATTTAGATTTTCCTTGACTTTGCAATATCCAGGTAGGTGAACTTCTTACAAATATTTGACAATTCTCAAGTGGTTTTTGATTGGTTCTTAGGGATTGACACATTACATAGTTTGGCCATAAAACTGTGTCAACAAAGAATTCGACAATTACAAGAAATTTTTGAGCTAGAGGTATCACATATCCACAAAGAAAACAACGTTGAAGTGGATAGAAGATCAAAGGAAACATTACTCCAAATTGTAGGACATTTGGTGATTACAGAAAAAGTCATTGATGTCCTTAGGGTGAATGCCAACAACATTTTTCTGAATTGAAGTTGTATTGGGAACTTGCATGTTTTTTTATGTTGGACTATTTTATGCTCCTAATTGTTAGAATGCCATAGTTTTCACAGACATGTCCAAGAAGTTGTATTGGAATAGTAATATTGTATACTTTGATTTCAATGAAATAGTGAGTATACAATTTTTTCATGGGATGAAAAAAAAAATTGCTACAAGTTCTTTTTGTGTTACCATATATAAACATTTTCAATATTAAACATTATTCCTTCACAATTTGATTTTTATAACTTGTTAGCTTATGAAAACCAAAGACATAATTTTTTTTGTCTTCAATCGTTAAAACAAACTAGTCAATCTTTTTATAATTTTTTTAATCAAACTTAAAAATAAAAATTAATTTCAATGACTTATAATTATTATATTATTTTTATAATCATTCATCAAAGGTTCATAAACTTTTTTTAAATATTTATCTAATTTTAATTATATATTTTAATGTCCCCGGTGACGGTGAGAAGCGGGAGGGGTATCATGGTGGGATCCTTGCCCACCACTTAGGGCAATACGAAGATGCTATGCATTGAAATATGGGGGTGGTGCGACCACCCCCGTGCATGCGATGGATTTATTTCACCAACCTAGAAATCATGTTAAGGATGTTGTCTATTAAACGAATGTGTCAGCTAAGGACTCATTTAGGGGGTATTTTTTGTTACAGACGAGGTTAATTGTTGTGTGATCATGATTGGGTTAATTATTGGGGTTGAGAAGATGGTGTGTATGTTGCAAGAGTCCTAGTCGAGGGACGATTTCTGGTTGAGTAGAGGTTTTGGGTTTCACGCTTTAGAACATTCATTCCTACTGGCGCCCAAAAGTAATTTGTGGCCTCTCTAGATGCAGTATTATGGGTATGTATTCACGAAGCCCTTAAGTTATATATCATGTTTGAAATTTATATGCTATGTCTGGAATTTTTATGTCAA
>CM076580.1:1696978437-1697145781 GCA_034641835.2 Pinus albicaulis | reverse complement strand
GACATTGAAAGAACAAGGAAAACTGGAAAAAATCATCCATGATAATACCATGCTACATCTGGGAATTTGGCAGAAGAAGAACAAGAAATTGAAAAGGAAATGCCAGAATTTGAGCAGAGCACTGGTTAATATCAAATTTAGGTGCTTAATGAAGAAACCCAGAATGTTGGCAGCACCAAGGAAGAGGAGGAGAGGATTGGATGTGCCAATGGGAGCAAGCCACATGAACTTACCAAGGAATATCAAAATTTTGGTTGCATGAGGACAATATGCAGACACCTTCACAATGGGGTAATGTTGATGAGTCTCACCCCCGCATCTTTTCCATACACTTTCATACCTTTTTCACTCACCCTCGAACCTCCCAAACTCGTCAACATCATCACATATCAATTGCAAAAGGGAATCTAACATGGTTTTTAACCTATATTTTTGTGTTTTCTATTTTGATTTAGATTTTGTTCATCTAGCTGCGGAATCCTGCCACTTTCCGCAGCTGCTGCAACTTTCCGCAACTATTTTGTGAAACTCTATGTTACAGGTGTCTACAGGAAAAACGAGCCACATGGGCAAGTCAGGAATGATGTGGACATGGTTCGTGTCCTATTGGATCGAGCAAACTCATATAAAGAAGCCGCGGTCAAAGGTGTCCACATGGAAGTCAACCATAGAGTCTTACGGCGACAGGACTCTGTTCCGTGTCACGTAAAGGTTTATATGGCCATTTCTGAGTTGAGGAGGACAAGTCGACATCTGTACATGGCTCCATAGTCGAATTCAAGCATCCACTCCTCATAGATTTACTTTCCAACACGGCCATGATCCCAGATCCGTGGACGTAATGGTCTACGTGTTCTCCACCAGCATAAACTTTAGGAATTAGTTATGTTTCTCTTGTTATATATAACGTGTTTGCATACGCATATAGAGTTAGTCTCAATTAGTCTCTGTTATTTTTATTAGTCTGCTCTGTAATGTAATTACGCTGCCTTAGTGCCATAATACTGCCATACTGTTATGACTGCATTTTAATATAAGAAGACTCTGTTTTCCAACTTAATTCGTACTTGAATATCGTTGCCAAGGCTGGTGTAGAGGGCCCCTACTCAGCTAAGGTTTTGTGCATTAGTGTATAGTTCTTATTTCATTTCTTTAAATCTAATTGTGCCATAATCCATTCACATGTTTATACACTGCATTTTTCATGATACATATGCTTCATTTCTGTTTATAAACTTTCATGCTTTCTATTTCACTTCCGTCTTTCATGTTTTATGTTGTTAATCACTGATCAGTGTTCTTGTTTCAGGTTATAGATAGGCAGCCCGGGCATTTTCATAGCTTTTTGACTAATGACATGGAATTAACATTGTTCTGCTGCTAATGTGTTTTTCTTAGTTTCTGTTTAATTTCAGTACTGCTTTGTTTAATTCAGTTTTTCTCATTTGCTTCAGTAGTTAAATTTAGATATATTAAACTGCTCATAACATCTTCAGTTGCCTCCGAAAGCCACAGCTGGACTGATGGTGAGGGATTGTATTATGAAATGTGTGGTTTAGTATTAGTTTCCTTTCTGCAAATTTAGATATATTAAACTGCTCATAGCATCTTCAGTTGCCTCCGAAAGCCACAGCTGGACTGATGGTGAGGGATTGTATTATGAAATGTGTAGTTTGGTATTAGTTTCCTTTCTGCAAATTTAGATATATTAAATTGTGCATGACATCTTCAATTACCTCCGAAAGCCACAGCTGGACCGATGGTGAGGGATTGAATTATGAATGTATGGTTTGATATTAGTTTACTTTCTGCAAGTTAGATATCAGTTACTCAAGTTGTTTATGGTTACTTCCGAAAATCATAGCTGGACTAATGATGAGGGATCATAAGACAAGTTGATGTAATCTGATTTAGATTTACTTTGATGCAATTTTGGATTTCTTTCAGCATAATTTATTTTGTGTTTAGACAACAGCAAGAATAGTTTGGTTTCATGCTCACTAGTTCACTGTTTTGATTCATTAGACTAGCATCATCTTTTCATTTCAGCAGCGCATTTTCATTTCCTTTCAAGTTTTGTCATTGTAATTTTCAAATTCCTTTTTAAGTTTCAAGTTGGTAAATCATTATAGAGGATATCATTTCCTTGAACAAACATAACCATACTTGTTTTCATTTTAGAATTTCCATTTCATCTTAGAGAACCAAAAACGACAAAAAGTTAAGAAATAGGTTATCTTGCACATATAGTGTGCCGCACTTCATCAGCTTACGAATCCCGGATTGACAAATTAAATGCAGCAATTTAGGACACACTAAATTGACCAAACAGGTGCATTTAGACTTACGAACCCTGAAACATTTTTCTATTGACATTCTGACCTAAACCATATCCCTTATTTCTCCTATTCGTCCAGATTAAGCTATTGAGCCGATGTCATTTTCTACCTATCTACTGATAAGCCAAGATTAAACAGTTTGGAAAATCCTCATTCTCTAACCTATCAGTAGAAATTTAAAATTGTATAATCATGCTTAAGCTGTATGATTGAACAAACCTTTCTAAAAAGTAGTGGAATTTTGATTTGCAACACTTTCAGAACTATTTAAATTTTTGTGGGGTTTTTATTTTCATTTTTTACACCCTCGTTTCTTTTTCTTTTGTTTCTTTTTTCTTCTTCTTTGAAAATGCTTTGAATATTGAAATATATGTACAATATGAAAATTTACAGGTAAGAAATACACAGTCACCTTGTGATAGTGTAAATTACAGGACTCTAACAGTGGCTCCAGCTGGGGATGGCACTTCTTCTTAGGGGAGTGTCAAGAACATCAAGACCAGTAGTCTTGCATACTCCTTCTTTGCGATAATTTCCATGAATCTTCTCTTGCTATTTTTATAACTTTTCTTTCTGTTTTTTCGGCACAAAAAGGTAGCTTTCAAAAGGTTCCGAACCAAAAAATGGGGTATTTACAATGGAGTGGGAAATTCCTTTGTTTTTAGGAGAAGTAATGCTTTAACATCTTGTCATTTACAGGATCTTCGGGCAGCTCTGTTCCATCCATTTCTTGCATAAAAAATGCATTACTCCCCTTGAAAGAATGAATAATGTATGGGCCCTTCCACAGATTGTCAAACTTTCCATTCTTTCCTTTATCTTCCCTTACACAATCCCATATTATTACTTTATCTCCAATATTGAAATCATTTTCATTGGTTCTTTCGTTGAAGATCTTTTTTATGTTTTCTTGCACAACCTGAGTTCTGTTGTAAACTTCTTCTCTAAACTATTGTAACTGAATAGTTTGGCTTATTCTTCTGTGTACATCATTCTCTTAAGCCTGTACCTCTTGAATGATTTTCATGGCTGGCACTCCTAATGATGTTGGGAAAACTACATCCATCCCATAGACCAACTGGTATGGTGACATGCCAATTTATTTCATAGTTGTCAGTCTGTCAGCCCACAAGGCATGCACCAACTTATTATGCTAGGATTTCTTATTGTCTTCTAGCAACTTCTTGATAATATTAACCAAACTTTTTTTGGTGGATTCAGCTAGTCCATTACCTTGAGGTAATAAGCTGTTGAATGCCCCAAACAAAAGTGATACTTTTGACAAAAATCTACCATTTTCTTGGATTTAAAAGCAACGACATTATCTGTGATGATTTTCCTAGGACAACCAAATCTAGACAGGATATTGGACTCAAGGAATTTGATGATCACTGAGTCAGTAGCAGTTCTAGAAGGGATGGATTCTATCCATTTGGTGAAGTAGTCTATGGCAATAAGGATCCATCTATGTTGGGCAGAGGATGAGTGGTGGATTTCTCCAATGAAGTCTAAACTCCATTTTTGAAAAGGTGCCTCAAAATAAATTGGCTGTAAGGGCAAGGGAAACAAATTTATTTTTCCATCAAAAAATTGGCACTTGTGACAGGTGGCTACCATTTTGTGGATATTCGGAAAGAGAGTAGGCCAATAGAAACCATCTATAAGGATCTTGTTAGTAGTGGTTTTCCAGTAGAGATGGTCGCCACAATCCCCTTCATGGAATTGTTTCATAACCATATCTGCATCTTCCTTAAGAAAACACTTAAGCAATATGCCCCCAAAATATTTCCAGTACAAGACATTTTCTAAGATGCAAAATTTTATAGCCTTAAATTTCAAGAATTTAGCTTTTGTTTTGGATAAAACAAGAGGATAATTTAGATTAAATAGAACAAAATATATTTGCGTACCAGGGAGAATTCAGGAATGATTCCTCAATAGGTGGAGTCACCAAATCCTCTTGTTCATCTGGTGAATGGATCATATTGATATCTAGTGCTTGAAAATTGGTTTCGGCCATTAGTTTGGCTAATCCTTACCCTTTTGATCATCTTGGTGGGCCTGATATCTAAATCATATTCCAGGATAACAACAATCCATTTTCCTCTCTTCCCATCAGGGTTCTGGGTTAGGATGTCTTTGAAAACTGTGTTGGGCACAAAGGCAATGATGTGTGAATGTAGGACATAAACCCTGAAATCCTTCAGCCCTTTGACCAAAGCAAAGGCTTGCTTTTACATGATATTGTACTTGAGAGATGCATCTCTCAAAGCTTGGCTCAAAAAAGCTATGGGTTGCTCCTGTCGTTCCTTGTTTTTCTTCAGTAATATAACAGCAATAGTGTGTTCTGATGCAAAAGAGAAAATGAGGAAATATTTAGTGAAATCAGGGTTGATCTGAACTGGTGATTTAGTGAGTGCCTGCTTCACCAATTCAAAGGACTGTATCACTTCCATGGTCCACTTAACTCTTGAATGTCTCTTGAGCATGTTGGTGATATTTCTTAGTAGTTCTGCAAGGTTTGGTATAAAACTCCTTAAAAAATTGATCTTGTCAATAAAGGATAGGATCTCTTTGATGTTTTTGGACGACCAATCTGAAGTATGCCCTCAATCCTGCCTGGATTGATTTTAATTCCTTCTTCAGATGTAATATGGCCCATAAGCTTCCCTTATTCAAGACCAAATAATAATTTTTTGGGATTCAGATATAGTCTGTACCTCCTACACCTTTCGAAGACTCTTCTCAAATGGGCCAAATGATCTTCATCAGTTTTTGAATTAATTGTAATATCATTAAGGTAGATCATAATGAAAAGGCCAATTTCCTCTTAAAAATTAATGTCCATAGCTCTCTGGAAAGTGGCACCATCATTAATCAATCCAAAAGGAATTTTGACATGCATAAAGGTCCTCAAAGGAGTAGTAAAAGTTGTTTTGTGCTGATCATCAGGGTGCACCAACACTTGGTTATACCCTGAAAAACCATCTAGCAAAGAAATCCTTCTGGATCCCACTACCCTTTGTAGTATATGGTCCATCTTTGGTAAAGGGTAGTTGTCTTTAAGTGATACCTTGTTCAAATTTCTAAAGTCAATGCAAAGCCTGATCTCACCTGTTTTCTTCCTTGTAGGCACTATGTTGGATACCTAGTCAAAGTATCTGATTGGGACTATGGTATTGGCATCATACATCTTTTTGATCTCCTTCTCAACCAAGGGAATTAGAACAGGGTTTATCCCGCGCAGCTTCATTTTGAAAGGTTTTTGGTCTTCCTTGATTGGAATCTTGTGCTGTATAATACTAGTATCATAAGATTTCAGATCCTCGTAGCCCCAGGCAAACACATCATTGAAATCCTTAAACAAAGCAATGTATTTCTGTTTTGTAGTGACTAGCAGTGTATTTGATAACTTTATCATCTTGGGATCCTGCTCACTGCCTAGATTTCACTCCTCAATGTTTTTTTCTTTAGGTTCCATCTTTGGTTTTTTGGCCACATCATTAAAATCAAATAGTTCTTCCAAAGGGACAATTCCTCTAGGTAGGACGTTATCTTTGAATTGGAGCACTTCAAACTCTTCTTTTTATGGGTCTTTAGGTATCTCTGTCATATGTGAATCTTCTTTTGTTGAAATATTAATATCATAATTATGAGGAGGTGCATCCCTACAGCTTTTTTCTTCAATAGGACATTCTTCTTCACCATCCATGTCTAAGCTGGAATATTCAAAATCACCTTTAGATTGGAGGAAATTATCAATATGTTTGTCGTTTCCAAATTGTTTCTAGTATCTCATATTATCAGGGAATTCTGGTCGATGTTTAATCTGTATTGTATACTACTTGTTGGGAAGAGGTAACTAATAAGTGTTGCCTGAAAATTCTAAACCATTGGCAAGGATGTTTTGATTCCTTTGAATTGTAGCAAGATCATATTCTTCAAATGTTTTTAGAAGGTCAAGGGAAAAATTTATGTATGCTCTTAATATAGGATGTTTGGCTGAATATTCTCCCTTGATTTGTCTAATAACCAGCTCAGAGTCCACATGAACAGAAATCCTTTTGGCTCCTAATATTTTCAGCAATTGAAAACCCGAAAGGAGTGCCTCATATTCTGTTATGTTGTTGGTGCATTGAAAATTTAGTTTGTAAGAATGACCCTCTGAGTGGTTATTTCCAGTATTGCAGACCCATACTCCTACTCCCAAACCTACTTTGCCACAAGAGCCATCAAAACTCATGTTCCAAAAAGGTTCAGTTTCAGGCTGGGGTTGTACAATTTCCATTTGGTCTACTGGTTCTCTATCCTAGTCCTTTTCTTCTTCAGCAACTTGTTCATTAATATCTTCATCATTGTAAAGAATGAATGATTCTAGGTTAGAATGGACAGAGTAAAGGGGGTAGTTATAGGGTTTTTCTAGATTTTTCACCATGTATTTCATTAAAGTTTTGCTATACAATATCCTTTTTTGGCCAAACACTGGTATGGTAACATAAGTCATATCCATTTGGAGGGTCCCTTGAATATTGAATACCCATGATTGGGATAGAAGCATACCATAGTTAGGAGGGATGCCAACCACTACTATATCCATAACTAGACTTTTGGCTAGTAGCTGGGCTAAAGTAATATAAAGATATTTGATGAGGCCTAGGCATTTGACCTTGCTGGAGTCAAATGAGTACAAATATTTATAGGGCCTAGTTACCTCAAGGCCAAGTTTCTCCATGACTTCCTTTGGCATAAGATTATGAGAGGCACATGAATCTAACATGGCATTGTGGAGGATTTTACCGTGAATATTCAGACTGATATAAAATGGGGGAACACCTCCCTCTTGGGATTTACCCTCTACTTCTAGCCCAAACAACAGTTCAAGTTTATCATCAATTATATTGGCAGTGACAATAATTTCTCCTATGTTCAGTGCCTTTAGGACCTGAGATCTGTATACATCCTTGTTTACCAATTCAGTGAGAGGGATTGAGATTTTTATTTTAGCAATTTAGTTCTCAATGCTGAATGGTGTCTGTGCTTTTGGAAGATTTGAATCAGTCTTCTCAGGCACTATTTTTGCAGCGACTTCATATTGTTGACTTGTAGTGGGGATATTAGCTTGAACAATTTTGCTAGGGCTGACAATTGGTTTGCTAGTGCTGCTTTCTATATCATTCTTTCCAGGGATATTAATAGCTTTCTTTGAACCTTCTGTTTTTTTCTTGGGATCAGTTTCAAGGATATTTTTAGCATAATTTTCAGAAGT
Organism: Pinus albicaulis; assembly: GCA_034641835.2. Taxonomy (NCBI): domain Eukaryota; kingdom Viridiplantae; phylum Streptophyta; class Pinopsida; order Pinales; family Pinaceae; genus Pinus; species Pinus albicaulis. The sequence goes on along the minus strand of CM076580.1, from coordinate 1,697,138,176 downwards.
ATTTTTCTTGGAACTATCAGAGTTTTTCGTGCTTCTAAGATTATATTATCTATGTACCTCCATGATATAATTCTCAAACCCTTGTTTTTAATCTTCAGACTCTTCAAATTCTACGTTAGTTTGAGTCGGAGAAAAAAAATATAGTTCTTCTTCCGTAAGGAACAAAAAATCCTCTTCATTAATTCCCATTAGATTAATTTGACTTTCTTCTAGTTCTTCACCACTCCCTCATCTTCATCAGCGTAATTTTCTTGGAATGGAGGCCTAATTTGCTGGTTAGTGTTAGAAATATTGTCATTGATGGCAAAGAAAGAAAAGAACAACAGCAGGGAATATGTATAGTGAAGGCAGAGGCAGAGGTCGAGCAGCAGAAGGCAGAGGCAGAGGTCGAGCAGCGCTGAAGCAGAAACAGGCAAAGGAGACAGGCAGAAGAACACTGCTAAAGCATAACAGTCAAATACAGAGGCAGAGTGAAACGGTCGAGCAGTGGAGGCAGAAGCAGCGAAGAGGCGTTAGCGCAGCAGAGGCAGAGCTGTTATAAAATTATGAGAATCACCCAAGCCGGCGGACACATTCATATGTATAATTCCGAGAGTCTTTACCCAATGGGCGTTACATATAATACATAAACCTTATTCCGGGAATCGCCACTCCAACCGGCATTATACATTTAATATAACACAAATATTATTCTGGTAATCGCTTAACTCCAGCGGAAAAGTATATATATATATATATATATATATATACAAAACGTATTCTAGGAATCACATAACCCATTGGCAAAGTATACATATATATCAGTTATATAAGTGGAGTGCTTTATTATAAGAACCAAGCTTTATATGGTGGGACCCCTCCCTAATCGCATTAGAGCATCGCAGTATAGGTCAATCGGAACATCCAACCAAATACTTGCGATTGCGATTGAAGCCCGGACCCGATGGGTGTATAAATGGTGGTTAATACATATTTGAATTCCGATATAATCGCATCGGCACTGGTCAATCGTATCGGAGAATATAAGAGTTGCGATTGCGATTGGAAGTCCGGACCCAATTGGTATATAAACTACAACTCATATATAGCTTGAGTTCTAGGTCTAATCGCATCGGCACTGGTCAATCGCATCGGAGAATATAAGAGTTGCGATTGCGGTTGGAAGTCCGGACCCGATTGGTATATAAACTAAAACTCATATATAGCTTGAGTTCCAGGTCTAATCGCATCGGCACTGGTCAATCGCATCGGAGAATATAAGAGTTGTGATTGCAATTGGAAGTCTGAACCCGATTGGTATATAAACTACAACTCATATATAGCTTCAGTTCCATGTTCCGATCGCATCGGCAAGATGCAGTAAAAAGTGGTCAATCGCATCGGAGTTAAAGTGGAGCATCAAAACATCACAACAGAAAGTTGCGATTGCAATTGAGATTTGGACCTGATGGACTTATAAACTGTGACTTGATAGGTTTGAGTTCCGGAACATGTTAACAAAGATTTGCGATTGCGATTGAAAGACCGGACCCGATGGGTTTATAAGCCACGACTGATATATGTTTGAAGTTTCGTCATAACAGTGAATAATCGGAATCGGAGCATTAAGACATCGGTACTTTCAAATGGAAATTGCAGCAATCGCAATCGGAAGAAGTTGAGGAGTGATACATCGCATCGGAAAGATCGGCGAGTGGGCCCCTTAACGGGAGGGCGATTACTAATATACAACGATTGTGATATATGTCCGTTCCGCTTGCGGAACTTCCACATCAACAAGACACTTATTGTATGAAAGGCGTTGGAATATGCCCAGGTTTAAAAGGCAGCAGTTACACCTCAGCAGAGGACAAAAAAGCAAACAGAGCTGAAAAGAGATAAAGCACAGTCAAAGAAAAGACAAATGCGCAGCGATCCAAAAGGCTGTATGAGTGAGCTGGAGCTCTCATTGTAATTAAATGTAAATATTTTTAATTGATTTATATTGTTGTGATGCATTGGCAAGTCTCCGGAGGAAAAACAAAGATCCCACTGTAATATTAAAATAAGCACCTACAGTTACATTTTTTTTGAGTGAGCTGGAAAAGAAATGAAAAGGAAGAAAGCGAAGAGGTATGGCTGTCCATTCCAAATTCTTTGAAGAATGCTAACAGTCACAAAAAAATTCTTATAAATAATATCATCTAGATATGCAAGAGTAGAGAGAGAGAGAAAATCTAGAGAAGGCAGAGTATAGAAGTGTAAGGCAGAGAAGACTAAAAGAAGAGCAGAAAGAGAAGCTACAGAACAGAGCTGATATCTGAGGTAAATCAGCAAACATTCAGCTTTGAAAATTGAGGAAGTTGGAGCTTCCCTATCAAGTTGCCGCTTGATAGCTGTCAGTTGTAGTTGACTGAGGTTGGAGCCTCCTGTAGGTTGGTGCCTGCAGAAAATCGAAGGGAGTTGGTGCTTCCTTGCAAGTTGTAGCTTGCAGAATTGAGGATAGAGCCTCCTGTAGGTTGGTGCCTGCAGAAAACAGGGGTGAGAGGGAGTTGGAGCTTGCCTTTGCATCACAACAATAATAAGATGTGGTTTTCTCCCTTTATGGGTTTCCACTTATATTTGGTGTCTCTGTGCATGATATTTATGTATTGATCTGATATGTATCATCTGCTTAATACCTGCTGCTCTCATATTAAGTTTACCGCTATATTATACTAACACCTGCTGCTTACATTTGAATATTACTTTCACATTAAATTGGATATGAAATGAAGGTGTAAATAAGTTTAACGAAAAGTTTTAAAAGATCAGGAATGTATTAAACTGATTCACCCCCCCCTCTCAGTTTAATTAAAGGTTCAACAGTCAGGGCCTCTCTGTTCTCTCTATCTTATTTGGGGGGGGGGGGGGTTTCTTCTAAAGTTTCGGTTTCTATTTTGAGGAGCTGGTTGATTATCCCTAGGGATAGATTTCTCATTCAGGATAATATTCTCCATCATTCTCCCCATAGTTCTAACCAGGTTATCAATCTTGGCATCAGATGTGGAGGCTGCAGGCTCTTCCCTAATAGTGACCCTCTTCTCATTTCTCATTCTAGCTCTCTTTGCAAGCAGGTTGGCTTCTACATTTACTGCGCCCCTCTGCATATCTTCTAATGTAGCAGGATCTCTTTCTCTAATTTGATAAGCCATATTTGGATTGAAACCATCTGGGAATTTCATCAAGGCTAAGCCTTGTGGGGGTTTAATATGAGCGGGGAGTGCATTGTATAAGTTTTTAAACTTGGCATAGTAGTCTTGGACACTCTCTCCAACATTCCTCTTGATGTTTTCATATTCTGACAAGTGCTCCTTCTCTATGTTCTCCCTCTCTTCTACTTCCAAATTTGACCTTTTGACCAGCAGATTAGTTTCCACAACTATCACATTGTCCTACATTTATTCGAGTGTTGTAATGTTCCTTTCTCTCAATTTAAACTCCATTTCCGAATCAAAGGCATCCAGGTAGTGTAAGAGAGCTAAAACGAGAGGCAGTTTTATATCAGCAGACATTGAATGGTATACTTGATTGAATCTAGCTAAAAAGTGTTGCACTGTTTCTCCTAGTTTTCTTTTCAAATGATTGCATTCTTCTATAATTAGAAAAGGATTCCTCTTGATCACCCATTTATCAAGGAAGACTTTCACAAATTGATGGAAATCGGCGAAAATGCTTGCAGTTGGAAAGGTTTTGAAGAATTTCTTATCTTCGCCTTGCAAAGATAGAGTAAACATCCTGATACTGACATCATCTTCTTCACCCTCAAGAAGGTCGAGAAAATTTTCAAAACTCTGAATGTGTTTCTCAGTAGTGATGTTACCATATTCTCCATCAAACCTGTGAAGATAGTTGTAATACTTAACAGTGAAATCATGGAATATAGGAGGTAATATGAGTGGCTTGTATCTATTTGGAATTTTACAAGATATAGGAGTATGTATAAAGGCTATAATATTAGTCTTGATCTCTTGAGGCTCATCAAGCTGAATATGGTAAACATAAGTTTCATAAGAAGGATCTTGACCAAGATCAAAAGCGTAAGGAGAATTTGTATTCACAATTTTCAGATGAAATGAATCAAATACAGGTTTGGGATTTTTTCTCAAATACAATATACTTTGAAAATCCTTTTTGAAATTCTCAGTAAAAGAGAAAAAATAATACACGAAAAAGAAAATGATGTCTTGGATGAAAGTCCAAGTTGAATACCTAATCTTCCCATGTCGTCCTTTCATGTTTTTGTTGGTAAGCTTCATCCTCGAGTGGATCCTTTGGATTTTATTTGGAACTGATTTGGAGTTGTCAGGTGGATGATTTCAGCCTTCCCGTGTCTAATCACTGTCCATATTCAGTAATCAGATCTGATCCTTGTCGTTTTTTCCCAGAGGTGATATGTCACCTCGTTCCCCAGCAATGGCACCAAAAATTTTAGCCTCCATAACGTCCCAAGGCTTATGAAATAATTTTGACAGAGGTAACCTTGTAGGTACAATAGGAAGTGCTGGTATTGAAGGTGTTTATGTAGGAGGGAGAGTAGATGATGTAGAAGCATCAATATGGATGGATGAATCTGAAAGAGGATCAAAATACAAGAGCTACTGCTGATATTGTATGAAAGCCTTCTCAGAGGTATATTGGAGATGGTTTGATAGTTTTTGAAGCTTATAGAATTGACTCCAAATCATACTCAAGCATGGTTGTAATCCATTCCCCTCACCTCCCTTCTGGATCAGTTTGCATCAACACATATTTAATCGCTGCATTCAGAACATAGGCTATAATTTGAGAATGTAAGATATATACCCGAAAGTCCTTCAACGATTTCACCAAGGCCAAGGCTTTCTTCTCAATTATGTTATATCTTAGCGCTGCATCTCTTATGGTCCGACTAAAAAATGAAATTGGCAACTCCATCTTGGAATCCTTTTTTGGAGTATCCTTTCATGCTAAGAGTGATTAGGTTGTCTTTGCTGGTGAGTGGGAGCTATTTTCCAATGGAATGAGTGAGAGAAATGGTTTGTATGGTCTTTTATAGCTTGTGGAAATCAAATTCTCTTCATAATGGTGTGGTGGACCACCATGTCTTTTTCATCTTTGACTTGAAAATTTTGCAGCTTTGGAACATTAGAAACATATTACATCTATATTTGAAATAAAATTACACTTAAAAAGAACTTTATTGAGCATTTTCCATATTACTACTCCTTCCATGCTGAATTTTATTGGTGAAATGGCATATTTTTATGAATTAGACCCTAATGACCTAATGGTGACACTTGATTATATGAGTTGGATGAGGAACATGGTGGTATGATTGAGATGATAATGAGGAATTTGCAGTGATGACTCATTTGGCTATGACTAGCACATGAAATTTTTTGAAAGGAGCAGTAATAAACCTAGACACACTAGCCAGTGATCGAATTTTTATTTGAATACCTACTAAAACCATAAAAATTTGACTTGAGGCCCTAAAAAAAACCTTGTAAGAGAATATTTGATCACTGGTGACAGGTAAAACTGACTGACACTAACACATTACATCAGTGACTCCAAAATTATGTTTGGATAATCTATTTTAAAGGCCCATTTTAGCATTTGGTCAAAAGTTTTTTTGCGGTAACCAACAAGACTGTGAGTTACTATCTATTCTTATAGGATTTGTGCTTATACAAGGGTTATTTTCCTCTTCTAGGGTTACTTTGTTATATCTAAGGACTTTTATGTTGAGATTCAACAAGATGATGAGCTTAGTGAAAAGATTCGCCTTCACTAAGTGGGCCCGCAGGCTATTTTTGGCGCAAAGTCTATTTTTAGACTATGTCTATTTTTAGACATGTCGATAATATTCTATGAGTTGTAGGATGCTATTTGTGGATGGTTGGTCAAGTTGGAAAAATATATGGACTTCTATTTTTAGACATATTGGGCGGAGTCTATTTTTAGACTGCCAGTCTAAAAATAGATATGTCGAATATTATTAGCTGTTAATAATATTTGGACTCTAAACATTATCTTATTCTCTTGGAGCACTTCAGTTAAATGCACAGATGTGGCACAAAAACTGACAGAAGGAATTATGCTATTCTTGAGGGTTTACTGGAGCTATTGCATGGAGGACTCGGTTAGAACTCAAGTGGCAGAGTTTGGTGGAGTTGGAGAAGTAGTTGGTGGAGTTGTATTTAGTTTAACTCAGTTAGACTCAGTTGAGCTAGTTGTATCTAGTCTAACTGAATGATACACTAGTGAGAGTGGAATGAATCAATTATTTAATTAATTCACAAATAATAACTCATTAATCAACTGAATAATACATCAGTTAACTACAGTGCATGGAAGTTTCAGTGGAGACCAGTGGAGAGATAGGTGAAAGAGCAAGTGTGACTATCAGTTGTGACTATAGTAATGCATTGATTGCATCCAACACTCAGTGGAGATGCCAATGAGGATTCTGTGAGAAATTCTGGATTAATTAAAACTCATTCAGAGCCATTCTTTAGCAGGGATTGCGTAGTAGAGGCAGGCTAGCAGGTGGCAAAGATCAGTGCATGGATTTGCAAGATCAGGCTTGATTAGTGTGTAGCGATTGTATTGTACTGAGAGCTTGATATGATCAGATTTGTATGAGGGTTGTTACATGATATCTATGACATATGTTATATACAGATAGTTGGGGTTTTCAGCTTTAGTCTTTCCCGTTAAACAACTGTGTTAATGTGTGTGAATTTTTATTGTTTCATGTGTGCATTTCAATCTTGATTTAATTTCCGCAAATGATCAATGGTGGAATATATTCTATATTTTGCATGAAGTTAAAATAGTGTGATATCAGGAGAATATTGGATATATGACAAATAATTTATATAATTTATACATGGTATCAGAGAAATTGATCATTGGAGGAGATTGCAATTATTGAAGCGGTTGAGTTTTGTGCTGGTGGAATTCGAATTTGCTGCAGTGTTTTCTTGGTGTCGAAGTTGAGCATTCATTGAAATGTCTTTCAATGGATTGTGATTGGAGTATGCCCTTGATGTGAGCTCAAATTACATAGCATGGAAGGACAAGATGGAGGCGATGCTGGATGATAATGGGTTTAAGGAGTTCATAGATGTTGATATTCCGAAGCCTGCTTCTAGCGATGCAGCTGCACTTGACGCATGGCAAAAGAAGGTAGAAAAGTGTTGAAGGATTCTGTTGGAAGGTGTGAAGGACCACATTTTTTCCAGCCTTCATGGTAAATCTACTCCATTATTAATGTGGAAGGCTTTGATAGATTTTTTCCAAAGCAGAAGTGACCAGAAGAAGTTGGCACTTAAAGACAAGCTCAGAAAAGTAAAAATGGAGAAAGGCGACAGTATACCAAAATACCTCACGAAGTTTGTCCACTACAAGGATAAGCTGGGAAGTGTGGGGGTTAATGTTGATGAAGAATACTTGGTGAGCTTGGCTCTCCTTGGGCTTCCGAAGAGTTGTCATAGCTACGAAGACTCTGTCAATGGATGGGAGAAATTGCCAGGATGGGAGCGACTTTGGTCAGATCTTGTGCAGGAGGAGATAAGGCGGGGTACTAGGGATGGATCTTCATCGAAGAATGAATATGAAGAAAATTTTGCTTTGGCTGCCAAATATCGAAGAGGAAAAGGGAATAAATCTTCCAAATCTGAAGCTAAAGGAAAGAAGCAAGATTTGTCCAAGGTGAAGTGTTTTCATTGTCACTAGCACGGGCATTTCACCACTAATTTCCCACAAGAGAAGAAGAATAAGTAGGCTGCTAGATCTGCAGTTGGAGAGGCCTTAGCCTCGCAGTTTGAGCTGGATTTTTCTTTGATCACATGCTTGGTTTCAAGTGTGATGGGATCGATGTGGTTTCTTGACAGTGGTGCGTCCTTCCATATGACCGGAGACAAAGATTTGTTTAGTGATCTGGAGGAAAAGGATCTTGGAGTGCACATCGAGATGGGTGATGATGGTAGATACAGTGCGATTGGAATCAAGACCATTTCCTTTGAGAGGGAGTCTGGTAAACCTTTCATCTTGAAGGATGTCATGCATGTTCCAGGATTGAAGAAGAATCTGATCTCTGTGGCAATGTTGGAAGACAAGGGTTATGATGTTGTTTTTAGTGAGGGAAAAGCCTTCCTTCGACATAAAACAACTAGTCAAACTAGGAGGATAGGGATTCAAGTTAAGAATATTTATCAATTGTAGGTAGATGGCTACGCAGCAATGGAAGGAAAAGAAGAAGGAGTGGTGAGACGGGATGAGGGCGAATTGTGGCACGGGAGATTGGGCCATCTTCACTATGGCGCTTTGAAAATTTTGCAGCAGATTTCTACCGGGCTTCCCAAAGGTACACTTGCGCAGTCAGATCAATGCAAGGGATGTACTTTGGGAAAATTTGTGAAGACCACTTTTCACGAGAAGGATAGTCATGCTTCAACGATCCTTGAGAGAATTCACATAGATGTGTGTGGACCTTTCTTGGTTGCTTCAACAACAAAGCACAGGTATTATGTGATATTTGTTGATGAATTTTCTCGTAAGTGTTGGATCTTCTTCATGCAGAAGAAGAGCGAGACATGCTCAAAGTTATGTGAGTTCAAGGTGCTGGTTGAGAAAGAGTTAGGGAAGCAGGTTAAAGCTCTAAGGAGCAATAATGGTGGTGAATACATCTCTAGAGAATTCAAAGACTTTTGTAGCAAATAAGGAATTCGAAGAGAACTCACAGCGCCTCATAACCCATAACAAAATGGGGTCGCGGAGAGGAATAACAGAATAATCGTGGGTGCTGCACGGGCGATGTCGCATAATTAGGGCCTTCCCATACAGTTGTGGGATGAAGCATGTACTGCAGTTTATGTGAAAAACCGTTGTCCTCATAGAGTAATTGGCATGAGTACACCCGAAGAAGCGTTTTATGGTAAGAAACCTGATATTTCTCATTTGAAGATTTTTGGCTCACCTGTTTACATTCATGTGACGAAGGATGCTAGGAAGAAGCTGGAGCTGACCGCAGAGGTTGGGATATTTTGGGGGTACACAGAAACACCCCACAATTATCATGTGTATTTTCCAGACAATCGAATGATTGTCGTGTGACGGGATATCAAATTTCATGAGGAGAAAACCATGAAGTTGTCACTTGAGAGGGAGCTACACTTGCATGCATAGGAGGAGCTACTTGTTCCTAAAGATGAGCTTCAAGATGTGGATCAGCCACAAGAGGAAGTTCATGGAGTGGAAGAAACCATTCATGTAGTGCCAAACATCAGAGGGCGGAAGCGCACTATAGAAGCTGAGCGACTGAATCTTGATGCAGTGCAGAATGTAGGAGTTCCTACATCATAGCGCAAAAAGAGAGAGTCACCTGACCGATTTACTGGATACATGGCTCTGATGAGCAAGTGTATCGTGATTCAGCCATCCTATTTCAAGGAAGCTATGGAGGATCCTGCATGGGTAGATTCCATGGTGGAAGAGTATGATTCGATTGTCAGAAATAGTGTATGGGAGATTGTCCCAAGGCCGGAAGGGAAATCAGTGGTAGGTTCGAGATCGATCTACAAAGTGAAGCAAGCTGCTGATGGGAGCGTTGAGAAGTATAAGGCAAGATTTTTTTCACAGGGCTTCTCACAGATCAAGGGGATCGACTATGAAGAAACCTTTGCACCTGTCGCAAGGTATTCTTCGATACAGACCATCCTTGCTCTCTCAGCACAGATGGGTTGGCACATTCATCAGATGGATGTGAAGATTGTGTTCCTCAATGGAATCATTGAGGAGGAGGTGTACATTGAGGAGCCTGAAGGATTCAAAATCTTCAGCAGTGAGTCGCATGTGTGCAGGCTCAAAAGAGTATTGTATGGGCTGAAACAAGCACCTCGTGCTTGGTACACACGGATAGACAATTATTTCACCGGACTTGGTTTCGCCAAGAGTGAGGCGGATCCAAACCTATACCAGATTGTGGTGGAGGATAAGATTTTGATCATTGTACTTTATGTAGATGATTTAATACTAACGGGTGATGAACTGTTGATACACTCATGCAAGGAAAATCTTGCAAAGGAGTTCGAGATGAAGGACTTGGGCTTCCTTCATTATTTCCCGGGATTGGAAATTTGGCAGCGGAAATGTGAACTGTTTATGTCTCAAGGCAAGTATGCCCAGTAGATACTGGAGAAGTTTCACATGAAAGGCTGCAAGCCTATCGACATTCCTCTTCTTTGTGGTTGGAGGAAAGAGGATGCTACATCGACAAAGGTAGTGGATGCCACTGTTTATTGATAGTTGGTTGGTTCGATCATGTATTTAGTCAATACAAGACCAAGCATATGCTATGCTGTGAACCAGCTTTCACAAGTGATGGTGAAGCCTACCAAGCTCTTTTGGAAGGTAGGCAAGCATGTCCTGAGGTATCTCAGGGGCACATCTGGGTATGGATTGTGGTACAGACAGTCAGATGAGGTGAAGTTGCATGGCTTCATAGATGCAGATTGGGCAGGAAGCCAAATGGATAGAAAGAGCACATCTGGAGGTATTTTTAGTATCATATCTACAAAAATTTCTTGGTACAACAGGAAACAAAGATTTGTGGCACTCAGTTCAGTGGAGGCCGAGTACATGGCAGCAAGTTTGGCTACATGTGAGGCTATATGGATGAGGAATGTCCTGGTCGGTTTTTTTAGTTCTGATATTGACATCCGGTACCATCATATCAGAGATTGTGTGCAGCAGAAGATCATGTTGCTTTCTTACATTTATATGGAGGATTAGGATGCAGATATTCTGACGAAGGTGCTCACCAGGAGCAAATTCAAATACCATAGAGACATGATCGGGGTGGAAGATAATCCATATCTTGTTGAGAGGATGTTTTGAGATTCAACAAGATGATGAGCTTAGTGAAAAGAGTCGCCTTCACTAAGTGGGCCCGCAGGCTATTTTTGGCACAAAGTATATTTTTAGACTATGTCTATTTTTAGACATGTCGATCATATTCTATGAGTTGCAGGTTGTTATTTGTGGATGGTTGGTCAAGTTGGAAAAATAGATGGAATTTTATTTTTAGACATATTGGGCGGAGTCTATTTTTAGATTGCCAATCTAAAAACAGATATGTCAAATATTATTAGCTCTTAATAATATTTGGACTCTAAACATTATCTTATTCTCTTGGAGCGCTTCATTTAAGTGCACAGATGTGGCACAACAGCTGACAAAAGGAATTACACTATTCCTGAGGGTTTACTGGAGCTATTGCATGGAGGACTCAGTTAGAACTCAAATGGCAGAGTTTGGTGGAGTTGGAGAAGTAGTTGGTGGAGTTGTATTTAGTTTAACTCTGTTAGACTCAGTTGAGCTAGTTGTATCTAGTCTAACTGAATGATACACTAGTGAGAGTGGAGTGAATTAATTAGTTAATTAATTCACAAATAATAACTCATTAAACAACTGAAGAATACATCAGTTAACTACAGTGCATGGCAATTTCAGTGGAGACCAGTGGAGAGATAGGTGAAAGAGCAAGTGTGACTATCAGTTGTGACTATAGTGATGCATTGATTGCATCCAACACTCAGTGGAGATGCCAATGAGGATTGTGTGAGAAAGGCTAGAGTAATTTGAACTCATTTAGAGCCATTCTTTAGCAGGGATTGCACAGTAGAGGCAGGCTAGTAGGTGGCAAAGATCAGTGCATGGATTTGCAAGATCGAGCTTGATTAGTGTGTAGCGATTGTATTGTACTGAGAGCTTGATATGATCAAATTTGTATGAGGATTGTTACATGATCTCTATGAAATATATTATATATAGATAGTTGGGGTTTTCAGCTTCAGGCTTTCCTGTTAAACAACTGTGTTAATGTGTGTGAATTTTTATTGTTTCATGTGTGCATTGCAATCTTGATTTAATTTCTGCAAATGATCAATGGTGGAATAGATTCTATATTTTGCATGAAGTTAAAATAGTGTGAGATCAGGAGAATCTTGGACATATAACACATAAGTTATATAATTTCTACATTTTATCCCCTTTAAAAGACCAACATTTTCTTCGTTATATTTTTTACTTCTCTTCAAATCCCAACACTATCTTCTTACTCATTCTTTTCAGCAAATTTTTTCTAATATTAAGTGCTTAAACCTACAACCACCCAGAGCTTGTGTTGCACACTCTTGTTCCTTAGATGGATTTTCTCTGACTTGTGCACTTGATCTTTCTCTCTCAAGTACATTAATGGACAACTTCAAAACACTTTAGTACTAAATTTTCTCTTTATTGAAGGATTTTGGGTTGACAATTTTGGTTCTATTCAAACTCACCTTTCTGTTTTTGACCTCAAAAGTAGTTTTAAACTTGTTTAATGAAATTTTGTTCTACATATTTTCACATCATGTGATAACATAATAGCTTTGTTTGTGGTGCATTATAGTAATGTCAAATGTTATAGTCCCAAAGTCAAATTATTAAATTATTTGTATACCTTCAAATAAATAATTATTAAAGAGTACCACAAAGTATAAAAGGAGCCTTGCCTCCAATGATGCATATTCAACCAGGGCTGAATTTGACCAATTTTTGGCATTCCAAAGTAGGTGGAGAACCCAACGAACTCGTCTATTATTACTAAAACCGAGGATATTTTTGAGAAATTTTTGAGACAATCGAATAATTTAACTCTTATTCCCAAGAATGGCTAGGTAGACTGCCTCCAAGATATTCATGCCTCTTCAGAATGGAAAACCTGAATAAGGGTGTGGAGCAACGACATATACCATACCCTTTGTGCTCCAAGTGGGGTCAGCTATAAAGTTGCTAGCAAAGAAAAATTTGGTCAAAATACCACAAGAATCACACTGAAAGAAGAAGTTGATTCAGGCAGTCAGTCGACTGAAGATGACCTAGAGGCCCTATCTGCTAGACTTTAGTTTTTGTGACTGTTGACATTTAGTGATTTTCAGCCTGTTTTTTATTGAGCCTGAACTATATATTTTAAATTCAAATAATAACATGCTCTGCTTATGGCAAAGAGCCTGTAGTGATGCACATCATTGAATTTTTATTCATGCCCATCTAAAAATCAATTTTCAAGGTTAACGAAAAAGGAGCAAAATATTTAGCTCCAACAATGATGAATAATATTCAAGGAAAATTTCAAGGATGCTGGCCCAACAAGGGAGATTAAATAAGAACAAAATCTACTAACACTGAATGTTTTGAGGTCCTCAATAAATTCAAGGCAGGGCCACACAAGAGGGCACAAACCCTTTTTCATTTATACTAAATCAAAGATAAAATATTTTGGAAATTGATAACTAAGCTCATGGCTAGACCACACAAAAGGGAGCAACCAATTTAACTACATAGAAACAATTTAAAACAACTTAAATGAATTATCCACATAAAAAGGTCAAGATATATGAAATAATTAAGTACATGAAAAAAAAATGATAATGCAAGAACATCAGTTTCCAAACACTACAAGATCAATACAAATCACTGATAACAAAAAAATCAATGTAGCTGCATAAATTATTTGTATTTCGTGAGAGAAGACCCATAATAAAAATATTAAGATGACTGTCAGCAATAAAATTGCAAATACTAGAAATATTGGAATGTATAGAACACATAGCACCTAAGTTACCAAGATATGAAGGACACAGAGACGAGAGTAAGGATGGGTGAATGATCCAGGACAACAACCAAATTTAACAAAAACAATAAAAATTAAAACATAACATACTATGCTTCATTAACCAGTGATATTTTAAGTCTCGAGAGTGAGAGAATAGGTTGACATGATGTAGAAAATGGAATAGAAATTTAGAACCAAAGACAACAAAAAATTCAGAACATAAGATGTTTTTAGCCTTGGTCCACAGATAAAAATAGTTTCTTACGATCTCCAGGCTGCTACTACTGCCAAATAACAATGATCTAATTTTTTTAACCATTCTTGTTTTGAGTTTTCATAGGGCATATGACCATATCCTGGTGTGTACCCCAAGTTTAGATTTTTCACTATGTGGACATCGAGTAGCAAGCCAAGGGGCATCCAGAGCTGTTCAGGACATTTCTGTACCCAACATATAATTTATCAATGAGTACCCAACATCTTGCCACTACTTAGTTTATGAGATTAATTTTCAACTAAAACAACACGAATGCTTCTGTCAAAAGCTCACAGATGCTTTTGATAGAACATATACCCTTCACCTATGGCTACTCTGTTAACCAACACTTATGGGTTTTATGACTTGTAATTTTGAGAAGATCAATATAGTCTCTTTTCTAATGGGGAATTTTTTTCCAAAGAAACAAATTTCAAATGTAATAGAAGCAAGAACAAGTGTTTGAATGAAATTCATAAAATTGGCACAATTGTGGTCAATAACAAATGCTGAAAGACTAGCAATGCCAAGAAATATGCATAAAGGTAAATTTATATACTAATAACTTGAAAAAATAAAATATGCATATCTGTTGCACATAAATGCATAGCTTTTGGCAATAGTTAGTTCCCACACTTCTCTTGATTGTTGTTGAAAAAAATATCATTGTAAAAGGAAGAGATAATAGGGGAGATTAAAATATGACTAAACTTGTAATGGATGTAGATCAACCATGTATATAGTAAGCTTTATTTGATTCTTATGGTTATAAATAGAGATATTGCAAGTTAGAAGACATACCACTCAACTATTCAGAAAGTATATCTTCACGTTCATGCCTCCATTCACTTCTTACTTATTTTGTCCTTTTGAGATATTTAGTTCTGCACTTGGCAGATGAGAGTGCCTATGAATCACTCAACCATTGTTCATGCTTGGTTTATTTCACTGCAAAGAAAACAAATGGAAACTAAAAACTTGTTGATATGCGTTCACCAAAATTAAAGGTATTTACTCCAACATTTTAGATATGCAGGTGAAATTCACCTATTGAAAACATTTGAGCCAAAAATTAACATTGTAAATAGGGAATAATAAAAAGTAAAGCTTTTGGAGTTATTAAGCTCTCTATTTCTTTTCATCAAATGCATTCACTGGTGTTTGTGAATGGAAGATATGTAATGAAGTAGCTCTAAATTTCTAACATCACAGTTAACTTATGAATTTTCCCTTCATCAACAATGATTTGGTTCATAGGGAATAAAAATACAGGAGTTCATATTATTAAATTATGGTAACCAGTGACAATCTACATTGCACTCAAGAATTTGAGCCTGATAGATTTGAATCGTGGAACTTTCAAATGTGGGCAAAGCACATTTGAACTGATAGATATGACCATATATTCTCTTGGGAAAAGAACCCTACTACTTGAGACGAGTATAAATAAACACTCATATTTGTATTTCACATCTTCCAATAATTTTAATTCTTTCATTCTTTATAAATGTGATTAACCTACAGGAATTGTTGCCTATTGTGCTCTCTTTTGTTCTTAGTTGGTATGTGTTAAATTGAGATAACCATGGTATGTTCTATGCTTAAAATGAAATTTACTTCAATCTTGTTTAAGGCCCAATTCAGATTTAACAATCACATAAAATTGAAAGTAAAATGCTAATAGAACACAACAATAGATCAACAGAAGTCAAGCCAAATAATATATCAAAATTTATAATTCTTCTTGTCCAACAAATAGAGAGATAAATTTTTGTTACACTAGTCAACAGGATGCCCTAGCCAGCAAAGTATTGAGTTGGCCAAACCAACTTCTCCAAAAACCAAATCAGCCTTTATCCAAGTGTCACACACACCCCTCAAAGAAAGTTCCAAAAAGTCAATGCAAGGCAATGATAAATGGTCAACATTGTAGTCAACAAACAACAATCAAAGTCAATGCTTCTCCTCGATTTTTGTGCCCTAAAATGCAGCCTCAAGAAATCAGAATTTATTTCCAAGAAAGAGGGTTAAACTCCAAGAATTTACCCATGGTCAATGCTTCAACAAAACCCTAAAAACAATCTGCAATTTTCAACTACTTTAGATTCACATGTGTGAGGGATGGAAGCCTCTCCTAGGCTATACGAACCAATCATATCACAAGAAGAGTGTGTGATGAGATGATGATGAAATGAGCATCATCTCTCTCCTATTTATATCCATCAATGAGGGTGTGTGACACATCTATTGGGGCTTGTGAGTCTACATTAAAAATTTGGCTGACCATGTCAATTTGCACATGTGTGGAAAATAAAATTAAAATATAAGTTCTGCTCATCCAAACAAGATGATATTTAGATAAATATTGCACCTCTCCGAAAGAGGAATATAAAAAAAATATAATTATCATCATATGAGCAGTGCAACATGGAGTTTTGACCTAGTTGAATAAATTTAACACTCCCTCTTAACTAGGGAGAACTCCATATGTCCACATGTGTCATCCTGTCATCAGTACCATCGAGTATTATCATCATCATCATCTTGCAATCCTGTGTCATCCTGTTGTAACATGCTTTGCCGGCTCTGAGGGAAAACAAACAAGAGTGAGTCATAAAGACATCACACTTCGCTGACCCGAAGTCAGCTTAAAGGTAAAAAAGCTCAATCAGACTCAAGAGAGTCACATACTAACCCGAAGTTAGTTTAATTGCATGAAGTCAATTTAGAGGTAAGAACCTCATCAGAATTGATCTCAGATTAAGATTTTGGTCACATCCCATCCTAGAAATAGAGAGTACGACAATCTCTGATATGTCCGTTGGTCTTGATATTGGTCTCTATCCACATTTCCCACCTCATTGGAGAAATGAGAGGTACTTCCCATGAGTCCGAAACTCCATGGGTAGGATGCATGTGGGGCATAGATAAAAGAGAGGGTGAACCAACTCAACATCATGACGGTGGGGTAGAAGCACAGCAAGGTTTGGCAAGCCTAGCCTCATGTGTGCTTATAGCTCCAAGAAGCTATCCCCACGTCCCATGGAGCTCCTAGAGTTCATTGTCCAATTCAAGAAAGACCCTCACAATGGGGTCTATCCACAATTCCAATATTCTCATAGAAGGTTAAGAATTTGACCTTCCCCAAGGGCTTCGTGAGAATATCCGTGACCTGCTCATTATTCCCAATGTGATAGAGCCTTATGATGCCTCGTTATACCATATCCTGGATAAAGTGTTACCTAATATCAATATGCTTGGATCGATCGTGGAACACAAGATTCTCATAAAGACGAATCTCACTCTGGTTATCGCAAAGGATAATAGTGGTATCTAGCACATTTCCAAACAAGTCAATGAAGAGCATCTCAACCAAACAACCTCATAACAAGCCATACTCACTGCAATTTATTCAACCTCATTGGTGCTCAAAGCAACTGATTTTTGCTTCATTCTCATCCAAGATATCAAAGTAGAACCCAAGGTGAAGCAACAACCAGATGTGCTCTTAAGATCCACCACACTGCCAGCCCAATCATTTTAGGTCCCTATATTACTAGTTTAGTCCCTTATTGTTGTTATTTTAACCCCTTTATTATTATTTTTTTACCCCTGTAACCCCAATATTGTTATTATTGTGCCCTTACATTATTATTGTTAGGTCAGCTAGGATTATGTTGTGACCCCATGGACTCCTATATATAGAAGGAGGTTTTGTCATTTGTATCATCAAAGAATTTTTCATTTATGTAATGTAAAGGAGTTTTCCTCCTCGAAGTGGCTTATTTCTAAGGCGTTGATCTCTCTTTTCTTCTATTTTTGGAGCTGGTTTCATAAAATTGGCATCAAAGCTTTGGATTCTAGGGTTTCGCTACTCCAAAAACGTCATCGTGGAATTTTTGCTATAATTTTTTTTTACGAAAGCTCATAAGCTGAAATTTTTATCACGCGAAGCCGAAATCCTAAGGAACTTTGTGTAAAAATTTCACATCTTGGTTCACAATATTTTTAGAGATATGATCTATGGAAGTTAGGGTTTTTGCAGGCTCCTGAATTTCATCTAAACGAGGTGACCTTGTGAAAATCATCATAACTCTCTCTCTGAGCATAGAATTTTAATTCCGTAAAAAGTGGCCAAAATCATATGGACTTTAGTTTCCTATGTATCAATTTTAGTGCTGAAGGAGGAAACAGTGAGACGTGACACACAGTACAAGTTCGCTATACTGAACTAGTCCATAATTAGGTCATTGTGAGAGATTGGGCATAACTTTGTCTTGAAGAATCCAAATCAGGCTAGACCTGTGGAATTTGAAAGAATATTCAGAGGGCTACTGCAGGACTGAATTTCAGATATTGAAGATCCAAAATCACAGATTTAATTCAGTTTCAATATAGAGCTCCTCAAAAGCAAGAAAAAGGTGTGTATTGTTTTATTCAAATTGCATAACTCTTGTTTGAAAAATCAGTTTGAAGTGATTCCAAGGGCATATTGAAGCATAGATATCAGTATTGGGTTCTAAAATCCCCCCTAAAAATAATTCAACACCCATCAAGCCCTCGGAATACTCTACTATGAATCATGAAGATGAATAAGTGCAACATGATATATCAAACTTACAAGAGAAAGTGCACCAAATTTCGCTCTCGCAAAGAGAAAAAAAAATGAAATGGAAGTTTTGAAGAAAGGCATGGAAGCTAAGATGGACAGTTTGAAGAAGGTCATGGAAGACAATATGGATGGTTTGAAGAAATACATGGAAGCTGATCTGGATGGTTTGAAGAATGACATGGAAGCCATGAATAATGATCTAAACGCAGACATGGAAGGTTTGAAAAAGTTGATACTAGAATTGTTTTTTAATGGCGAAAATATAGTAGAGGAAACTCATGATGAGAAAAAAATAAATGTTAATCATGATTTCATAAACTTTAATGTTGGATTGAAGACCCACCATATTCCAAAGATATATATGAGGAAGTTTTATGGTAAGGATCCTGTAACATGGATACTATATATGGAGCAATATTTTGATCCCAATAATATGAAAAACACACAAAAGGTACGCATTGCAACTTTATATTTAGAAAAAAATACATTTGTATGGTATTGGTGGCTTTGCTCCCATAAAAAAATTGTTACTTGGTCAATTTTTATGGAGGAAATGATAGCACATTATGAGGATACAAAGAGCAACACCTTCTTTAGCCAATTGATAAATCTCAAACAAAAGGGTTCAATGGTGGAGCACATTGAGGAATTCCAAAAATTGAATATAAGGGTAAATGATATTCCAGAGGAACACATGATTGATGTCTTCATAGGGACTTTAAAAGATAACATCCAACATGAGTTTTGCGTTTGGGAACCTGATTCATTAGAGAAGGCATTCAGGTTGGCAGGAAAAATTGAATGTAAAATTATGGTGATAAGGAAGCCTGCCACTCACATCTATAAATATGTAAGTGTTGCTTGTCCTAGACTTCCACAACCTACAAGGTTGACACCACAAAATTTGGAAGAAAAATATCAAAAGGGCTTTGCTACAGTTGTGATAGAAAATACACTAAAGGTCATAAGCATGCTGAGAAGAAATTATTTTACATAGATTGTGAAGAGGAGGAAGAAAATGAGCAAGAAACTTCAAAAGAAGAGGATATACACCAGGAACCAACCCTAGAAGAAGAAGAAATGAGTTTGACCATATCGTGTAATTCATTGGCAGGAATTACCACTCCTTAAACTCTCAAGATGAAAGGAAATATCAAGAAGAAAAAGGTAATAGTGTTAATTGATTTGGGTAGTACCCATAATTTTATTCATTGTAAGGTAGAAGGAATTGAATTTTTATTATACCCAACACCAAAATGTCAAGTGATGGTTGCAAATGGAGGAACTATAAATTTCTCTGGAAAATGCCATAATATCAAGCTAACCATGGGGGAATATGTATTTAATATTCCAATAATTTCCATTCCAATGGGAGGTGTCGATGTTGTACTAAGATTACAGTGGTTACAATCTTTGGGGATGGTAGCTTTTAATTTTCAAGAACTTTTCTTGAAATTTTTTTCGGAAGGAAAGGAAGTCAAATTATGGGGTATCGCAGGGAAGCTAGGAAAGATATTAATCTCTAATGTAATGACAAAGCTTCTTAAGAAAGAACAACGAGATGTAATTGCAGAATTATGCTCACTAGAAGTTCCAACATAAAAATCATCTATTTCTCTGGATCTCCAAAAAGTCTTGGATAATCATTCCAAGGTGTTTGAAACTCCCATAGGGATCCCACCTATTCGTGATCATGATCATGCTATTCATTTGATTCCAGAAAGTTTTCCTCCAAATTTTAGGCTTTACAAATATCCTTATGTCTAAAAGAGCGAAATTGAACGTATGATTGCAGAAATATTAGAGGCTGGTATAATTCAACCTAGTCAAAGTTATTTCTCTTCTCCAGTAGTATTGGTGCACAAGAAGGATGGATCATGGCACATGTGTCATTATTATAGGGAGCTCAATAAGCTCACTATTAAAGATAAATTTCCCATTCTTGTGATTGATGAATTATTGGAGGAATTACATGGAGCAATTTATTTTACCAAGTTGGATCTTCGTTCAGGATATCATCAAATTAGAATGAAGACTAAAGATATTCTGAAAACAACATTTCAAACTCATGAGGGTCATTATGAATTTTTGGTCATGCCTTTTGGCCTTACCAATGGGAAGACACTTCAAGTTAAAAATTAATCATGATAGTCTTAAGCACTTTTTGGAACAAAGACTACCCTCAGAAGAGCAACAAAAATGGGTCACAAAGATGTTGGGTTATGACTTTGAAATCGTCTACAAAAAAGGGAAGCTAAATGTTGTTGTAGATGCACTCTCAAGAAAGGATGAAGAGGTGGAATCATTTCTTTGTGCCATTTCTATTATCCAACCAGATTGGATAACTGAAGCAAGGGATGAATGGAAGAAGGACAAAGAAGTGTGGACACTCATTCAAAATTTGCAGCAAGATCCTAGTACATATGATGCATTTAGTTGGAAAAATGATTCCTTATGGTACTAATATCACTTATATCTTTGTAAGAATTCCCAACTAAAACAAAAGATTATTTTGGAATTGCATACTTCTCCTTTAGGAGGACACTTGGGATTTTTAAACACTTACCACAGGGTGAAGAAAGAATTTTTTTGAGATGGCCTTAAATCTGATATTCAAAAGTTTTTGGCGGAATGTTTAGTTTGCCAAAAAATAAAGTTGAGACAATTAAGACCCCGAGTCTTCTACAACCTTTATCCATTCCAAGTCAACATTGGGAGGAGATTTCAATGGATTTTATCCTAGGTTTACCTAAGTCCGAAGGAAAGAGTGTCATCATGGTGGTAGTCGATAGACTTACCAAGTATGCACACTTTTGTGCAATATATCATCCATTTAAATAAATTACAGTTGCTATTGCATTTATGGAAACAATTCAAAAGCTACATGGAAACCCAAATATTATTGTAAGTGACAAAGATCCCATTTTTACTAAAATTTTTTGGACATAATTATTTTCTTGTTTGGGTACTCAACTAGATCATAGCTCATCTTATCATCCTCAATCCGATGGTCAAACTGAGATAGTGAATAAATGTTTGGAATGATATATTCATTTTTTTGTATGTGATAAACAAACTAAATGGATCAAGTGGTTACCTCTCGCTGAATGGTGGTATAACACTTCCTTCCATACTATAGAAAAAATGACCACATTTATGGCACTTTATGGATATAATCCACCATCCATCACATAATCTTTAAGAGAAAATTATAAGGTTCAAGCAGTGGAAGATCACATCGATCATTAGCAAGAAGTTCTCCAACTCTTAAAGTATAACCTAAATTTGGCACAAAATTTAATGAAACAACATGTAGATCAACATCGCAGCGAGAGAAGTTTTGATGTGGGAGACTGAGTATTTTTACGGCTACAACCATACAAACAAATTTCCCTCAAACAAACTAAGAAGGATAATAAATTATTGCCAAATTACTATGGTCTTTACAAGGTGTTGCAAAAGATTGGTATTATGGCATACAAATTGGATCTTCCTGCTTCTTCGCGAGTGCATCCGGTTTTCCATGTTTCATGCTTAAAGAAGGTTATAGGTGACAAAATTCCAGTCCAAACAATATTTACAGAACTTTATAAGGAAGGAAAAATAATATTGGAACTTGAAGCAGTCAAGGAAGCAAGAACTCGACCACTACGAAATCGATCAGTTTCAGAGTATCTCATCAACTGGAAGAACTTACCCACTGAAGATTCTATAGGGGAGGATGATAATTTTATACAGAAGCATCCAAAGCTACTCAATCGTTGAGGACAAAACTTTTTTGAAGGAGAGGGGCATGTTAGGTCCCTATATTACTAGTGTAGTCCCTTATTGTTGTTACTTTATCCCCATTATTGTTATTGTTGTACCCCTGTATCCCCAATATTGTTATTATTGTGCCCTTACATTATTATTGTTAGGTCGGCTAGGATTATATTGTGACCCCATGGACTCCTATATATATAAGGAGGTTTTTTCATTTATATCATCGAAGAATTTTTCATTTATGTAATGTAAAGGAGGTTGCAGCCCCCTCGAAGTGGCTTATTTCGAAGGCGTTGATCTCTCTTTTCTTCTATTTTTGGATTATAACAAATCAACATTTTTATATCCATGGAGTTTCAAACTCCCAGCATTGTATCTGAGCTCATGGTTTATTGTGCCCTAAATATCTATCAATATATTCTTGTCGCCAATCCAGTGAATGTGATAAGGCTCAACCATATGTTGACTCAAAGTGTTCACTGCAAAACATACTTCCGGATGGGAGTTCACTAAGAACATCAGGGCCCCTACAAGTTGTCGATACTTAGTGGGAATTCCTAGCTGAGGCCCAGTAGTGCTTCCACACAAATTCTTAAAGTTGAGTTCCATCGGCGTCGACACAAACTTACAGTCCACCATTCCAAATCTTTCCATCAGCTTCAAAATAATTTTCCTTGAGAAAGGAAAATCTCACCTGGATTTTTCCAAACCTCAAAGCCTAGGAAATAGTGCATATGTCCTAGGTCCTTTGTTTCGAACTCAAAAGATAGATTCCTATTACATTGATTAATGGGAGGGTCAAAACTTGTCAGGAAGAGATCATCCACATAGAGAACTAGAATGAGAGGCCTTCTTTATCCACCTTTAAATAAAGGTTTGGATCAACATCACTTCGAGTGAAGCCCATCTTCATCAAGTAGCTATCGATCCTCTCATACCAAGCCCTGGGGGATTTCTTCAGCCCATTGAGGGCTTTCTTCAACTTGCATACATATGAATTTCTATCTTGGACTTCAAACCCCAGAGGTTTCTCCACATAAATCTATTCCTTGATTGAACCATGTAGAAATGCAGCCTTCACATCCATCTGATGGAGACTCCATCCTTACGTTGCAGCAGGGAAATGATAGATCAAATGTTGGTATAAAAAGCGGCAAGTGTGAATATATCATCATAATCTATGCCTTCATTTTGAGAGAAGCCTTGGGAAAAAAATCTTGCCTTGTACTTTTCAGAACTTCCATCGGCTCCATGCTTGATCTTGAAGAGCCATTTCGAGGTGACAACAAATTTTTCCTATGGTCTTAGGACCACTTCCCAGACATATTTCTTCATGATATATTCATATTCTTTGTACATAGCATCCTTCAAAACTTGATGCTTTACAACTTCTTCAAATTACCCAAGCTCAGATTGTACAATTGTACTCATGGATGTCAGGCACCCTTGGTACCTATTCGGCTTCTTACTTTCATGGAATGTCCCCCTTGGGGAAATATGTCTCTAAAAATATTTGAGAGTGTCCCTAAGCCATGAGGGTCTCCTTTTATTGGAAGGAGGTGGATCAATAGGATCCATTGGTCCTTCAGCATTGGGCATATGTTCATCCTTTAGTTCTTCCTGCCTTCCAACTTCTTCTTCTTCTTCTTTGTCTTCCTTTGAACTAGGAAGATTTCTTAATTTCTTGAAAGTAGCATCTTCATTGAAGGTGACATCTTGGCATATCTCCACTTCTCTTTGACCAAACACATATATTCTATATGCCTTCGAGGTTTCATTGTAGCCCACAAACATTCCCTTCTTCCTAGAAGCATCCAACTTGCTTCTCTTTTCTTTCGATACGTGAAAATAAACAAGACTTCCAAAAACTCTAAGGTGAGAGATATCGGGCTTCTTACTAGAGAAGACTTATCCGGGAGTTTTGGAGTCCAAAGTGGAATTCCAACATCTATTTTGAGCATACACAACATTTTTCACAGCTTCTCCCCATAGAAACTTCTGAAGACCTTAGTCATATAACATGGAACGGGAAACTTCCACAGTGATTCTATTATTTCTTTCAGCAAAACCATTTTTTTCAGGAGTATACACAATTGTGGTCCCCATCTTAATGCCAACTTCCCTAAAAACGTCATTGAATTCATTTTAATCATACTCATTCCCATTATCAGTCCTCAAAATTTTGATTTTCTTCCCAATTTCATTTTCAACCAAGGCCTTGAAGGTACAAAACCATTTGAATGATTCGTCCTTCTTTTTCAAGAAATATATCCAAGTCTTGTGGGAGAAGTCATCTACAAAATTCATGTAATATGAATATCATCCCAAGGATGTTACAGGCAGCATACCAAATAGATCAAAAATGTATCAATTGCAGGTATTCGATGTCTTTGTGACACTTGAGGGGAAAGGTCCCCTTGTATTCTTCCCTTCAGCACAACCCTAACATATACCTTCATGATCATATTTGAACTAGGACATCACTGTCACCACATTCCTTGCTTCAGGAAGGGATTTGTATTGAAGGTGTGCAAACCACCGGTGCCATAGATCGGTTTGAAGAGTGGTATCACATGACATGGCCCCAAACGGACTTCCTCCAACCTGATAGATTGTATAAACTCTAAAAACAATAGTAACACTAGTACATATGGTCAATTTTCCAACACTAGTTCCGACAGTTTTGACATATTGTCAGAAAGTTCCCCAATTTTTATCAAATTTTTTAATCTCGCCACATGGTGTCGCTCTTGCGGTCCTGATGGCAACATTGTCACTCTTTAGAAACTATGAAAAAGCGTCACTATTGCGACCCAACAGGCTAGGGTTTCGCAATAGAGACAGTAATAGAATACATGTCTTTCCTAGTTTGGAAAGGTCTTGAAAGGTGCACGACTACACTAAAGGGTAATGTAAGACATTATTTAAGTCTTCATTAGAAAAAATGTAGTAAACTAAGTGAAATACAATTTTCTTTTAAAAAAACTTGGTGGAAGACGTTTTATTGAAAGAATTTCTCTGGAGCCAATAAAAAAGTATAGAGGTCTTTGTTAGTTTTTCCCAATCATTCCCTTGTAAGGGGGATTCTATCATTTTCTTCGTTCTCTGTGATAAACTAATGGAGGGTTTGTATGGCAGCATAAGCCAAGTTCTTATTCCATTTTCGACCCATCGTATATGAGCCCTAAGGTTAAGAAAGAACTTAAGCCCTAAGTATTTCATGAGATTCTTCTCTAAAAATAGTAAAGATGCAGATTTTCAATGTTTCGGACTGTACATTCCCTTCCAAGTACACAAACCATTTTTTTATAAGAACCTGAGATTCTCCATTACAAGGCATTCAAGCCCATTATTCTATTGGAACACCACGTATTCACTAGTGTGGATATCAGAATCAGAGTGAAAGGAGAGCACATTTGTAGATCTATGCCATTAGGCAAAGCATTGTGCTGGTGTGGAAATGGGAATCAGAGTTAAAGGAGGCACACTTGCATATCTACACCATTAGGAAAAGCATTAAGAAGGCCCTAGTTTCCATCTACCAGAAATGTGTGGATGAGAAGTTGAAGAAGGATATAAATAATATCCTGTTAGGTATTGCAAGACTCTGTTGGTGGCTGATCCAGGGTGCTGTCAGCCCAAGAATTTTAGAGGTCGCGGTGCTCGTGCTCGTGTCCAGAACTCCTACCATTGAAGTCCTACATGTCATGGTATTTTTGTTAGGGTTGTTGAGTTATTTTTTTATGTTATGGAATTCAACTTGATTATTTTCATTTAAGGTCATCATAAAGTTTAAGTTTTTTGGATATTTGCATGTTTGCTGCAACTTTTGTAATCATACCAGGTTTTGAACTTACGAGAGCCGAAATAAATGCTTAGTTTTTTATGAAAAAAATAATGATGCCATTTTCATGACCTAGAAAGGGATTTTTGGATCTGGAAAAAAAGGGGGAGATAGATGGGTTTATCTTACTGGCTCATAGTAGATGACCTTTTAGGCAATTATGTTATTAAAATATAGATCTCTAAAGTATTGTCCATATTACAATTAAGTGTAACATTGTAGCAATGTAGCATATAATATGCGTCCTCTATTAGAAACTCTCTTGACTTATTATTATCTATAAAGGTATGTGATTTATCCAATTTCATGATTCTTCGCCCCATCTTATTATTCCACTTAGCCAGTCTACAGTCTAACCCCTATTTTTTAGCTGGCAGTAATAGAATCAAGGTTTATCATTATACTAATTGTTGGTCAATCAAAACATAACATAGTTATGAGTTGTGTTAACAAGGTTGTTTCATGGATGACGCCGCGATTTTATAGTTACTAGAATTGGGAAAAAATGAGAGAAAATCCAATAGAAAATCTAGTTTATGAAAGTGGCATGATTACAATGAAGCTATCATATATAATTTTTCTGTATAATCTACGTTGATGTTTTTGAATCTGTATTTGATTTCCTTTGAATGATTTCCTTTTAACATTCTATGATAATCAAACACACAGATACATACAAAGATAACCAATGTGGCCTACCTTTCACTAGATTATCTCTAGAATACTGGTAAGATGAATAGAACAAATGGAAATAGACAGAGAGATCCTGACATGTCCCGATTAGCTAGATTTGTATATCATATTTTTAATTAAGATCTATTTTCTATTTTATCCCATTAATGGATTGAGGCTGGTTGAGACTGTATTAAAACTTCTTGATATGATCCCAGCAGTCAAGGACTTAAAATGTTCGATCATCTACTATTTCATTACCATTCAATACAACCTTACAAACTGGGCCATATTTTTTTTCCATGACCTTAGTACACTTTTTTCATAATAGATTAGAGACAAAGCATAATTTATATTTCTACGTTAGCAACATTATGAACTATAGTAGCATAAATTTACCATTTGGCTAGCCAAGGGCAGTTCATTTTCGGGGCTTTGGGAATTGATATGTCAGAGTTGGTTTAATGATTTATAATCTTTTACTTTTAACATTTGTCTGGGATCTCTATAACATTATTTGATTTCGAAGTTTTAGATCCAAATTTCAAGTAAATTATGCTAATGGGAATTATATAATTTCTAGGTTGTTTTAAAAATATTAAAATTTTGTAGTATCAAAGTTTAAATAGAGTTCAAGGTGGAAGTCGAGATTCCAAGCAGGGGTATGTTGATTATCATTGGAGAAAAATGTAAGGAAATTTTTCGGCCTAATGTTGTAAACATGTATCCAGACTATTTTACTCACAAAACTGCCCATTAAAGTGAAAAATGTGTCTATAGGTACCCCCTAGAAGAGGGGTAACCAGTCCCATAAGCATCCATGATATTTCTGTAGACTTCAGTAGGAACCATGAACATTAAAAATATGAAACTTTTTTGACATCCTTTACACTCTCCACTTCTTTGATCCTAACACTAAAATTGTATTTCTTTACTGTGTGTTGATCATCTTGAAACTATGTCACAAAGAATGTACATGAGTCAGTTTATTTGATTTTTAGGAGCATACTCATGAGTTTAAAATTTAAATAGATGTGTATAATTTAAATTTTGAAGCAAGAAACGGTTTTAACCTAGAATGTTGATGGTTATAAACTTTTATTTTATGTTTATTTATGGAATTGACCTAAAAAATTGTTTCTTATGATAGTTTGAATAATAATTTTTCACAAAATAAAACTAAATAACCATTTTCAAAGGCTTAAGCTTTAATTTTCATCCCTTATTTCCCATCATAGAGTTGAATGTCATGCTTACAAAGGAAGTTGGGTTGCTTCCTTCATTTTATATCTTAGATCTATACCATAGGTTGCATCCAATTTGTACATTCTATTTAGTTCTGGTAAGATTAATTATATAACATTACTTATAAAAATGTACATGTACACATGGTTTTCCATTGGAAGTAAATTGTAAGCGTTGAAGTTGGTTTAACAAATCTTGTTTTTCTTGCTGCATCGTAGACATCATAACCTATGGAATGTGTTAGTTCCCAAATCTACCTTAGGCTGAAGGAAGGCGAGATTCAGGGTAACACCAAACCACGCTCAGTCTGGTAGCTAGCCCTACCAGAACAGGAGAGGGCTCTCTCCGGGTCAATCTTAGGAAAAATGTATCAATAGGCCTTGAGATGACTGAAATGAGTGCTAATTTTAGGCTAGGTATATTAATCAAGGAGTTTGGAATGATTTTTAGGCTTTTTGTTGGAAAAAGGGAAAGGCAATTTTTGGGCTTGGGGATGAGGCCAAATTCTTGCAGAGTTCAAGTTGGGGCAGGGTAGGAAATTATTTTGATGTCTTAGATCAAATGAATGGATTGAAAATACTGCTGAGGAGCTGAAGAGGGAAAGAGAGTGCAAGGATCCTCTTCAAACTGACGAAAACATATAAAACTAAACAAAAGTTTAAGGCAGAGCACCAGCAAACTAATGAATTCTACCTTAGTTACTCATTTGTTTAATTCAAAAGCAAAGAGAAGGGAAATGGCATACATAAACATCAATGAAACTTACAGATACATGAAGAAAAACATCATCAAAACTCAGAGCCACAAGGATCCCAACAAGTGCTGCAAAACTCTGGTCTTTCCTTTGCCAAAAATCTGAAATGAATGTACAATGAGGTGCCAAAATTTTCCCAAGTATCCAACCCCGAAAATGTCTCAGAAAATACAATATATAGACTATCCTAACCCCTTCCCATGCCTCTAGGGGTCGAGCTCATCATTCTAGGAGCTGTTTCAACCAATTCTAAACATGGAGCTAAAATCTAGGCAGCCAAACAACTTGCCTCTATATGCTAGGAAACTGATCCATTCACTTAATTTTCACTTTTTAGTGAATGAATCCTATAGAACAAGTAAAAACATGCCAAATTTACATCATATTCATCAAATTACATCATGGTAGGTCAATCATCACATGAAAAAGTAAAACTAGTCAAAACTGGGCGAATTTCTGAGCTGAAGAGTGAAAATGAGGCAAAATTTCTCTATGCGCCGCGCTCAAAAACTCAATGCATTTCACCACTTTGGAGGTGATTTTGAGGCACTTCTAGAAGTCCAAATTGCGCTCATGATAGCTCGTTGGAAAGCCCTGGATGTATGCTATCCAACCCAAGTGGAATTTTTCAATTTGGATGTCATTGGCCCCTCCAAAACTGCAATCTCCCAAGACCGGTTCCTGCTGGTGCAAAAAGAGGCAGAAAGGCCATTTTCAAGGTGTTTTTGGCCCTTAAGACAGCCCAGAATTTGATGAAATGCTTCGGTCATTCCTGAAAATACATAATATATCATGAAAAACCCAAAAATGAAAATTTTTCCTCCAGAAGATGTCCCAATCATAAGCGCGCGTCAGGTGGAAAAACCTGTTTTGCAACCAAAATTTTCAAAAATGACAAAATCTTCTCCAAATTTGCTGAAATTTGGAGTGAAGGTCTCCCATCATGTCTCATGCTCAGCCAAGGAAGCTTTGGCCAATATTCAGAGTGGATCCGGCCTTTTCCGATGTTTTAGTGCTTTTCTCAACCTCGCCTTCAGGATCTTCATTTTTGCTCTGCAAACGTGCGTGCAGGCCCAATAGTGATTCTTCATGTGTCTGAGCGTGTCTTTGTCCCTATTGGCCTTCACCAAGAGCTTCTCCAGATGAATGTTGACGTGCGTAAGGCAAATCTCTCACTCAAATCATGTCATGTCACCTGGTCTCTTTCAGGCCAATTCATGGTCTTCACGGATTTGCCGCAACTCTATGAGTGTCTGCTGATCCTCCAGTTGTTTATTCCACTGATCCAAGTAATTTATAACCCACTGATCTCTCTGCAAATTCACGGTCAAAGTGTCAATCTCAGCCTTTTTTTCCTGGATGGTCTCTCTCATCCTTGAGCTAGGAGAGCTCAAATCAACATCGATGAGTGTAAACGCAGTGTCTTGGCCTCTTGAAGGGCCCTCATCGTGCATAGGCTTCTTGCCTCTATCCTGTACCTGTGCTGATGTAGAAGGTGATACCCCTTCCACGCCATGTGGAGATAGTACTCGTGCTACTGATGAAGATAACGAGACCCCTTCCACCCCTGGTGGAGATAGTACTCGTCGTGCTGCTGCAAATAAAGCTCTGTGGCCTCTCTGATATGTCACACACACTGGAGCACTGATAGGCTCAGTCTCAGGAACCTCAAACTGATGTGAAGGCTCTGCCTCATCATGAACAATCTCGGGAGGAGGCTGGGGGGCTGCAAAGAAGTCACGGGAAATGAACTCATTTCATGTGATGCCCTGCAATCCAAGCTGATGTACCACAATGATTTTGATGATCGCATAATGATAAATGCTATTGTGTTGCTACTCCGGGGTCTTCTTCTGCACAAGGGTAGTCATCCGCTCTATGTTTCGGCACATGAAGTATGGAATATTCATCATTCACACTCTCGTGAAATGCATCAAAATTCTGATATGGTATGCATAAAGGCGCGAGAATCTACCCTCACAGCTGAAATATCTAATGATGAGCTTCATTAATGGCGCATAGGACTCCTTTAGAAACCGGAACGGGAAAACCCTGCTCAACTGCCTCAAATATCCAGGCCTGATGTAAGGTTCATAATATGCTCTATCCAACTGCTGTCTCTTATTCCACTCCTCACCAATGTTCGGTATCCCGGTCGCCTCAAAAATAGTCTCTGGTGTCAAGGTGAAGTTCACTCCAGCAAGGTTTACATGACCATCACACAAATGTAGGACAAATAAGCGAACTAACTCTGGATGGTGTTGAATCTGAGATATCATTTCACAATACCGAAAACATGAATGTTGCTGAAAGCATGTCATTGCAAGCGGGTAGGCCTACAATTGAGCCAAAGAAGTGGGCTCCTCCTTGACGTGCCTGCCACTTTTATGAGACCTCCTCGGTACATTTAGCTCTGCGGTTGAATCACTGTCCTGCTCATATCCCTGCTCATATGATGAATTTGTTTCTGACATGATGCTGAAAACAAGGTGTTTGAAAAATAGGTGGTGATAAATATATGGTCAAAACAAGAGTTTGTTTTCAATACCAAGTGTGCCACATATGAGATGAGAGGCTGCAAGGAAGTATCACCATGAAGGCAATAGACTGTCAAGTGGATTCAGAGTGGAAGGACAGTCACTCACTGCCTGGGGAATTTCGGGATTAAGAACCTTTACAAGTGATATGGGAATAGGTGATAGTGATGGGGGGTAGTTTTAGGAACAAGAGTCAATGAAATGGCAACATATTAGTGAAATCAAGGATATGGAGGCAGTCCTTGAATGTGGAAATTAGGATTTTGTCAATGGAGGGAAGTGATGGTAAGTGATAAGGTTAGAGGGTTAACACATGGGCATAAGAGGGTATAAGGGACATGGGACAGTGGGAATAGAAGAGGGACTGTGTTATAATAATGTGACAGTACTAGCAGTGATAACAATGATAACAATGACAAGAGCACAAATGAAAATGGACTGAGAGTTTAAGCACCAAAATTCAAGTTTTAATCACCTCTTTTCAAACCCTATGGAGCAGATTTAATATGGGTGTAGGGTTTATGTTTCACCACTCAATTCTTTGATATCTTCACTTCTAAACCACAGAACCATAACTGAAAATCATTAAACAGGCTTTGTCAAACTTACTTGGAGAAAATTGCGCTGAAAAAAATCGAGTTTTTATAGAGCGGAAGTGATTTTGGCCTTTGGGGCTCTATGCGCAGCGCGCACACCCAGTGCGCCGCGCTCAGTGGGTGCGCCGCACCCTTAGGAAAATACACTGTGTATTTTTGCTCTACACGCCGCGGCCTATCCCAATGCACCGCGCTGTCTTCAATCACACAATCTGCCCTTTAAAACACAGACTTCGTTCCTCCAAACTTCAAACTCGAATTTCTCTTGGATTTTCTCAATAAATATTGATGCAAATGAATGAATGGCTTTGAGAAATATCTCATATAGACATGGTTTTAATTTTTTCTTCTTCAAAACCCATTTTGTAATGTTTTTGACTTTGGCATTTTTCTTTTAAACTCTGTTTCTTGTTTCCTTTGGATTGTTAAGCTGATGATGAATCTCTTGGCTACTTTTGCAGGGATGGTGGCATTGAGCTTCGGCAAAGGAGGACCAGAGTCTGCATTTGAAGTACTTCATGGCAGAAAATTTTTAAAAATACATACTTATTACAAACAGTAAATTTGACAATTTCTTCTTCAAAACAGAGTTTTGAAGAAGAAACATCCTCGAGCGTTATTGATGATTAAAATATTGAAATGAAAACTTATTGAAGACATCCACATGGCCTGCGGGCATTATTTAACATTTCTGAAGACCAAACCCTAGACCTAGAAACTGAAAGACTCTTTTGACCAAAATAACCATTTATGACTGTAAATGACATGAACTGAACTTTGATAAATTTTAAGAAAATTTGACCAACCCAGCAGGTACAAGCATGAGGGAAAATGAGAGAACAAAACCCTTCCGTCAGACAATGGCATGCCCCTAACGGAATGCAGATGAATGAGCGGAATGAGACACCTAAACAATGAAATGCAATAAGAGAAATGATCTCTGACGGAGGGCTGTAAAGACCGACTCTAACAGAATGTATCTTAACAAGCATTGGTTAATGTTGGTGTCCTGTGATTTAGCAGATTGGTATACCAAATGACAGGGTAACATGAAACCAGTCTTTGGAGCCCTAGGACCTAGCCTTCTTGGACCTAGAGAGGGATCTCTCTATTTGTTTGCAAAGGATATGAACTTGTTTTCTTTATAGGGTTGATTTTAGGCTAGTTATTAAGTGTGAGGTTTTTTTGTTGTGTTTTGGTTGGGTATAATGATGAAGAAGCATAGGTAGAATGAGGAAATCTCTAAGTCATTGGGAAATGGAGTCAAATGGAAGTCATGATAAGTTTATAAATGGATCGGGGAGCATCATAGGGAAAATCTAACTTGGTAAGTGGATCTTCAAGTTTTAGGGGTAATGAGATGGGCATCAATTGCAAGAATGAAAAGTAGGGTAAAAGGAAATTAAGAATCCTTTCTCATATGTACTTCTCAACAAAGGGACTTAAATATCACAAACATGAAGAAGAAATCAATAGACAGGGAAAACCGTAAATTCTATGATCCACACTACAGCAGATAATGATTCAAGACAAAATTTTCCAATGAAATATAGAAGGCGAGAAACTCATTTAACTTCTAGTGATTTCAACTTCAAGGATAGAAAACACTTAAGACACACATATAACTATAATCAGAGAAGAGGGAACTCCTAAAAATTCTTGATTATAGTTATGAAGATCTCTAAAACAATTAGTTAAGCAAGTACAAAGGGTATGATCGAAACAAAACCTCTTTGGCAGACTTTAAAGAATGGTACTTTAGAGAGAGACTTCAAAAACATTGTTTTAGTAGCATCATGTAAGTAGGGCTAGCCATAAATCATGCTTGATACCAACTGTATTTAACTATTTATGAAATAAGCAAGATTAGGGGGTCTAGAGAGCAATTAAGAATTCTCTAAAATGTCCTAGCAGATGAAAACATTAAGGAAGTGAAGAATAAACAGAACTAAGGTGCTTTCAGAAGACATTTCTTAGCCTAAAATTTTTATTCTACTGAAACATAGAAAGATGGAAACATAATGAAACAAGAAATAACAATAACAGATTAGAAGCATTTCACCAACAACCAAGCTCAGGGATCCAGTGATCTAGCCTCCTCCATCAACAAACAAATTAGGGCATCCAGAAGTTCGAAGACATCAATTTCTTTTCAACTTCCAAGAGACTATGTATTACTTCAAATAGTCATCAAATGCCAACAAGATAATGAGTTTATATGTTATATTTATGCTGCAAATGAGGAGGTGAAGTTAATCTAGGGTTTGAGTGTCATTTATTATAGAGTTAATGAATTCATAACCTTGAAGACCATACAAGGCACAAGGCAGGAATATCTGTAGATATTTCTCTGAATAATAACTTCTATCTTAACTTCCTAAGGAAAAATAGGTGAAATGTTTGACTTTAAGGCCTATTCATAACTTTACAATAACTATCTGGCAGATATAAATATCTCTAACTCAGCCTAATAACTGCTAAATGCTTTATTGAAGGAAACAAAGCACTAGGTGGCACAAATATCTTTTGAAAGGAATAACTGCCACAAGCTGAGTCATTCAAATCTATTTTGGGTAAATCTGCCTTTGTTTTGTCTTTAATCTCTATCTGTATGCTTTGATTGTCTGATTTTTATCATATTTTCTTCAATCTGTTTGATCTCTGTTCTGTTTATTTAATTATTTATTTTATTTCTTTCGATCCTTTGCCTTTATTATTTTTTTCTTTCCATTGTTTTCTTTCTTTCCTTGACTTATGCTTTTTAGGCTAATCCTTTTTTTTTATCCTTTGATTAGGATTATCCCTCTAATCTTGCTGCTTTCTTCGCTTTCATTATTTCTTCAATTGCTTGTGTTTTTTGTGTGCAGGGGAGGCTGTCTTTGTGGCTAGAGGTTTCATTCGATCCACCGATGATCATGTTTCATCGATGATTGATCTTGATGCAGGGCCTCTATTCCTTTTATATTGGAATAAAACCACTAGATCATCACCCAACGTTTAATCCAATCCTTTTTGGACTGTGGGAGGGCATGATGAAATTTTCCACCATTAAAACATGCACAAAACATAATCAATTATTTTAAAATCCTGTGGGAGGTTTTATTTATTTTTTCAAGGTTTTGGGCCATCGGGAGGCATTTGCAGAAGAGGAGAG
The DNA here is from genome assembly GCA_034641835.2 of Pinus albicaulis. Lineage (NCBI taxonomy): Eukaryota > Viridiplantae > Streptophyta > Pinopsida > Pinales > Pinaceae > Pinus > Pinus albicaulis. Next base: position 1,697,103,078 of record CM076580.1, on the reverse strand, counting down.
GGTGCAAGGGGAAAGGTTCCATAAGTGGAACTATGAGGGATTCAAACAAAGGCAGGAGGAATTTGAAATTTGTCGCAGAGGGGAAAATTGGTTTTGAAAACCATAAGTGGTTTATCGCGTGGGGAATGGGTGGTAAGTGGTTTTGGGCAAAACAGACACAATAAAGTTTAGGGAGTGACACGTGGCCGAAGAAAACCACTTATTTTGCATGGGTTATAAAAATTTAAACCCATCGCAACTTTATTTTCGATATGCATCTTGGGTCGTCAGATCTCGGGGAATGAGATTGATGGTGGTCGCAGGCTTTGGGAATAGTGAGCAGGTGGAGTGGTAGGGTCTAGATGTGATGTGACGTGGCGATCCTTTGTCGTGTAGCACAGGGTTTGAAAGTTTCACGGGTTTGATTGTATTGGAGGGGGAGGCGACTACCGTTGGATGGGGGAACAAATCTTCGATCAACAGCGGGGATGGCTCAATCATGGGCATAGGGTAAAGTGGGATGCGGGGCCCGTATTTTTTTTTTAAAGGTTAAGGGCCTTGATTATACGGTTTTGGTGTGTATGGAAATGGAAAGGGTGGAGGTATAGTTTTATAAGGGGAGGGGCTAAAGGATAGCGAAAGGTCGGGGTTTTATGGGTGTGAGGAGCTGGGGCATTAAGAGAAAAAGAGCTTAGGGCCTAAATTTTTGCAAAAAGGGAAATTTTAAGCCTAAAACAGGGTTTTATGCATAATTTAAAGGACCCGATAGGTTTTAAACTTAGCACTAAAACAATGTAAAAGAGAGCTTTTACATTGTTTAATTATTTTTAGAAGAAAAATGATGAATGAAGGGGTTTTATGAGGGTTTTGAGGAAAGGGGAAAATGGGTTTTTTCAGAGGAAAAAGGTCATGAACGAGGGTTAAGGTGAGGTGATGAAATGAGGAAAATAGGCCAAATGAAGAAAATCCTTTTTTGCAGCAGTGGGGTAAACTTTAGGAGGTAGAGAGAGGAGAAGATTAGTGAAGCATTTTGACTTAGGATAATGAAGGCAACGAGATTTCTAGAACTCACAATATTTCTCAAATCTTGTTTCTAGAAATATAGGATCATAATTTAGTCATCTTTTGATATCAGAAAAAATTACTAATGACTAACAGTGGCTCCACTTGGGGAGGGCAGCTCCTTTTTGGAGGTGTCTAGAACTTTCAGTTTATCAAATCTCTGAGTTTTTGTAGATCAGTGTCCTTTCCATTTGGCATATTTTTCCTTCTCTTTCACTTGGTGATATTCCTTTGAAGTGATGATCTTAACAATCTGCAACATATGATTTCTTTCAAAAACATTTCTACCTACCCAACCTACTTGTCCTAACATTTTTTTTTTCTTTTAGTGCACTTGAACTGGAAAACTCTTGACATTTTTATTTTGAAAACAAAAATAAACTATCTACTTCTATCCTTATTGCTTCCAAGAGTTCAGATTAAACTAGTGAACTCTTTTTATTCTCTACCTAAACTATTTAACTACCAAGATTAAACTGTTTTCTAGTCTATGATTATCTAAAATACTGACATGAAATTTAAGGCATTGTTCAAATCAGGATTAAGCAGTTTGACTTACCATGGTTGTGGCATTGGAAGAAGCTGCACACAAACATTATTTTAAATAAAGGTAAAATAGAAATATAAGGGTTGTAATTTATCATTTGTAATGAACTCATATCTTTCTCTTTGGTTATGTTTTGAGCATGTGGAACCATTATCTTATATTCCCTAATCTATCTTTCTTAATAATTCAAGTTTGAAATAATCTTGACAATCATTGTTTTCACTAACTTACCAACATAAATTTAAAGCATGTTCAGCCATGATTAGGCTAGGTGACTGAACAAGATATTCTTTTTGAATTAGTAGTGGAATTTAGGCTTGCACACTTTCAGTAGTACTGTTTTTTGGGCACAGGGCTATACCTCTTTTGAATCTACCCTCTTTTTCCTTTCTTTCATTGTTTTTGTATTTTTGTTTTCAATATTTTCTCATACGATGTTATATACAATGAATGAAATAGTGTTTGAGCATCCTGCCATTGACAGGACCTCCAAATAACTCTTCTCCATTCAACCCTTGTAAAAATAAAGCATTATGACCCCTAATTGAATGAATGATATAAGGCCCTTTCCACAAATTCTCAAATTTTCCATGCTTACCTCTGTCTTCCCTTCTAGAATCCCATTTTAAAATTGTGTCTCCAACTTGGAAATTATTAGCTTTGGTCCTCCTGTTAAATATATTCTTGATGCTCTCTTGAAATTCTTGTGTTCCTTTATAAACCTCCTCTCTTGACTGCTGTAGATGAATAGTTTGATTTAGTCTTCTCTGCATGTCATTTTATTATGATTGCACTTCTTGGAGAAGTTTCATGACTCGAATTCCCAAGGATGTTGGGAAGATTGCATCCATGCCATATACTAATTGATAGGGAGACATGTTGATTTATTTCTTGGTGGTTATTCTATCAAACCATAAAGCATGAACTAGTTTACTATGCCATGATTTCTGATTTTGTTCCAGCAGTCTTTTGATAGTGTTGATCAGGCTTTTGTTGGAGGATTTAGCAAGTCCATTTCCCTGAGGATAGTAACCTGTGGAGTGCCCCAATCTAATATGATATTTATAGCAGAAGTAAACCATTCTTTTGGATTTGAAGGCAGCAGCATTGTCTGTAATATTCTTTCTAGGACAACCAAATCTAGATAATATGTTGGTCTCAAGGAACTTGATAGTGACTGAGTCAGTAGCATTCCCAGAAGGAATGGCCTCTATCCACTTGGTAAAATAATCAGTGGCAGCAAGGATCCACTTATGCCGAGCATATGAGGTTGGGTGAGTTTATCCAATAAATTCTAAACCCCATTGCTGAAAGGGAGCCTCAATACTGATGGGATGCAAAGGTAAAGGTAGGAGTTTTCTCTTGCCATAAAAAATTTGGCACTTATGGCAAGTCATGACTAGGCTTTTAGTATCAAGGAAAAGGGTGGGCCAGTGATAGCCAGCTCTAAGAATATTGTTTGTTGTTGCTTTCCAGTAAAGGTGTCCTCCACACTCTCCCTCATGTAATTCATGCGTGATCTTTCCTGCATCATTCTCAAGCAAACATTTAAGCAATATGCCAACAACATTTTTCCAATACAACACTCCATCTAAAATGTAGTAATTTAAAGATTTTTGTTTCAAGAATCTAGCTTTAGTCTTTGATAAAGAGGGAGGGGTGTTGAGGTAAAGAAGCACATATATGATATCAGCATACCAAGATGAATTCAGAAATTTTTCTTCAATGTATGGAGTAGTGAATTCTTCATGTTCTTCTAAAATATCAACCATATTCATATATAATGCTTGGAAATTTGATTCTACCATGAGTTTTGCTAATCCTTGTCCTTTAATCAGCTTGGTAGGCCTGATTTATAAATCATACTCTAAAATAATATCAATCCATTTTCCCCCTTTTCCATCAGGGTATTGATTTAGAATGTCCTTGACAATTGTATGTGGGACAAAAGCAATGATATGTGAGTGTAAAATGTAGACTCGGAAATATTTCAATGATTTTATCAAGGCCAAGGCTTATTTCTCCATGATGTTATATTTAAGTGGATCATCTCTTAAAGCGTTACTGAAGAAGGATATTGGTTGTTCCTGTCACATGTTATTCTTTTGCAACAACACTGCAGGAATGGTATGTTCAGATGCAAATGAAAAAATGTAGAAATCTTTGGTGAAATTAGGACTGATGAGAACTGGTGTTTGAGTGAGAGCTTGTTTCACTAGTTTAAATGACTATTTGGATTCTAAAGTCCATTTAACTCTTGTTTCCTTTTTTAGAATTTTTGTGATATTCCTCAAAAGTTCAGCAAGGTTAGGGATGAACCTTCTAAAAAATTTGATCTTCCCAATGAAAGATTGCAATTCTTTGAGGTTTCTAGGATGGATGATTTTCAATATGCCTTTAGTCATTTTGGGATCTACTTTGATTCCTTCTTCAGAAATTATGTGGCCTAGATCCTTCTTGGAGACCTTTTAGGTCTCTGTAGTTTGCAAGATTGGAAAATAAAAGCTGCAGAGCCTACATATGAACCACTTTGGGATTCTAGGATCTAGCCCTCCTGAATCCAGAGAGGGATCTCTCTATAAGTGCAAATATTGATTTATCTTTTAAGGCTTTTAGTGTGATATTAGGCTAGTTATTAAGAAGAAGGGTTTTGTTTGGTTTTGGTTGGGCAAGGACATAATGAAGGTGAAGGAAGTCTATATGAAAGGTGAAGGTGTAAATAGATTGAAGAATGGTTCAACTAATAAGATAGGAAAGAAGCAGCTTTAATCCATTGGGTTGTGGATTCATAAGAGGGTTTAATTGAGACAACAAGGTTCAAGAGTGGTCCATGGGGCAAGTCATTTATGTCAAAGGATCTCTTTAAGTTGATTTTATGGAATGGAACAATAAGAAATGGAGTGAGGGAAATCAAACAGATGAAGAAACAAAGATCAGCCTAAGATCAAGTAAGTACTTTGAAACTATCCTGCTTTTGGCATGCACTTAAGAAAAGACACAAAAGTAATGTAATATCAGGTAAGTACTTTGAAACTATCCTGATTTTGATGTACTTTCAATAGAAAACATTTAAAACACTTATAATAGCTTAAGATCAAGTAAAGACTTTTAACTTAGCCTTCTTTCAGTGTATTCAAAAGGAAACAATTCATGATAAACATAAAAATTAGTCTAAGATCAGGTAAGTACTTTGAAACTAGCTTGCTTTTAACATACTCTTAGGGAAACTTTCAAACAACCTTTGGAGAAAAAACTAGAAGACAGGGCAAACCATAAACTTTCCTAGTCCAACTCTACTTAGCAAGTAATGAAAATATCATTCAAGAACAATGTTTAAAGTTCAGACAGTAAGACATGGGCTCACCAACATTCCTTAACTGCTTGGACTGTATTAAATCATTCTTAAATACACAAAGGAGGAAAACATAAAGATAAAGCTTATTAGTGAGAGTAGGGTACTTTGTAAGAGTAAATCATAGCTCTATATTTGTTGTTCTTTATCAGAGAAAAGTGGACGGAATGGAAACATAAAGAAAAATAACAATTACAGTGAGAAACACATCACCATTGACGTAGACCAGGATCCCATAAATCAGCTATTTGTATTTGATGTTCAAACCAGTTACAATCATCAAGTCTAGTAGGTTTCTACAGCTTCAAGCTTCTCATCTCAACTTATATTGTATCTTCAATTACAAACAGGGCTTCAACAACTTTAGAAAACTATTTACATGCAACAGATATCCATATACCAACCACTCTACAATCTTCTACAATAGTATTTATAGAAGAATGAGGAGGTGGAGTATAAGAAGGGTCTAACTGTTCAATTAATGAAGAGTTTATGCTTCTCAGCCTTTGAGGGGCTCAACAGAGAAGTTTTCTGATATTTTCTCTGTATTAATTGGTTTTCATTAAGTATTTAGCTACTTAGCAGGTTTTGTTGACTTTAAAACTCTTTAGGCAGGCTAGCAATAACTATGGCTGCTTTAAATAAAATATCACTGACTAAGGAAATAACTATGCCTTCTTTTGATTAATTTGAAGTTATAGGTGGCGGTTTGGTAGTTCAAAGGATATTTTAGCCTTTGATGTGGCAGTGGAGGCTTCCTTCGACTGCCATAATTATTCTGGTTAACCTTAAAACACATTTAATTTGTCTTTACTCTATGTTTAGGCTTGTTTAAGCCTTGATCTATGTCTTCGGGCCTTTGTTCTTTGACACTGTCTTTAACTCTTTAAACTGTGGATTAAAGCTCTGATCTTTGGGCTTTAGCTTTAATCACTTTTTAACCTTGATTTCTTCACTTTGATACACTTTGTTTGGCTTGTTTACATAGGTGGCTTTCTGCCATTGGAGGGCTTCTGTTAAACCCTGGATCGTGATCCAGATGTTTTAAAATTGGATTTCATACCCTGCAGATCCTTTTCTTCATTGGATTAAGGCACAGAATTGTCACTCTGAGCCTTTTTGTCACCTGTCTGTGATTGTGGAAAAACACAGAAAAACCACCATTAAGAACACTACAAAACACACAAACTCATTATAAATCCTGCGGAATTTGGTTAAGACTGCTTCAGAGGCTCATGAAGGTGGAGGAGAAGTGAGGAAAAACATGGATGCAACGGAAAAAGGGAGGAAAATCCTAGCAGAACAGCTAACCAGGTGAAAATGGAGTTTGGGCGCGACAGTGAACAGGAACCGTTGGATTAGAATAATCAACGGTGGAGATTGCTCGATCAAGTCATTTGGGAGAATGTTGGGTGAAAAGTGAATGGGGGCGAGATTAAAATAGGACCGTCCGATCTCAGAGATCGACGGCCAGGATTAAAAGATGAAAAAGCAACGTTGGCGGAGGGAGCGGTATAGCGGAAAACCGGCAGCGATTTTTGCGTTGCGTTTGGGGGGTAAGCGGTATTGTAAAAAAAAATGCGATTCCATACAATGAATGACACGTGGAAAATGAAAACCACCTATTTCGCGCGGAAGTAGTGCACTGGGAAGCGGGGTAAAAAATTACGCAATATGCAGCTTGAGCTGTTGGATGATGGGTAGCAGATCCAATGGCATGGGTTGAGCGCGATGGATGAAGAGTTGTGCAGAGAATGTATGGGGCTCGATGGCCTTTGATCTTTGTAGATCGACGGTCAATATTTGTTTAAAACTATTTTTGTCGAGAAACAAAAAATATAGAAAAGGTAAGGTTTTGAAGGAATTTGGCGAAAAACGAGGAGAAGGGAGGGCCCACCTTTTTATAAAGGGTGGAAGGAAGGATCAATGGGAGCCGTCGGATCATGAGGATCGATGGTCGAGATCTGTTGATGGGGAAAAAGAGAGGGGTGGGGTTTTAAAAGGAGAAGTAATTTGGGCCATCAGATTTAAGAAGATCAACGGCGGAGATTTCATCGCAGAATCGCATCGGCGGGAGGAAAGGGCAAAGTGGCGATGCAATGTGCTGATGCGATTGAGCGTGGACCGTCCTATCTAAGGGTGATCGACGGTGGAGATTTAATCAGAGGTCGGGATGGCGGAGGATCATGTGATAGATGAGCGAAATGCAATGAAGCGCGAACCGTTGGATCTGGCGGAATGAACGACTGGGATTACATCGCATCGAAGAAAAGGAAAGAGGCCAAAGCACCAAGGTGTTTAGAATTTGCGATGTGTGATTAAGAGATGGCTGTCGGATCAGTATGAGAGATCAATGGTGGAGATTTAATCAGTGGGTGTGATGTTGGAGGGCTATGGGCAAAGCGCAATTGAATCTTAGCCGTCGGTTCTTGTGGATTCGACGGCTGAGATTAAATTGGGGGGATCGGCATCGGAGGAGGGAAGGAAAGGAAAAAAGGGAAGAATGCGATTGCCGATTTGCAATGGAGCAAGAGCCGTTGATCTAAAATCTAGATCGACAGGGGAGATTTAACGATGAAGAAAAAGGAGGAATGGAGGGTTTTGGAATGGGAAGCAATATGGGCCGTTAGATCTAGGCTTAGCAGATCAGATCAACGGTGGAGGATTGATTGCGAGATCGCATCGGTAGGAGGAAAATAACCATGAAACACAAGTAAAATGTGTTTTTGTGATGAGATGAGTGCTTCGCGCCCGGTCACAGTGCGGGTCATATGCAGAAAAGGGGCTGGGGCTTAAGGGCTTAATGAAAAAATGAAGGTTTTTAGGATTTTGAAGGGTTTTTAGAGGAATTTAGAGGTTCCGATAGAGGTAAAGACGGGGTTTTAAACCTTATAAAGAGATTTCACAAGGCTTTAAAGGGGAATTTGATGATTTTTAAGGTTAGATGAAGGCTTAAGGAGGGAATTTATGAAGGAAATAAGGATGAAAATGGATTGGTTGAAATGATGGAAAATGGAGTTTTAAGAAGTCTTTCTCTTGGTAATCAGCAGGTTCTTTAGGGCTAAAAGTGAAACAACAGTGAAGATTAATACCAAGGACATCATAAGAATTAAAGAAATCACAATTTGGACATGAATTGTTTCTTGAAGGCTAAAAAAAATATTTAGCCACCATTTGGTATAACAAATTTTTATAGGTGGCTAATAGCGGCTCCAACTTGGGATGGCAGCTCCTTGGAGGTGTCAAGAACCATAGAAATTCATCTCTGGAATGTAGATCAGTATCTTGCATTTTTGACAACCTTTTCCTGTTCTCTGATTATCTGCTTGAAAGATGATTAGAACATTTGATATCAGTAGAAAATTCTTTCCCAAACAACTACCTACACAACCTACTTCCTAAAAAAATTTCTTCAGAAGGTGCATTTGGACTTGCAAACCTTTTCATCAATATTTTATTCTTTTGAAAACATAAACCTAATCTAAGTCTACCCTTATTTCTCCATGAACTCAGATTAAGCAGTTGAGTTCATAATTTTCTCTACCTAACTGCTAATCTGTCAGGATTAGGTTGTCTGACAGACTTTTATTCTCTAATTTCTAAAACCAAAATTTAAAAACGGCCAAGCCAGGATTAAGCAATCTAACTTGCTGTAGATCTATGGCATAAAAACAAGTTGCAAATAGACTAAAATTTGCAGAAAATTAAAAACAAAACAGTGAAGGCATGAGGTCTGAAAATCAAAAACATCATTCAGTATTTCTTCAGCTCTGTTTTGAATTTGTTTGAGCTATCTTTCTTTCTTTCCTGGTTCAAGTTTTGGGCATATTAGAACCAATTTGTTTTCTATCTTTGGCTCAAGATTTGATCTAATTAGAGCCATTCTTCTTTTGAGATTCATAGGTTCATATTTTGAGCTTGTTTGAACCTTTGTTTTTCTATCCTAATCTACCTTACTGATAAGCCAAGATTATGTTGTTTGGCTGATCTATTTCACTAACCTATCAGCAGTAAATTGAAAAACTAATTAGTCATGATTAGGCTGTATGACTAACTAGAAGTGAGTTTTTAGGAGTGGCATTTGAGCTTGCACACTTTCAGATTTTGTTTCTCTTTTTTGGTATGGGGCTGTACCTTTCTTGTTTTTACAATTTTCCCTCTTTTATATTATTATTGTTTTTGTATTTTTATTTTTCTAACTTTGAAAGCAGAAATCAACAAATAACTAAATGCTCAAAACTGAGCTTTATTGATATTCCTATCTAACCTACTCTAACTTGGAACATTTACATTTTTTTAACTTCCAAATTCTCTTTTCCTATACATACAGTCAATCATATGGTTCCATGACTAGTCTTTGCTCATCTCTTTGAGCATGTAGGATAGACAGGGGCATTCCCATGCTTTCTGTTTCTTAGCAGTAGCTTTGAAAAATTTTGTTGCACTTGGTGATGTACTGTTGTTTGCAACCTTTATCCCTTCTTCAAATGTCTTCAGAAAATCAACATAGGGATCTTGAAATAATGCCTGGTTAAGAGTATTTGGAAGATGTGTTTCAACCAAGATCATCTCTTCTTTCTCCACTGGATCAAGGCAAATATTCTTTTGAGGAAGACAATATTCCTCATCTTCATTGTCATCTGAACTGGAAAATTCATCATACACTGCAGTATTGTCCTCTAGAAGTCCTGGTCTATCCTGTTTTTTATGGACTGAGCTCTGTGAAGAGGTTATTATATCCTTGAGCAGGGGTATGTTCACTTGCTTCCTCTTTTTCAAGGGAAGGATCCTTGGTTTCAGCCTACTCAACAATTTCTTCATTGCTTTCCTCCTCAACCTTTGAGCTGAAAGGCTGCTAATTCCCAATCACATGGAAATTATTACTGATGGTCTGAGATGAAGTAGAGAAAAGATCCAATGAATATTTACTTACTTCCAAGCTTTCATAACTTTCTTCATCAGCATCATAAATAGTCTGCACTAGCCCATTACTTCTTTGAAGGAACTAATCTTCATCCCATAAAACTGCTAATGATGGTCCTGCAAGATTAACTTCTGTTTGGGGAGCATCATCACTAGATAGATCAAAGTTAGGAAAATCATAAATATAAGTAATACAACCAATCAAACATACTTGGTTATCAACAAGTCCTTCTTTATTATGATCTACAAAAGAACTTTCTAAATCTGTACAACAAAGTTCTGTATGTGAATAGGCAAGAGTATTTGTTTTGAAAAAAGTTTCAGAGACTGGCTATTTATTAATAGTCTGATCTATTTCTTTTTCTGTCAAAGGGGAAGATGTTTCTATATTCCTTTGAACAGGAGTACAACAGTTCTCTGTCTCTTGTGAAGACTGGTTTTGAGGCTGGATGTCTTCTTAAACCTTAGCTATAAGGGATGATGAATCATTATTTTGGTTTTCAGGGATATATTTAGGAACGTACTTTATTTCTTGGATGATTTCTTCCTCAACTGATTCATCTATATTCTTATAATTTTTCAATAGGATATTAAACTCATGAATGGCTGTTAAAATATCTTTAGGATGTATTTCTTCCAAATCCTCATCATTTTCTATAATGTATTGGGTGATATTTTGTGATGGATCATAATGTAGCCCACCCCATGATAATGATGTAGTGTTTCCTTTATATTTCTCATAAAACACATATTCAAGGTCCTTTAAAGAAAACAAACTACCAAATTTCAACCATTCATACCAATCCCTAGCTTTTCCTTCTAATGTTAACATGAAAATTTTCATTAGGCAATATTCATGCCATTCAACTTTCAACCTCCATACATGTATATGAAATTTGATGAGATGTAATAGAGGGTCATCAAACTTTTCACCTTGAAAAATAGGTAGGTTGTCATCCCAATTCACCTGGGGCATCTTATGTGGAAACCAAGGGATATGATCTCTACTCATTGGGGCATATCTTCGTTGTATCCTTGGAATCATGTTTGTAAATCAGGAAAGAGGTCACTTTGTCTATTCAACCAATTCAAAGTCTTCTACCAATGGAGTCATTTGGTCTTCTAAGAGTTGTGGAGTCGCCAGGTGGATGATTAAAATTTTTCTTTCCACCAACAGTATGATTGGGTTTGCTCAATGCATTCCCAAAGGAGTCTACAAAGACTGGAGGGGTAATAAGCCTATTGGAGGCCAGTGGAGTCACCAGGTGGAAATTTTTAGCTCTTTTGGAGGTAAAATGTTTTATGGTCCACCACCATTTATTGATTTACATACCAATATAGCAATTTTTTGGGTCTTCTGAGGTCCTTAAGGATGTATAAGATGTAATTTTACTCAGAGTCCCCAGTGGAGTCGCCAGAATGTCAGGTGAATCAACTGGCTAACAAACCAAATTTTCTTGAATCAAGGGAATTCCTAAGGTCCCAAGAGTGTATCAGGTATAATTTACTCAGAATATCCCAGTGGAGTTGCGAGAATGTTAGGTCTCTATAGTTCGCAAGATTGGAAAATACAAGCTACAGAGCCTACATATGAACCACTTTGGGATTCTAGGATCTAGCCCTCCTGAATCCAGAGAGGGATCTCTCTATAAGTGCAAACATTGATTTATCTTTTAAGGCTTTTAGTGTGATATTAGGTTAGTTATTAAGAACAAGGGTTTTGTTTGGTTTTGGTTGGGCAAGGATATAATGAAGGTGAAGAAAGTATATATGAAGGGTGAAGGTGTAAATAGATTGAATAATGGTTCAGCTAATAAGATAGGCAAGAAGCAACTTTAATCCATTGGGTTGTGGAGTCATAACAGGGTTTAATTGAGATAGCAAGGTTCAAGAGTGGTCCATGGGGCAAGTCATCTATGTCAAAGGATCTCTTTAAGTTGATTTTATGGAATGGAACAATAAGAAATGGAGTGAGGGAAATCAAACAGATGAAGAAACAAAGAGCAGCCTAAGATCAAGTAAGTACTTTGAAACTATTGTACTTTTGGCATGTACTTAAGAAAAGACACAAAAGTAATATAAGATCAGGTAAGTACTTTGAAACTATCCTGCTTCTGATGTACTTTCAATAGAAAACATTTAAAACACTTAGAATAGCTTAAGATCAAGTAAATACTTTTAACTTAGCCTACTTTCAGCGTATTCAAAAGGAAGACATTCATGATAAACATAAAAAGTAGTCTAAGATTAGGTAAGTACTTTGAAATTAGCCTTCTTTTAACATACTCTTAGGGAAACTTTCAAACAACCTTTGGAGAAAAAACTAGAAGACAGGGCAAACCATAAACTTTCCTAGTCCAACTCTACTTAGCAAGTAATGAAAATATCATTCAAGAACAATGTTTAAAGTTCAGACAGTAAGACATGGGCTCACCAACATTCCTTAACTGTTTGGAATGTATTAAATCATTCTTAAATACAAAAAGGAGGAAAACATAAAGATAAATTTTATCAGTGAGAGTAAGGTACTTTGTAAGAGTAAATCCTAGCTCTCTATTTGTTGTTCTTTATCAAAGAAAAGGGGACAGAATGGAAACATAAAGAAAAATAACAATTACAGTGAGAAACACATCACCATTGTCATAGACCAGGATCACATAAATCAGCTATTTGTATTTTATGTTAAAACCAGTTACAATCATCAAGTCCAGTAGGTTTCTACAGCTTCAAACTTCTCATCTCAGCTTATGTATCTTCAATTACAAACAGGGCTTCAGCAGCTTTAGAAAACTATTTACATGCAACAGATATCTAGAGACCAACCACTATACAATCTTCTACAACTGTATTTATAGAATAATGAGGAGGTGGAGTGTAAGAAGGCTCTAACTATTCAATTAATGCATATTTTATGCTTCTCGGCCTTTGAGGGGCTCAAAAGAGAAGTTTTCTAATATTTTCTCTGTATTATTTGGTTTTCATTAAGTATTTAGCTGCTTAGCAGATTTTGTTGACTTTAAAACTCTTTAGGTAGGCTAGCAATAACTCTGGCTACTTGAAACAAAATATCACTGACTAAGGCAATAAATATTCCTTATTTTGATTAATTTGAAGTTATAGGTGGCGCTTTGGTAGTTGAAAGGATATTTTAGCCTTTGATGTGGCAATGGAGGCTTCCTTCGACTAATATAATTCTTCTGTTTAACCTTAAAACACTTTTAATTTGTCTTTACTCTGTGTTTAGGCTTGTTTAAGCCTTGATCTGTGTCTTTGGCCCTTTGTTCTTTGACACTGTATTTAACTCTTTAAACTATGGATTAAAGCTCCGATCTTCGGGCTTTGGCTTTAATCACTTTTTAACCTTGATTTCTTCACTCTGATACACTTTGTTTGGCTTGTTTACACAGGTGGCTTTCTACCATTGGAAGGCTTCTATTAAACCCTGGATCATGATCCAGATGTTTTAAACTTGGATTTCATACCCTGCAAATCCTTTTCTTCATTGGATTAAGGCACATAATCATCACTCTGAGCCTTTTTGTCACCTGTCTGTGATTGTGGAAAAACACAGAACAACCACCATTAAGAACCCTGCAAAACACAAAAACTCATTATAAAATCCTACGGAATTTGGTTAAGACTGCTTCAGAGGCTCGTGAAGGTGGAGGAGCAATGAGGAAAAACGTGGATGCAATGGAAAAAAAGAGGAAAATCCTGACAGAACAGCTAACTAGGTGAAAATGGAGTTTGGGCGCGACAGTGAATAGGAACCGTTGGATTAGAATAATCAACGGTGTATATTGCTCGATCAAGTCATTTGGGAGAAGGTTGGGTGAAAAGTGAATGGGGGAGAGATTAAAATAGGACCGTCCGATCTCAGATATCGATGACTAGGATTAAAAGATGAAAAAGCAACGTTGGCGGAGGGAGCAGTATAGCGGAAAACCGACAGCGGTTTTTGCGTTGCGTTTGTGAGGTAAGTGGTATTGTAAAAAAAAATGTGATTCCATACAATGAATGACACGTGGAAAATGAAAACCACCTATTTCATGCGAAATTAGCGCTCTAGGAAGCGGGGTAAAAAATTACGCGATATGCAGCTTGAGCCATTGGATGATGGGTAGCAGATCCAATGGCGCGGGTTGAGAGAGATGGATGAAGAGTTGTGCGAAGAATGTATGGGGCCCAATGGCCTTTTATCTTTTTAGATCGACGGTCAGGATTCGTTTAAAACTATTTTTTTCGGGAAACAAAAAATATAGAAAAGGTAGGGTTTTGAAGGAATTTGGCGAAAAACGAGAAGGGAGGGCCCACCTTTTTATAAAGGGTGGAAGGAAGGATCAATGGGAGCCATTGGATCATGAGGATCGATGGCTGAGATCTGTCGATGGGGGAAAAAGAGAGGGGCAGGGTTTTAAAAGGAGAAGTAATGTGGGCCGTCAAATTTAAGAAGATCAACGGTGAAGATTTCATCGTAGAATCGCATCGGCAGGAGGAAAGGGCAAATTGGCGATGCAATGTGCCGATGTGATTAAGCGTGGACCATCCAATCTAAGGGAGATTGATGGTGGAGATTTAATCGGAGGTCGGGATGGTGAAGGATGATGTGATGGATGAGCGTGATGTGATGAAGTGCGAACTGTCGGATCTGGTGAAATGAACGACTGGGATTACATCGCATCGAAGAAAAGGAAAAAGGCCAAAGCACTAAGGTGTTTATGATTTGTGATGTGTGATTAAGCGTTGGCTGTCGGATCGGTATGAAAGATCAACAGTGGAGATTTAATCGGTGGGTGTGATTTCGGAGGGCTATGGGCGGAGCATGATTGAATCTTAGCCGTCGGTTCTTGTGGATTCAATGACTGAGATTAAATCGAGGGGATCGTCATCGGAGGAGGGAAGGAAAGGAAAAAAGGGAAGAATGTGATTGCCAATTTGCGATGGAGTGAGAGCCGTTGATCTGAAAAACTAGATCGACGGGGGATATTTAGCAATGAAGAAAAAGGAGGAATGGCGGGTTTTGGAACGGGAAGTAATATGGGCCGTTAGATCTGGGTGTAGCAGATCAGATCAACAGTGGAGGATTGATCATGAGATCGCATCGGCAGGAGTAAAATAACCATGAAACACAAGTAAAATGTGTTTTTGCGATGCGATGAGCGCTTCGCACCCGGTCACAGCGCAGGTCATATGCAGAAAAGGGGCTGGGGCTTAAGGCTGAAAGGGGCTTAAGGCCTTAATGAAAAAATGAAGGTTTTTAGAATTTTTGAAGGGTTTTTAGAGGAATTTAGAGGTTCCGATAGAGGTAAAGACGAGGTTTTAAACCTTATAAAGGGATTTCACAAGGCTTTAAAGGGGAATTTGATGAGTTTGAAGGTTAGATGAAGGCTTAAGGAGGGATTTTATGAAGGAAATAAGGATGAAAATGGATTTGTTGAAATGATGGAAAATGGAGTTTTAAGCAATCTTTCTCTTGGTAATCAGCAGGTTCTTTAGGGCTAAAAGTGAAACAGTAGTGAATATTAATACCAAGGACATCATAAGACTTCAAGAACTCACAATTTGGACTTGAATTGTTTCTTGAAGACTAAAAAAAATATTTAGCTACCATTTGGTATAACAAATTTTTATAGGTGGCTAACAAGACCAAAGAGTGTTTTCTTGGGATTCAAATATAAGCCATATTTCCTACATTTCTCAAAAAAAATTCTCAAGTGGACTAAGTGTTCTTTGTCAGTTTTGGAGAAAACAGTGATGTCATCAAGGTAAATGATTATAAAATAGCCTATGTCTTCTGAAAAATCTATGTCCATGGCCCTTTGGAAGGTGGCCCCTGCATTCATCAAACCAAATGGCATTTTAACATACATGAATGTACCCCAAGGTGTGGTGAAGGCATTTTTGTGTTGATCACTTGGGAGCACTAGCACTTGGTTGTAGTCTGAAAGACCATCCAAGAGTGAGATTCTCTTAGATCCAACCACCTTTTGGAGTATGTGATCCATCTTAGGCAAGGGATAATTATCTTTCAGAGAAGTTTTGTTCAAATTTCTAAAGTCAATGCAAAGCCTAATTTCCCCGGTCTTGTTCCTAACAGATACAAGGTTGGAATCCCAGTGTGAGTATCTAAGGGGAACTATGATACCAGCATCATACATCTTTTTGATCTCTTTCTCAACTAACGGTAATAAAACAGGGTTTTTCTTAGTTTTTGTTTGTAAGGTTTCTGATTTTCATTAAGAGGAATTTTGTGTTGAATAATGTTGGTATCATATGATTTCAGATCTTTGTATCGCCATGCAAACACATCTTCAAACTCTTTGAAAAGTTCATTATATTCCTGTTTTATATGAGTAGAAAGAGTGCTAGATAACTTGATCATTTTGGGTTCATTCATGCTGCTTATGTTATGTTCTTCTACATTAGTTTTTGTAGGCTCCATCTTTGGTTTTTTAGCTACATCATTGAAGTCAAAAATCTCTTCTAATGGTGTAAGGCCCCTTGGTATTGAATCATCTTTGCATCGTAAAACATCAAGGTCTTTTTGGTCTAAGTTGTCAAGTAATTCTGCCTTATAAAGATGTTAAAATTGGTTTACATCAGCAGTAGAGGACAACTCTATTTCAGGGACTTGTTTTTCATCAAAACAATCTTCTTTATGGCTTGAGATAGGAGTTGGTATAGAAAAATAATTTTTAGACTGCAGAAAATCATCAATGTGTTTATCTCCCTCAAACACTTGCCAATAGTTTTCATTGTCAAGGACAGTAGGCCTATTTTTTACTTTGACAGTGAATAGTTCATTTACATGGGGTACTTGACAATTGCTGGCAGCAAAGGCAAGCTCATTTGCAAGGTTATTTTGAGCTCTAGGGATGAAAGTGAGTTCATATTTTTCAAAAATTTTCAGGAGATCTAGGGAAACATTCCTATATTCTCTTAATCTTGGGTTTTTGGTTGAATACTCCCCTTTTATTTGCCTAATGATGAGCTCTGAATCTCCTTGGACTGATATTTTCTTAGCTCCTAAGTCTTTGAGAAAATGTAGGTCAAGGAGGAGAGCTTCATATTCTGCAATGTTATTAGTGCATTGGAAATCAAGTTTGTAGGAATGTCCTTTGTTTGTATTATGTATCCATACACCAGCTCTAGAACCAGCTTTTCCACAAGAGCCATCAAAGCTCATGTTCCAAAGTGTTTCTATCTCATATTCATCCTTATTTTTCTGTTCAAGGCTGCTAAAGTTTGGGATGTTGTGTTTTTCATTTAATGGCAAATTTGGCTGTTCAAGTGGGATTAACTCTTTTTTATTTTCATTTTCTAGTGTGCTAATTTCATCTTCATTAAACAGGATAAATGAATCAAGGTCTGAATGGATGGAATAAACAGGAGTGTTGTTTGGCCTATCTATGTTGCTTACCATATATTTCATATGATATTCCATGTATAACCTTCTTGTCTGGTTAAAGACTGGAATAGTAGCATAAGACATGTCCATTTGAAGGCTCCCCTGAAGTTTGGCTCCCCGTGATCTGGATAGAAGCATTCCATACTTTAGGGGAATGTCAGCAACAACTATGTCCATAACTAGACCCTTAGCAGGAATTTGTGCCAAATTGACACATAAATCCTTGATTAGACCTAAAAACTTGACTCTTCTTGAATCAAAAGAATACATGTTTTTGTAAGGTTTAGTAATTTCTAGGCCTAATCTCTCCATCACTACTTTTGGCATGAGATTGTGAGAGGCACCAGAGTCTAGCATGGAAATATGTAAGATTTTATCATGTATATTTAAGCTGACATAGAATGGAGAGATAGCTCCTTCTTGGTATTTTCCTTCTACTTCAGGACCAAACAACAATTATGGTTTATCATCTATCAAGTTTAAAGTATCAGTATCATTTCCTATATTCAAATCTTTCAAAACTTGATTTTTATATACATCCTGGGTTACTAGTTCAGCTAAGGGTATGCTAATTTTGACCTTGGTAATTTCTCCCTCAAGACTGAAAGGGACTAGTGTTTTTGACATATTTACATATGATTTGTCAAACATAGTCTTTTCAGCAATCCTAATTTGCTGATTTTTATTAGGACTGTTATTTTGGATAGATTTCTCAGGGCCACTAGCATAAGTACTAGGTCAGCTTGGGTCAACACTTTACTAGCTGATTTTGTCTTTGTTCAGATCAGTTTTTCTAGCCATAGTGTTAGTACTATTTTCTATCTTTTTAGGAAGATTTTATGAGGTATTCCTAACAACAGTTTCTGTGTTATTTTTCTTGGAGGTCTCCTGGTTCTTTTTGCTTCTAAGATCATATTGTCTATGGACCTCCATTATAGCATTTTCAAACCCCAATTGGTAATCTTCAGAATCCTCATGATTGATTTCAGTTTGTTCCGAGGAGAAGAACCCTTGTTCTTCTTCAACGAGGAAAACATCACCCTCACTGTCAAATCCTATCAAATTCACATGATTTTCTTCCAGCCTTTATGTCTCCCTTTCTTCTTCATCTACATAGTTTTCTTGGAAAGGAGGCCTAATTTGTTGGTAATTATCTCTTTGTCTATTTTGAATAGGATCTCTTCTGAAATTTAGATTTCTATTTCTGTTTTGGGGATTTACTTGGTTCTCTCTAGGAGGTACCCTATCAGTTAAGTTTATCTTTTCCAACATTCTTTCCATTACCCTTACTAAGTTATCAATTTTGGCATCAGATGATGAGGTTGAGGCCATTGTTTCATCTTTGTATGTAACTCTTTTTTTCTGATTTCAACCTAGCTCTTTTCTCAATCAGATTTGCTTCTACACTTATAGCTCCCCTCTGCATATCCTCTAAAGTCAAGGGGTCTCTTTCTCTTAGCTGATAGGCCATGTCTGGGTCAAAGCCCTCTGGAAATTTTGCTAAGGCTAGGCCTAGTGGAGGTTTCATGTTTGGGGGAAGTGCATTGTAAACACTATTGAATCTAGTGCAGTAATCTTAGACACTTTCCCCAGCATTTATTTTAAGGTTTCTATATTCTGAAATGGTTTCGAGAGGGTTCTTTTTAATTTCCCATTTGTTTATGAATGTTTGGTATAAAGAAGGGAGATCATTTATGCTATTATGAGTTAAGCTTTTAAACCATTTTTTGGCTTATCCTCTTAACCTTTGGGCAAAGATTCTAATCTTAATGGTCTCTTCTTCTATTTCCATGTAATCAAAGGCATATCCATTTTATCTACATGATTTTGGGCAGTAGTAGGTTCAGTTGTAGTGAAATGGGGAATTCTGAATTGATAATAATTTGGTAAAGGAACTAGAGTTTGTGGTAATACTAATGGAGCATACCATGTTGCCATGATAGGAGTGAATGGAATATTTACAAGAGGTGGGTTGGTGTAAGGGAAAGTGGGATGAAATGGAGTGTTTTGAACAGTGGATGTATGGATGGGTGTAGTGGAAGTACTTGGACCAGAAAACTGATTATGAGTAGATTTTTTATGGAAGGAGCTAAAGTGATGGAGAAGCTGAAAATAGGGAGGAGTGGAAGGAGAGGCTTCCCTACTAGAACTTTGCTGCAAATCTATGGGCTCATGGTCAGATTGGTCAATATCACTATGTGACTTGGTTCTAAATAAGTTCTTTGAATGGTAAAAGTCAAAGTGAGGATCTTTCAAGGCTGTAAGGTTTTCAAGGACAGATCTTGTTCTTTGAATAGTCCTATTAGTAGTTAAATTTCCAGCTCTAGAAGTTTTCCACAAAATATTTTCTGGATCATCAACTATAGTAGGAGGATTAGGGTCTGGATGAGATTCGGTATTGATCCTATGTGAAGCCATATTTCAAACTCAAAATTTTGGAGAGGCTAAAAGGTTTAGGATTGTTTTGAGAAGGTTAACCTCTCATAGTGTTTAGTAAACTTCTAAAATATGGGACTAGGCTTCTAAACTTCTTAGGGCTGGTTTAATACAATTCTAAGAAAGTATAAAGAGAACTAGAGAAGTAATAGGCCTATTGGAGGCTAGTGGAGTCGCCAGGTGGAAATTTTTAGTTATTTTGAAGGCAAATTTGTATGGTCCACCACCAATAATTGACAAAAAACCAATCTAGGGATGTTTTTGGGGTTTTTTTGGGGTTTTATGAGTTTCTATGTAGTCCTAAGGTTTGTGAGAGTGTCTTATACCTGAATCATCATTTAGCTAAGATGGTGAAACAAACAAAGTCTACTCTATGGCTATTAGTTGAGTTCGCTATGATTTGATAATGGTTTCTAGAGTCCTAAGGTGTACTTAGTTTGTCACTGACTCAGAAGGTCCCACCGTAATCGCCAAAATGTTGGTGTGGTGATGAGGTGGCAATGAATGGATGGATACTGAGTGATTTATCTTAAGACTTACTGAAAACATCCCACCGTGATCGCCAGAATGTTGGCGTCCCGTGATTTAGTAGATTGGTATACCAAATGACAGGGTAACATGAAACCAGTCTTTGGAGCCCTAGGACCTAGCCTTCCTGGACTCAGAGAGGGATCTCTCTATTTTTTTGCAAAGGATATGAACTTTTTTGCTTTATAGGGTTGATTTTAGGCTAGTTATTAAGTGTGAGGTTTCATTGTTGTGTTTTGTTTGGGTACAATGATCAAGAAGCATAGGTAGAATGAGGAAATATCTAAGTCATTGGGCAATGGAGTCAAATGGAAGTCATGATAAGTTCATAAATGGATCGGGGAGCATCATAGGGAAAATCTAACTTGGTCAGTGGATCTTCAAGTTTTAGGGGTAATGAGATGGACATCAACTGTAAGAATGAAAAGTAGGGTAAATGGAAATTAAGAATCCTTTATCATATGTACTTTTCAACAAAGGGACTTAAATATCAAAAACATGAAGAGGAAAACAATGGACAGGGAAAACCGTAAATTCTATGATCCACACTACAGCAGATAATAATTCAACACAAACTTTTCCAATG
The DNA here is from genome assembly GCA_034641835.2 of Pinus albicaulis. NCBI lineage: Eukaryota > Viridiplantae > Streptophyta > Pinopsida > Pinales > Pinaceae > Pinus > Pinus albicaulis. The sequence continues at coordinate 1,697,082,257 of CM076580.1, read as the reverse complement.
AAATATAGAAGGTGAGAAACTCATTTAACTTCTAGTGATTTCAACTTCAAGGACAACAAACACTTAAGACACACATATAACTGTAATCAGATAAGACGGAACTCCTAAACATCCTTGATTATAGTTATGAAGATCTATAAAACAATTAGTTAAGCAAGTACAAAGGGTATGATCAAAACAAAACCTCTTTGGTAGACTTTAAAGAATGGTACTTTAGAGAGAGACTTCAAAAAAAGTGTTTTAGTAGCAGCAAGTAAGCAGGGCTATCCATAAATCATGCTTGATACCAACTGTATTTAACTATTTATGAAATACAAAAGCTTAGGGGGTTAAAGAGAAATTAAGAGTTCTATAAAATGTCCTATCAGAAGAAAACATTAAGGCAGTGAAGAATAAATAGAACTAAGGTGCTTTCAGAAGAAATTTCTTAGCCTAAAAATTTTATTCTACTGCAACATAGAAAGATAGAAACATAATGAAACAGAAAATAACAATAACAGATTAGAAGCACTTCACCAACAACCAAGCTCAGGGATCCAGTGATCTAGCCTCCTCCATCAACAAACAAATCAGGTCATCCACAAGTTCCAAAACTTCAATTTCCAAGAGACTATGTATTACTTCAAAGAGTCATCAAATGCCAACAAGATAATGAGTTCAGAGGCAATATTTATGCTACAAATGAGGAGGTGAAGTTAATCTAGGGTTTGAGTTTCATTTATTACAGAGTTAATTAATTCCTAACCTTAAAGACCATGCAAGGCTCAAGGCAGGAATATCTGCAGATATTTCTCTGAATAATAACTTCTATCTTAACTTCCTAAGGAAAAATAGGTGAAATGTTTGACTTTAACGCCTATTCATAACTTTACAATAACTGTCTGGCAGATATAAATATCTCTGACTCAGCCTAATAACTGCTAAATGCTTTATTGAAGGAAACAAAGCACTACGTGGCACAAATATATTTTGAAAGGAGTAACTGCCACAAGTTGAGTCATTCGAATCTGTTTTTGGTAAATCTGCCTTTGTTTTATCTTTAATCTCTATCTTTATGCTTTGACTGTCTGATTTTTATCATATTTTCTTCAATCTGTTTGATCTCTGTTCTGTTTAGTTAATAATTTAATTTATTTATTTCGATCCTTTGCCTTTATTCTTTTTGTCTTTCCATTGTTTTCTTTATTTCCTTGACTTCTTCTTTTCGAGCTAATCCTTTGTTTTTATCTTTTGATTAGGATTAGCCCTCTAATCTCGTTGTTTTCTTCTCTTTCACTGTTTCTTCAATTGCTTGTGTTTTCTATGTGTAGGGGAGGTTGTCTTCGTGGCTAGAGGTTTCATTCGATCCACCGATGATCATGTTTCATCGATGATCGATCTTGATGCAGGGCCTCTGGTCCTTTTATCTTGGAATAAAACCACTGGATCGTCACCCAGCATTTAATCCAATCATTTTTGGACTGTGGGAGGGCATGATGAACTTTTCCACCATTAAAACCTACACAAAACATAACCAATTATTTTAAAAGCTTGCGGGAGGGTTTTATTGTTTTTTTCAGGGTTTTGGGCTGTTGGGAGGCGTTTGCAGAAGAGGAGAGGGTGTAAGGGGAAAGGTTCTAGAAGTGGAACTAGGAGAGATTCCAACGGAGGTGGGAGGAATTTGAAATTTGGCGTGGAGGGGAAAAGTGGTTTTGAAAACCATAAGTGATTTATCATGTGGGGAATGGGTGGTAAGTGGTTTTGGGCGAAATGGACACAATAGAGTTTAGGGAGCGACACGTGGCTAAAGAAAACCACCTATTTCACGCGGGTTATAAAACTTTAAACCCATTGCAAATTTATTTGTGATATGCATCTTGGGCCGTTGGATCTCGGGGAATGAGATTGACAGTGGTTGTAGGCTTTGGGAACAGTGAGCAAGTGGAGTGGTAGGGTCTGGGCGTGATGTGATGTTGCGATCCTTTGTCGCGTAGTGCAGGGTTTGAAAGTTTCACGAGTTTGATTGTATGGGAAGGGGAGGGGATAATTGTTGGATGGGGGAACAGATCTCCGATCAACGGTGGGGATGGATCGATCATGGGCACAGGGAAAAGTGGGATGTGGGGCCCATATTTTAATTTTTTTTTAAATTAAGGGCCTTGATTATAAGCTTTTGGGGCATATGGAAATGGAAAGGGCGGAGGTATAGTTTTATATGGGGAGGGGCTAAAGGATAGCAGAAGGTCGGGCTTTTATGGGTGTGAGGAGCTGGGGCTTTAAGAGAAAAAGATCTTAGGGCCTAACTTTTTGAAAAAAAGGCATTTTTAAGCCTAAAACAGGGTTTTATGCATAATTTAAAGGACCCGATAGGTTTTAAACTTAGCTCTAAAACAATGTAAAAGGGAGATTTTACATTGTTTAATGATTTTTAGGAGAAAAATAATGAATGAAGGGGTTTTATGAGGGTTTTTAGGAAAGAGGAAAATAGGTTTTCAGAGGAAAAAGGTCATGAACAAGGGTGAAGGTGAGGTGATGAAATTAGGCAAACAGGCCAAATGAGGAAAATCCCTTTTTGCAGCAGTGGGGTAAAATTTAGAAGGCATAGAGAGGAGAATATTAGTGAAGCATTTTGACTTAGGATAATGAAGTCAGTGAGATTTCTAGAACTCACAATATTTCTCAAATCTTGTTTCTAGAAATCTAGGATCATGATTTAGTCATCTTTTGATATCAGCAAAATTTTTTGATGACTAACAGTTAACACACCAGGAGACATAACATAGATGTAATAGACGATAAAAAATCTCTTGGAAACCTAAAGTACTTAAACAAGTGAGTTTTAAGGTGTCAATTGGAATACAACACAAGTACACAAACCAGGGCTTCTAGACTGGAAAATAATGACACAATTTGGCATCCACTATTGGCATGAGAACCCTTATAACTATTATAATTTATGTTGTCTTCAGGAACAAAATATAAAATACAACCATAGCATGCAACTTTCATGTAGGTAGAATGAATCCCATATAACTACATGCAAGATTCTAAGTCATATACCAATAACTTTAACTAGGTTATTCCTTAGAACTAAACGAAATCCTTTCATGTCTGCATTTTGTGAAGATTTACTATTGACATGGTTTGTTGAGAAGAAAATTGTCCCTAATGATATAAATATGTTTTCATTGAGATCAATATATTTTTTTTTGAAGGCCCCACAAGGCTTGCTACCTAATTTTCATTATACTTAGCCATTATTTCCTATTTGACATAATTTACATAAATAGATTATGTTGACAATTAGGTGATTCCTGTGCTAGAAATACATACATTTTCCCAGTGAGATTTAGTTCATCATACCATTCTCCATCATGGTATATCTAGAGTTAGGGTCCATGATTTCCTGCACATGTTGTTTCCCAAGATGTGTTTCCAACAAAGTGTAATATCCCAATATGGGGATGCAGCAATACTAAAACACAAAATGGAGTAGCAGTGATAAATAAACTCATAAAATGTGTGTAGAACACATATCCATCATATTATTGTTACAACATAAAAAATATGTCCCACTATATGATCCCAAAGTTGGGAACTGCAGCAATATGGACCATAAAAACGTTATTCCCAGAAAATTACGCTATAACAGTGGGAAATAGAACTTAGGTCCCATATTTTAAGTATTATGGCTCTCACATTCAGAAGGGAATTTAAAAAAAAATCCAATTTTCTAAGTTAAACATATCTCTTGGTCTGAATATGGCTTAAAAGCACCCAAATCCCATGACCTTCACTATACAGGATTTTATGAAGCAAGTACAATAAGATTATATGAGGGTTTCTGATAAAATATGAAATAAAACAATATATCTAGAGTTTTATTACTCAAATCATATAGAAATTAAAGATCCAGCCTCCTTAATATATTATTTAGATAACCCGAAAAGGGTTTATTGAAAGCATGAGTACAAGAGAGTAGATATGCATAAAAATATCTGAAATAACGTAGTCTTACTATAGATTTGCATGCATATAGATGAATAGTACAAGAAGAAGATGAAAATATCCTTTTCTATCTTTCCGGGAGAAGGGTTGGCCCTTTCCCTAAGAAACTAGCTCAAAATCAAGAGGTTTAACCCTCCTGGTGCGACACTGTGATAAATGACGCAGTTCCTGCAAGGGATTGCACTGTAGGTGGTGGAAAATAAGTTGGCCAAGTTCCAAGATCTGAAATATTCTCTGGAATCTTCCTTACTGATCTCTTAAAGGAATAGAAGCTCCCTCTTCTGAAAAATAAGCTCCAAAAGTGGTGTTGTGAAACCTCCACTACAACACCCTACAACACAACGTTATACTTCAGCAGAAATAACGATGTAGCTGAAGGAAGTGGCTTGGAATAAAGCCTGGATGTGGAGAAATGAAGTGCAAACTCCCTCAAGAGGCCTCTCAAGAAAGGATAAGGAATTCCTAAACAGGAATGCCTTGTGCTAAGTAGTACAACAATCTCAACTAAAAGTTGAAGAAAGCACAAAGTCATATAGACCATAAAATCAATAATCCATTTCATGTCTTGCTATGACTGCCTTTCCCTCCTTATATACAAGTGGAAACCTTCTCATTTTGGGTCCCACTCATTAGGGTTTCCTTCACCAAGGAATCTTCCTCCCACTAACTCTGCGCTATCTCTAAAGATGATCTCCACCTCCTATCCCAGTGTTATTGACTTGGTCAAACTTGACCTTGTCCACATGAAAATTCCCCTTTTCACACATGAGGGTGTGAAATATAGCTCCTATGATGATCCCTTTTCAAAATATGAGGGATATTATTCATATTTCTGAAATTTATGGGCCTCCTTACCCATTTATTCATCTCCTAGGTGTAAAAGACAAAAATCAATATTCCAATTAGCTGCATGCTCAATTTGGAATATTACAGTCCTCCCCTCCCAAATGTTGCTTGTCCTCAATAAATTACAAGGATAGAACTGAAGAGCCTCCTATTATCTCCCTGTAGCATCCTTATATGATAAAATATTCCAAGGATCAAGATGTTGTTTCATCAATACATCTCCAAGTTGCCCCTCCCAAGTATGCCAACTAGCTTTTGGTGAGCATCCCAAATAGCTATCATCATGTAAGAGTAAAACTACATGGAGGAAACAATGGGATGTCTAAAGGCCTTATTGAGGCATGAGGTATGATATAAATTGGGATCTACCATCCCCATATGAATCTCCCATCCCCAAGCTATCATCCATACAAAATGATTTACCTCTCCACATGGCAACTCCTGAAAATCCTCCTCCACCTTTGGCTCCTGCAAAGTAGGTGGGCTGAAAATTTGAACATTGTAGACAAAGTATCCTACCCCACGCTATCCTCCTCTCCACTTATGATAAGTGTAGAGTATCTTCTGCTCTTGGGCTGCAAAAAATTTGCCCTCAAGTGGCAAGAAGAAGACTAGATCTCCAAAGATCTCCTCTCCAACGTTGTGAATCAAGCTGGCCCAAACCATCCCATATGTGATGAATAGGACATGATCACCACATGGAATCAAAATGAGAAGAATAATTAAGGTTTTATATAGTGTTGAAAGGTACCAACAGTTTCCCAAGTGGTCACAACGCAATTTTCCAAACTGCTTCTTCAGAAAATAGCATGGCAAGTTGTTTCTTAACAAATTGCTAGTTATGTGTGTCGTCACATCTACTAGTGAATAGTAAATGACTTGGTAAATCAACTGAGAATACATGAAAAAATATAACACTTTCCCAAGGCCACACAAAATATGTTTGTCTCCATCATATAATTTGGCCCAAAATTGACCATGGATCCCAAAGAAAAGCTTGCCCTCTTATGGAGCAATGCACTGAATAAAAGTGGTAAGAGTATGCAAATACTGTGTTAGACAATCAATAAATGAAAAATCAAGATTCTTACCATGTACTGAAAGTAAGATGATGATAGGATCCATGAAAAAGCTCTCCATAGTGGTATGACATACTCTCATGAAGAGAAATGAATCATATGCTACATGGGGATCCTCCTTCTTATGCTTGGAAATCCAAGTCAAGAAGAACATATCACAGTAATAGATGTCTCCATCCACTACTCCATCATTCTCACCTCCTCCTTGTCCACCAAGTGCATCAAATGTGAAGTGATCCTGGGGACACTCCATCAATAAGTCCAATCTCCAAAGTGATAGCGCTGTTGGCCTATGAAAATAGGCTCCTGCCAACTCATAGCTCCATTCTTTGACATGCTCATTATCAAAGACATCTCCCATAATGCTGCTACATATAGGAAATTCCGTCCAAAGTGGAAGTACCTCCTGATCATCGAGGGCTAAGGAGTAGCCCCTTTGCACCATGATAGTGCCATATCCTACTCCTGCAACATCATTCAAAGTGTGAGGGAAAATCTGCCCTTGCTCTCCCAAGAACAACCAAAGCAACAAACATTTTTGTTGCCTCCTCATACCTCCATCATACAAATCATGTGGTGAAAACATAATGATTGTTATGAAGAATTCCATATCAACACAATGCATCCATAATCTTTGCTGCCCAATGGTGCAAGTATCCTGCCAAAATTCCTCCACCCAAATACCCTTTGAAAGAGGATATGTCACATGATGGCCAAACTCTTTCAAAAGTAGCCAATGCAGCCAGGCCTCCTATTGCTTGGTGTCATATATTTGCAAGTAGCCTTCCAGATTATTTCTCACCATCCAAACCCATTCATCCAAATGTGGGTGCCTCCCCTCATGCTCCATTTTGGTATTCTTCCAATGAAGACTACCATCCTCCCAAAACAGATTTCTCCTTTTGCATTTCATGGGATGTTGAAATGCAACTCCTTGGAGATCTCCTAGAGAAGATTCCACACCAATGACCATCTTGAATCCATAAGGATCCAAGTGTGTTGGAGGAAAAATATTCTCACTACTGCTTAATGAAAGCGCTATTAATCTCTCCAATGACGTAATGGTTGTCTCATACTCCAACTCAAATATGAACATGTGGTTTTTCATAATATTGTTTTGGAAAAGGTTCATCTTATCCTCCAAAGATCCACACCCCAACCTCAAGTGTTTTGTGTAGTTCAACAATGGCATATTAGGATGATGGATCATCCCTCCCTTGATCAATTCAAGGTTTCACAACGCAGTGCAATACTGCTGCTCCAAATCAGCATTATGTGTTGACCCTTGGTCATGCAAAGGCAAATTTCCACAACCCTCTAAAAGATTTGCTGCAATAATAGAAAGTGGAAATTCAATCTTACCTTGAAGGAACTTGGGAACACCTTGTATGGCTGCAAGAGTTCCTCCCTCTAATGTGTTGGCTCCCCCAACTGCTAATAATGATGGTTGCTCCTCCAAGGTTGTGACAACGCCGGTACAAGTCTCCTCCAACGGTGGTGAGGGCTTCTCCTCCTCTGGTTTCTCTTTGCCAAATTCTCTAATCAACCTTTGAGTAAACTCAGCAACAGTATTCACTCTTACATGACTCAAATGGATAAACCACTAAATGTTGGCTTCACCCTCAAGGTACAGTTTTGCAATTTCTACAACCTCTCTCTCTACCACTGGATATAGTAGGAAGAATGCATCAAGTTTTCTTGCCCAATATTTTTCCGAAGATGACCCATCAAAGGTAGACAATAGAAACCTATTGCCCTTGATTCCCCCCTTTCCATAAGGTCTCCTTTCTTCCTTCAAATGAACGAGTTGTGGGAAAGCTAGAGTCTCCTTGAAGGCTCTAGGTTGAGATTTGTACTCAACAAGGTAGTCACTTCGAATTTTGTGATCCAAGTGTCTGTTAGGTAAACATGACTCGGCTACCACTGTAATATCCCAATATGGGAATGTAGCAATACTAAAACAAAAAATGGAGTAGTAGTGATAAATAAACTCATAAATGTGTGTAAAACACATAGCAATCATATTATTGTTACAACAGAAAAAATATGTCCTACTATATTATCCCAAAGTTGGAAAATGCAACAATATGGACCATAAAAAATGTTATTCCCATAAAATTATGCTATAACAGTCGGAAATAGCACTTAGATCTCTTATTTTAAGTATTATAGCTCTCACATTCATAATGGAATAAAAAACAAATCCATTTTACTAAGTTAAATAGATCTCCCAATATCAATATGGCTTAAAAGCACCCAAATCCCATGACCTGCACTATATAGAATTTTCTGAAGCAAGTACAACGTGATTATATGAGGGTTTCTAATACATTATGAAAGAAAAACATAGATATATATTTTTATTACTCAAATCATATAGAAAATAGAGATACAACCTCCTTAATACATTATTTAGATAACCCGGCAAGGGTTTCTTGAAAGCATGAGTACAAGTGAGTAGATCTGCATAAAAAGCTCTGAAATAACGTAGTATTACTGCAGCTTTACATGCATATAGCTGAATAGTACAAGAATAAGATGAAAATCCCCCTTTCTAGCTTTCCAAGAGAAGGGTTGGCCCTTTCCCTAAGAAAATAGCTCAAAATCAAGAGGTTTAACCCTCCTGCTGCAACATTGTGAGAAATGACGTAGTTCCTGCAAGGGACTGCATTGTAGGTGGTGGAAAATAATTTGGCCAAGTGCCAAAATCTGAAATCTGCTCTGGAATCTTCCTTACTGATCTCTCAAAGGAATAGAAGCTCCCTCCTCTGAAAAATAAGCTCTAGAAGTGGTGTTGTGAAACCTCCACTACAACACCTTGCAACACAACGTTATACTTCAACAGAAATAATGTTGTAGTTGAAGGAAGTGGCTTGGCCTGAAGCCTGGATGTGGAGAAATGAAGTGAAAACTCCCTCTACAGGCCTCTCAAGAAAGGAGAAGGAATTCCTAAATAGGAATGCCTTGTGCTAAGCAACACAACAATCTCAACTAAACAATTGAAGAAAGCACAAAGTCATACAGACCATAAAATCAATACTCCATTTCATGTCTTGCTATGGCTGCCTTGCCCTCCTTATATACAAGTGGAAGCCTTCTCATCTTGGGTCCCACTCATTAGAGTTTCCTTCACCAATGAATCTTCCTCCCACTATCTCTGCAATGTCTCTAAAGATGATCTTCACCTCCTATCCCAACGTTGTTGACTTGGTCAAACTTGACCTTGTCCACATGAAAATGCCCCATTTCACACATGAGGGTGTGAAATCCAGCTCCTATGATGATCCCTTTTCACACTATGAGGGATTTTATTCATATTTCTGAAATGTGTGGGCCTCCTTACCCATTTATTCATCTCCTAGGTGTAAAAGACAAAAATCAATATTCCAATTAGCTGCATGCTAAATTTGGAATATTACACAAAATCCACATTCACCTTGTGACTAGTTTGGAAATACCTGTGACCACGTTGCTCAACCTTGCCAAGTTCCATGCATTAAGATGTTGGCATCATGAAATTTTATTCAATGAATTGTTGAATCACAACAATATCATCAATTCATAGGATTTCCAAGGTTAATTGCATGCACATCCAACCTCGTTATTTGATTGGGAATTATAGTGACTATTTCATTATTCGCTGAAAGTCAATGTTCCCACAAATCATTGGTGTAATTGTGTCGAAATTTCAGACCATTTTCATTGGTGAAAATCATCCAAATTGGGATTTAACTCATTGTTTTGTTTCTTGTTGTAATTCTGTCACACTTCTAGTGTTTCATCCATTCGTGGTATGATATTTATGGTATATTCATCCAGGCAATTTATGTAAACTATATTACGACACTAAAATCATTTGGATGGTTTGATGACTAGTGTAGAAATAATTTTAGTGATCTCCTAATTATAAATTTGCTTAAATATTAAACGTACAACTCATACATATCCTTGTGGGATTTACTGTAGTGGGAAAATCTTGTGCTCTGTTTCCCAAGCTAATAATCAGTTGCGGGAAAATATTGTGCTCTATTTCCCAATCTAATAATCAGTTTAATTTTTCTCCCAAGATAATAATCAGTGCACCATTGTGTAGTTTTTGGCATCAAATACCAAGGCATGTGTATGGGAACTCATGAAAAACCATTCATATTTTAATCTATGGAGCTAAATTCTTAAATTATGATGGTTCTCTATGTTGTCACAACATATTTTGGGAGCTAAAAATTCTTAAACAAAAGCCTATTTATCTAGTTGGCATTATAAACACTCAAACCTTGAACAAAAATTGGAAGGGATATTTCTCATGAAATTCTGATATGGAATTATAGTGCATTGGAAGTGGTGGTTAGCATTATTCCTGGCTTTCTACAATAAGAAAAACAAGCCTTGAAAACAATAGCAAAACAATTATTTATAATAGGTAGGTTTGGTAGTTTCCAAATATGAGATGGCCAAACATGTCTCTGGTAAATTGATTGTATGCAAAATTCTAGAATCATTATAAGGCACTACTATGCATGAGGGTCATTTAAGACATTTGTTTAAGACAAAATACATTTTTCGTCTTAAATCTTTCCACAAAAAACACACCTCATATTATATAATATTAAATTATATGCCATTTAATTTAAGACATATTTTAAGTCAAAATAAAATTTCATCTTAAACCTTCCCCCAAAAGACACGAACTCATGGGTCTCATATTAGTCACAGGGAGTTCGAGCATCCCAGGCATGGCTCTTTGGGCTTTCTCCCTCACAAGAAGAAAAGTGAAAGTCATTCCCCTGGGATTACCCATCGAAGCCTTGCAAGCTGACGACCTTCTTGGGATGGAAGGCTAGCATGCCCCACATTGTCAGAGAGGTCGAGAAGCCCAAATCCAAGATTTTATAGAAGGAGATATGTGAAGCCATAACAATAACTGAGACCCCGCCACTAGTGATCATGGGCATGGTCAGGATTATAAAAACTCCTTAAGGGCTTTGAACCCTTAACACAGTTTTGGATCATTCTTGTGAAGCCATAATAGTAAGCGAGACCTTTCTAATGTTGACTGTGGGCATGGTCGATTATATAATGACTCCTAGAGGGCTTCTAACCCTTAACACATTTTGGTATCAACACCTCAGCAAGGAGGTACGAAGGAAGTTTTATAAGAACTAGTACAGGGCCACGAAAATGGATTTCACTAAATACGCCAAAACGTACGACTTTGAGGATGGTAATAAGGAAATCTAGGGCGAGTTTGAGAAAATGAAGAAGTATGCTACTATCATCAAGGTTATAGTGCACACCTAGATTAATAATATGAAAGGATTGAAGCATAAAAAGGCTCACCTAATGAAATTCCAAGTAAACAAGGGAATAAAAACACAGAAGGTAGATTTTGCATATAACTTATTTCAAAAACATGTTTTGATTGATGCTCTTTTTCAGAAAGATGAAATTATTGATGTTATTGGTGTAACTAAGGGAAAAGGGTATGAAGGTGTTGTAACCAAGTTGGGTGTTACAAGACTACCTCATAAAACTCAGGGTGGCTTGCGAAAGGTTGCTTGTATTGGTGCTTGGCATACAACTAGGGTTTGCTTTACTGTTTCCAAGGCTAGTCATAATAGGTATCATCATCATATTGAGATAACTAAGAAGATCTATAAGAGTGGTGAGAAAGATCAAGAATCTCATAGCGCAATGACTGAATTTGATAGGGCTGAAAAGGATATAACACCAATAGGCGGGTTTCCTCACTACGGTATTGTAAAACATGATTAAATTATGATCAGAGAATGTTGTATGGGCACCAAGAAGCAGGTTGTTACTTTATGACAGTCATTGCTGAAACAGATCTTCCATATTGCCTTGGAGGAAATCAAGTTGGAATTCATTGATACATCCTTTAAGTTTGGACATTAGCGGTTCTAAACAATCTAGGAGAAGGTCAAGATTTTTGGTATATTGAAGGCTTAGGTATGCTAATTTCTTCAAACCCCTGAGAGCGAATTGAAACACTGGATCATTGATTTATTCTCTACCCTGCAAAATGTTTTGTCTTCAAACCTCTTGTAACAACAATGATAAATGGATGTCAATGGCCATGGAGCATGTGCATAATGTTCATTGCCATTACGATCTTGGTGATTTCCTCAGGGTTTTAACACCTTCCAGGATATATAGGTTTTGGCATGAGGTCGGGGTCATACGGAGAGAGAGACATGGGGGAGCCCAGTGGAGCCTTGACAATAACAGTATCTCGCGGAGATGGGGGGTTCTTGTTGAGTACCAGTCCCTTTATGGCTAGAGATTAGGATGTTAAGTTTGATTAATATCAAAACTTATAACAAATCATGTATGTGGTTATGAACTATCATATATGTGAAGGAAAAGGATGTGTTATGTCGTTTTTCTTCCTCAATGCCACAATTTGTAAAAAACATTTGGGTGACTAAATGGACAAAATTAGTTTATTTTTAGCTGCTTATTTTAAATAACGATGCAGAGTGTGTGAATATTTTGGATGCATTTGTCTGAATTGAAACATGAGAGGAATTTTGTTCAATTTGATATTTCATTTTGTCGAAATTGATTTAAAACTTGGGATTGATGAGTTAGAACTTGTGAAAAGAGGAAAAATTGGATTTTATTTTGTCAAAATTGACGTTCAGTAGGTGTTATACATCTGAATTGAAACAAAAATTGTAGAAAAAAATATAAATTAGACAGGGAAAAGCTTTTTGAAGCAGTTTTATGTTAATCTTAGCTAGACAACACAGTCTGTCCAAGAAAAGGTAGGAAAATTAAAGGAGCCAAGATATTTTTAGTGCCATTATTTATTTTAATGTGATATTTTGTAGAACTAGGGTTTTGAATATTTATCTCTCCTTATGAAGGAGATACAATGAACTCTGGTTGCAGGAATCCACTCAAGCAGTGTAATCGTAATAACACGGTGATGGTTGTATAGACGTATCAATGGCGATGATGTGTGAAGTGAATTTTGGAAGGTGAATTTGAACAGAGAGAAGCTTTGATTCCCCTAGAGGGGGATATAGACATTGAGAATGAGTTGAATTCATTGATAGAGGTCCTTCGAGGCCAAATTCAGGCGACAAAACAATAGTAGAGTAAGATAAAGGAAGAGATAAATGCTTTGGCATCTTCAACAGATGAAACATTAGCGATGATTTTGTGTCTCCAGAAATAAAAGGTGAGGTGAACCCCCATATTTTCCATGAATATGATCTAAGTAAAACACACCAGGCTTGGGCCAAATCACTAATAGGCTAGTATGGAGCATCAAACCCAAAATTTCAATCTTTTTCTAAAACAAAGAATATCTCTTTTCTCTGAAGAAGTAACAATTAATAGAGATTGTGTTTTATGTCGAGGTTTTTTAGTCCTGAGACATTCTTGGAAGTCACATTATTGATAAACCAACTTCATCATGTATGTATCCCTCATTGTTCTAAAGCTCTTGAAGAAAATTAGAACAAATTGTGAAAGGAAATTGTGCCAATAAAAAAATTCTTAAGGGTGGTTTGTTATGGCTATTTGGAGAGGATATTTACAGAAAAATGAAATTCTTAAGAGTTTAGGAATGATGATAGAGAGTGGGCTTGTTGGCTACTACTCCCTGCATGCAAGGATCTATAAAAAACCTTGGAGGTTGTGAGAGTTAACGACTTGTTCCAATTTCATTCTCTTGGATTGGTGGAATTTTAGTGACCTCACTACTGTAATGTACCCTTGTCAGAAGATAGACGATAGTAACTGGCTCGACGGGCTTGGTTTTTGCATCAAAATCATTGATATTTGATTTCCTAGTGTTCTCATCATACACCAAACATATTAAGTAACCATCATCCTCTTCATCGTGATATTTCATTGTATTCTTCTTGAATAGGTGGTGGTAGTTGCCGTACCAAGTATGTATATGTTCAAAATAAACCTGAGAATAGACTGCCAAGGATACACTCATGGTAACCCCATCAACATGTAAATTAGAGTTGTTTTCCCCAAAAACTGTAATGCCCCTAGTTATCATTCCAAATTAACTGATATCTTCAATTTCAAGACAATATGTGTCCTTCCTGTGTGTGACAACAATTCCAACAGGTATCGAGTCCTTGTTAATTCTTCAATTTTCCCATTTATGGTTAATTTGGAAAGTTGGAGCACCATAACATAGTGAAACTAATCTCCCTTTGGAGAGACCTTTTTCTTCTAGCTGTTCACACTCACAAATACACACAATAGTCAAAGTTGCACCAAATCTAGCATCCTCCAGCTCATAATTTGCTAATTTTTCTTTGTAGTTAGAAAAAAATTTGTTTTTGAGGTTCCAAATAAAATTTGTTTCAACTTGGAAATTTAAAAAGTTATATTTACCAACAAGGACTTGGAGGGAATTAAAATTAGCTAGTACACCAGAAAACATACATTCATCCAATTTAATCCATGCTGCTGCTTGGTTTATTTCCCACGTTGATAGTTTAGTTATCATTGGATCATAAGGTACACTGACTGTATCCATTTATTTAATTCATGTCTCAATTATAACCTTGGTTCACATGGGTGAAGGGCAGTATTGATTAAGAGATGTATCTTATGATAGGAAGCTTTTAGGGACATTCTCATTGTAGGAACAATTTGCCTAAATTTTTGTTGTAGTTAGGGGAAATATTGCTCGTGAGGTTCCCAATGAAATTTTATTCGACTTGAACATTTAAAAAGGTAATTAACCAGCAAGGCCTTGGAGGGAATTAACATTAGCTGGTACACCAGCAAACAAGCAGCCACCCAATTTAACCCATGCTGTTGCTTGGTTTCCTTCCCATGCTGATAGTTTAGTTATCATTGGATCATAAGGTACACTAACTCTATCCATTTCTTTAATTCATGTCTCAATTCTAACCTTGGTTGACATGAGTGAAGGGAAGTATTGATTAAGAGATCTAGCTTATGGTAGGAATCTTTTAGGAACATTCTCATCATAAATGCACTCCAAAAAGGTATGGTCTGATTGAGGAATTGGAGACTGATTCAATTGCAAGGTTTCTTCATTTGAAACTTGGATTTTCCACCCTACACAATCTGCATTATAATGGTAAACCGATATAGGATCAAAATCACAACATGGCCTAAGTAACTGAGTATGCTTGACAACTTCTTCCAAGAAACTAGACTTGGTAATGATTTATGTTTTCAAGTAATCATCCAAAAACGTATTTGACAGTAGCCTGGATATAACATTCTTGATAGATTTATCACACCCTTCACTGCTATGTTTTGTATGGATTCTAATGGATCCTTCACCCAAGCACCATATATTAGAAATAGTTTTTAATAGTGATGTTTCTCCATTTCCACTTGGACCTATCGTAAAAAAACAATCTCCTATAGGGACCACCAATGACATGCCCTCAAATAGAGTCATAGTGGTCTGTAGTGTTTCCATGGCCACTTATTTAATTCCCAATTTTTTTGATAAAATGTATCATCCCCATTTCATTATGAAGCAGGCCCATAACACTATTTAATCTTTAAAAAAATGATCTTTTTCCATTTTAGAGGTTGAAATTTTTCTGCACATGTCCAACCTTCTGAATAGGCCTTGCCATCACTTAGATTTAGCACATGAATGCTATCAGGTCTCAGAGTTTCATTACTCTCATCATCACATGGTTGAATGTTGGAGTTGGGATGTTGAAGGGGAGCACCTATTGGGAAAAGGTAGAATGAAGAAAGTGAGAGGTAAAATATTTATTATATATAATACATATAATGTTTCATTTTCTTACATCATGTATATGATCATATTCATTTAAGTCTTATTATTTCATCATTTATTAATTAATATAATTTACCATGGTTATAAGTTATATTTCCCAGCATGGTCAGACAACTAAGTGGAGACAAGCATGAATGAGAGGGGAGGCCCTTTAGCTTGAAGACAGGTGGAAAAAGGAGTAGCAGGGGTTCATTAGTGAGCTATATAGGTAAAATGTCAGAATTCAGGAGAGGTCAGATGAGCTTAGATGGGTTCACTCCCCCTCGAGTCAGTACACACCGAAATTCAGCTACAAATGGCTAATTTCTCAGAAGGGATAAAAGGTTTGGTGAAATAAAAACTATTTTTTTGGTGCATTCTACAGAACAAAGTTCCCTCCTAGGATTTCCTACAATGGAGGGGCAAGATTTGTCCTGGTTTGTGCTCTTTGTGAAAGTCTAGCCAAGAGTCCATACACCATATTTTTCTCACTTATACATATAACATCAATCTATGGACCAAAACCTTGAGGCTCCTTAAGTTTACACAAAAATGGGAAGGTCAAACTATTTCAGAGGCATGGAAAAGATGGTGGCAGGAATAACCAAATGACAAGGTGAGGAACATCCCTCTCATTGTAGCCTCAGGAACCTGGTTTGCAAGAAATCGAGTCATTTTTCAAGATGTTATTTTTCCCATCAACCCACTAGTTGCAGAAGGAGTATCTATTTTTGAATACATTCCCATCCCAACAGAATCCCAACAGGTCAGATTTATTCAAGCGGAAGAAATCAGGGGAGACATCTCGTGGGCATATTTTTATTGGGAATTTGACCCACAAAACAGTTGTGGAGCATGCCTCTCCATACAATTTCCCTCTGGGAAAGTGTACAAAGCTTCGATTGGCCTTGGGCATGGGACAAACAAATTCGCAGAACTTAAAGCTCTTCATCTCCTTCTGTGCTGGCTCTCCTCTCTCGAGCTGAGAGAAGCCCATATTTTTGGAGATTATTTGAACATCATAAAATGGTTTAATGGATCTCAAAGATGCCTAAATTACATTATGACTCCTTTATTATATGAGGTACTAGTTTTAAAATCCTATTTTAATCAAATATTTTCTTGTCACATTTACATGGAATGAAATAAAGAAGCAGACCTCCTATCTAAGTAGGGTGTTCATCAAGATATGGGGCTCTGGGTAGCAAAAGAGTTCGATGGAGAGCTGGTCCGAATCATCGAACTACCTCCATTCACCCGCTAGATCTAAATATGTAGTTTACTTTTACTTGTTTTTTTTGTTCAACATGGGAACTGTCCAAAAAATTTTAACGTATGTTTATATATTTTCACTTTAGCACTGAACCATATACTGAAAATCCCATGGTCTATGTTTTGGATTTTTTTCCTCTTAAGAGGAGATTCGAGAGACGGGTGTTTTCTTATTTTTTTGTTTTTTTTGGATTATAAATCTCAATATATGGGAAGGTGTCTACCATCCAGGTTATGTTTTTGTGGGAAAAAAACTCCAACGGGTCTATTTTCCACCCTTGTTTTGGGCATTGTTTCCTAATATTAGGGAAGCCCAGGGGTTGGAAGAAGATGTTTTTCTTATGATTTATTTTTGAAATGGTTGGGAGGAATGGTCAAATACTTCTTCCTCCTAATCAGCTGCAACTCCATATTTTTTCCTTTCCAAAAAAAGGGAGAAAACATTTAGTTCATCGAATTCCATGCGCATATACTATGTAACCTTCTATATACTCAATAGAATGTTCGAATTTTTCTTTGGAAAAAAAAGTTATATTTAATATTGGTGAATTTTTTTATTTTTTTTTATTCAGGTGCTCAAGATTATGAGGCACTACTTTTATACATTGCAAACAATCTTGAGTGGATGAGTGAATGGATTAAAAGACGTAAAGAACGTTACGAAGGTAGATTATCATGGAAACTACTATCTAAATTGGTTAGAGAAGCTTATCGTAGTGGAGATGGAAATGTTACGGACAGGGAAATTGATTTAGCATATGGTTTGAAAGATAGAAAGGTAATAAATTAATTCACCTATTTTATTTAGTACTTATTTTATATTATATTTATAATGTGACAACAAGTTTGATTTTTCAGATAATTTTCAAGTTGTGTAAATTATATGATTAATTATTAATTGAGAATGCATCTTTTTCATGTTTGGCATATTGCAGTTGAAACACCACAAGGTTATGTGGTCATAATTTTCACATCAAACAGTTGGATGATAACAAGGAAACTTCTGATAGTGGGATAATTGCAGTATTGTAGGTCACTAATGTTTCCTCTAGGAGTGACAGACATTCTCAAGAATCTGAAAATAGATATTATGGGTATTTAGATGATATAGTTAAGTTTGACTTTAATTCCTTCAAATTAGTTTTGTTCGACGTCAAATGGTATAGGTTACAAATGAATGTACGTGATGATGATAGAACTCTTATTCAAAATGACAATGGATTTCCAATGGTTAAAACATCGCAATTTGAAGCAGGAAAATATCTCTATGTTTTTCCAAGCCAATGTTTCCAAGTGAGAATGGATGGTCATTTTCTATTATATATGATCCAAGAGGAAGGCCAGTAGAGTATATTATAGAGGAGGAATATGATATTGATCAAGAATAAGATGATGCAGTGGCAGATGAGTAGGAATATGCATTGACAGACGATGAAGATAGAGAAGATGAACCAGGTGTAGGAGATGATGCTGCAGTTATTGATGATGATGTCGATGAGGATGTTATTGAAAATGACATAATTGAATCCTCTTGCATCATGAGAAATAACAACTAGCTGCATATGTGGACAAACACCCTCCTATACTGATTTATTCTTTTTAAAGTAAAATAAACATATTTATTGAATAATGCAATTTGCGCCATATTGATTTAGATGATATTGCTAACACAAAAACCAAATAGTACTTATTAAGGCATCCCCTTGGATGTGGTTTTCAACAAACTCAATGAAATATTTTTTAATTTATACATATGTTTAGTGTTGTTTTCATGTACAATTTGCAGTGTAAAGCAATGCTACCCCTAATTTGTTCAAGGTCGTGCAATTTTTAAACTAAACATAATTCACACAAAGGGATATTAAATGGTAGTTTTGTTAAATTAACATGCCCTTGATCTTATAAAAAAGGTACCAAATTCTTACCGGAGATACAACCATAGGGGTAGAAGTAAGCCTGAGATGATCATCCACTTTAGGAAGAAAATCAACTTTCACTTCTGGCATGATGCCAATAGTTGAAAAATGCAAAACAAAGATCGACGACCTCCCAAGCGAGCTAGGCTAGGATGCAAGACAACTTATACAGTTGTCTTGCATCCTAGCTCACTTGGGAGGTCATACATCTTCCTTTCTCCTTTACCAACTACTGCTATCATGCCATAAGCAAAATGTGAGTTCCTTCTTAAAGTGGATGATCTTCTCAGGGTTACTTCTACCCCCAAACAAAATTTCTAGGAGTTGCGTTGCAATTTCGATAGTTGTTTCCATCGCTGGTACGACCCAAACGTCGCAAGGCTAAGACTAGTGTCAGACTAGTGATGGATAAGGTGGCACTACCGACGATCGTTTTTGTCTCTAGTATGGCCCAACCATCACAAATGTTATGCCAAGTGTCGGAACAATGACAACTGTGGTGACACTTCCGACAATTGTTTCCGTCGCTAGTATGGCCCAAACATCGCAACAATGTTATTCCAAGTGTTAGAGTAGTGATGACTCCACATAATGTCAGAATAGTGACAATAAACAATGTGATTCAAAGATTGACTAAAAGATGACACATACCGTGTCTAGTGTTGCTCTACTGATAATTATTAAAATTGTCGCATATACGACGGTACAGGAAGCGACGTTTTTCCCATCCTTAAAGTGTCGCTCTTGGGACACCTATGTATCACAATAGAGACATTTTAGCCGTCGGAAATTGTGCCAAATATGCTAGTGTAAGAGCTTCTTTGAAGTTATTCTTCCAAATGCGTACCTTTCCATCAATGAATTCCACCTTGAATCCTTTGTCTTCCATTTCCGAAATGGACACAAGGTTATTTTTCAAATCAAGTATGTACAACACAACTTGTAAGTGGAGGACTTGATATTGAGGTACATGAAGGGTCACAGTCCCTGTCCCTTTCATGGAATAGGTGGAATTGTCTCCAAGGATAATCTATAAATTAGTATTCTTATCAATTGGATCAGAGAGTGCTTCTTTATATCCAGTGAGGTACCTTGAAGCACCACTATCAATCAGCCAGACATCCAGGGTGTCGGGAGGAGGTGCAGCAGAGAGGGAAGATAAAATAATATATTCATTTTTCTTATTATAAACAACATTGGACTCATCATACCTAAAATTTCTTAACCTCTTGAAAGGTTGGCCATTTCCACTTTGATCAGAGGGAGCCTTCCTCTTTCCTTTGAACCTGTTGTTTCTTTGATTTCCATTCCCCCTGAAGTTGTTGTTGTCATCATCCTTGGAAGAGTCCCTTATATTGGGGCACTCTCTTGCATAGTGACCAAGCTTATTACAAGTGTAACATCTTCCCTTTCTTCCTTTGGACCTCGCTTTTCCATGGTTTTGATTTCTCGAACCACCATGGTTCTTATTCTTTTCATGAGCGATAAAGGCAGTAGGGTCACCTCCATTCCCATTTGAGGGATGGTCTCTTTCCATCATCCTGGTCTCATCTTGAGTGCATATTGTCAACAATTCATCAAAATCAGGAATCACATTGTTATTTAGAATAGTATTGTTGAATACATACCATTCTAGGGGAAGTCCTCTAAGAGAAATGAGGAAAATATCTTGATCAACTACCTCTTCTCCTATGGAAAGGAGATCATTCATGATTTTTGCGAGCCTTATAAAGTATGATTGAATGGATTCATATTTTCCCTTCTTGATATTCTTCAACTTGTTCTTGAAGAAAAGAACTTTATTAACATTACTAGCCTTGAACATGCAAACCAACTTGTCATACATATATTTAGATGTGCCCAGCTCAGAGATATAAGAAACCAAGTGCTTATGTATAGAATCTCTTATAATCATCTTAGTGTTACACTGAAAATTGTCACCTTGACGTTTTGTTGTCCATATGAGCTCATTATCACTCATACGTTTCTCCCTTGCAAGTCTAAACACATCAGTTCCTAATGTCAAGCCTTGAAATTAAGAGAAAATATCATAAAAGTCTTAAAAACTCTTGTATTGCACTTTCTCTTAGTATTGCCTGCAGTGCCGCACTTTATTGCTATAAATCATGCAGAGCTAAATGCACTTTCTGTTTATTAAAGGTGCAGACCCCTGTAAAAGGTAAAGAAGGGCGCAAGTAAAATCTATAAGCCCAGTTTGAGTCATTTTTGGAAGCTTCTAGAAACTTTCCTGCGGTGGAAAGTCCACTCTTTTCAGGTTCATGCATCCCATCCATTAAGAAGCTAACCCCTTGATGTAAGGAGCTAATCCCTTTGAAGGAGGATTCTATCCCTTCTTGTTTGGAGCTATAACTTCCTCTCTTCCACTATAAAAAGAGTTATAGGGCAGCCTCAAAGGGTTACAATTGATGAGTTGAAGTTTTAGTATTGTTGGAGGTGAAGTGCTGTTGAAACTTAGACCCTTTTAGCTGAGATTTCATGTGGGAAAGATTACATACCTGTATGTATCTCAGTTGGAAGAGTGAAAGGCTGGTCAGAGTAAAGGAAATTTCTGTTCCAGACCCCAGGAAGGCCTGTATGACATCAAGGCAGACACGGTTGTAAGGCTCTTCCTTATTTAAGTTGATACAAATAAATCTGTTTTTCTCAATAAGTTGTTAATTGAATGGTTTATTTTATGGATTCCTTGATCACCATAATAGATATGATTTATGAATACATGCTATGCAGGTGCTATTTTATGTTTGTTTATTTTTTATTGCAGATCTTCGAAGGCAAATATTTCTGGTGACTGAAGGACTACTACTACAAACAAGCGTTGGATCAAAGTTAAGATCATTAAACCTTTATAACATTTAATTATGAATCGCAATATATCTAGAGAAAGACAATTTTGTTTGTCCGTTTGTTGCTAGTTGTTCGTAGGACACTTGGGAGGTCTGTCTTGTCTGCAAGAACAACATATCTGTCCAACAAATTGGCGACTCCACTGGGGAATGATTGGATTTTTGGTTTTCCTTTTGTTTTGACTTGAGAAAATGATTTTTCTGGTTCTTGATTGATGTATACTAGTTTGGGTGGCTTAGTTTAATTTTTCTATACTTTGAAAAGTTTTGTTTTTTTGAAGTTTTCTGATCTCTGCACGTTGCATTCATGCACAGTGCAGTCATCTCCGCAATTTTCATGAGTAACCAGTGTGGTACCACACCTGTTTACTCTGGAGCCTGCGGACCCTGGGAAAATTTTATGGAAACTTAAAATTTCCTTTTCAGGCTTAGTCTAGATTTAATTTAGGATTCTTAGCATCTAACCAGATCTGTATTTTTCTGTCAAAAAGCCTTGTTTATGAGTTTCTTTCAACAAATTTTTCATCTCATCAATCTCCGTTAAGTTAATTGGGTGTTTTGAGTCTCTCTTTTGAAAAATTCTTAATTTGATTTCCTCTGGTCATTACTTGGAGGTTTGTCTCAGTTTTTTCACAATTTTGCATTTTTTTTTGCTTTTGTTTTTGCAAAAAAATTTCCCCCTCATTCGCCGCGGGGGGGGGGGGGGCTAAATTGTGTATGAGTGTTAATCGCCTTTGAGTGTTTTTATTTTTTGATTCTTGGAACTCTCACCCAAATTTCTTTACTTACACTTCATTGGTTCTTAGATTACATTAGAATGATCTTGTGTTTGAGAATTATCTTTCATAGATCACATTTTCATAATTAGAATTCTCATTTTTAGAATATGAATGAAAAATGTGCATAGATTACATTTGCATACTTTTCAAGTGAATTGTGCATAGATTACAACTGCATAGTTTACATTCTAAAAAATCAATCGTAGATTTAGATCAGTTTCTTTAATTTGAATTTATATGTTTTTATGCTTGTTTTAAAAACACAAAAATAAAAAAATATGGAATTGATTAGCATTAATTTTTCTTGATAAAATTAGTGTATTAGAGAATTTTTTATATTTTCTCTTATTGATCAATTTTTGCATTGTTGGAAGTGAATGGAAACTCTCTCCTTACTTTAGTTAGGATTCATCGAATTGAAAATATTACATTATCATATTCGATTGCATTCAATTTTGGGTCGGGTCATAACACCATTGGTCTCGTATCCATTTACCCTTTGAGTAATAACAGCCTAAATAACACACCGCTTAATTAAAATTCATCTAGTAATTTTTACATTTTTAGGGCTCTTTCCACCAATATAGCTTAGGATTAGTGCTTTGGAATAGGTTGTAGTTAACTTTCCAAAGCAACTAAAACAACCAAGTAGTCGATCTTGCGGTAGGAAAAATTCCAATTGTTGCATGTATGCTTTGGGAAGCTCCTCCTAAAGGAGTCAAGCATGAGATCATATCCGAACCAGTGAGGTAATAAATCCTTCCTCATTTGGAACAATAGAAGATATACACGTATTAACAACGGTAAACCTTGGATTGATCATTGTCGAGGAGCCTACGGTCACTTATCGGTAAACCTTGTATTATGTCAAGAAGCCTTCAAGGGGATTGAGCTTTGTTACTCTGCCCTTGCGTGTGTGTCGGATCGTAGACTGTTCCCCCAGGTATATGTGTTTCTTTTGGTAACCTTAGTGGCCATAAACTATAGGATTCTTTCCCAAGGTGACGATGGAGGGAAGATCCCACTGTACCTAGAGCAGATGTCGGCTAGACTCACTTAGACTCTCTGGAGGGTTATCTTCACTTGAGATGGTATAGTGGAGGAACTTGCACCGGTATTCTTCATTAAGTATGTTGTCGGGGTAACTGTTCCAACTGCCATTTCTGCATTAAAATTCTACGATGTTGGATTTCATCACCAACTAGTGTTTTTAGTGCGGGAATCTACTGTGTGTGTATGGTTTGACTCCTAGATTTGATAGTGCGTGTTCAATTGTTTGTTTTTACTTTTAGAGACCATAGGTGTGATTTGTGAATTTTAATTGTTAGGTGTGAATTGTGAATTGTTAATAAAATTCACTGAAGTTGAATATAATGGCAATTGTTCCAGAATTTACCAACCAAGGAATCCCTCTTAATGAGAATCCTAGTACTTTTCCTTTCTTTGGAAATGTTGGTCCTCCTTATATGGCTACATTGTCATTACCTAGATTTACAATAGGTTTACCGGTATGGTTATTTTCAACTTCGTTGGCCCTAAATACTCCAATTATTCCACCTCAACCGAATACTTTACCTGAATAGAGTTCACCATCTCAACATCACCAACCTTCTGTTGACCCTTTACCTTCTTCACCCAATATTTCTTCCTCCTTTTCTTCCTATTCGCTTGGTAAAAGCCTTGACGTTAGTAACCAGGTTTCTAAGAAGAAGAAGAAAGGGAAGAAGAAGAAGAAAAAAAATAAGAAAGAAGTCAACCAGTCAACCATGGCTGTAAGTGTTAGTAATGTTGAGGAAACCTCCAACATGCATCGTAAACCCAAATTCCCTTGCAAGCTTTGTAAGGGTGACCACTTCCTTATCAATTGTCCTGGTATTCCAAAGGTCTTGGAAGTATGGTCAGAACAATCTCATCAACTTACCGTTGATCCATCAACCAGTGATAGTCAGGTTCCTGGGAAAAAGGGTAAAGTTAGGTTTCCTAGTAGGTTATGTAAAGGGAGTCATCAAACTCACATTCGCCCTCACATGGATGAAGCCTCAAAATTGTTGGAAAACCTTACTTTTCCATAGAAAAAAATTTCCAACCACTTACCATTAACTTTCTCCCAACCTACCGTCAATTGACAGAGGGATTGATCTAATTCCAAGTACAGTAGAACCCACTCTTCCATTGAAGAGTTAAACTCATATCACTCAGGTTGATGATCCATTAGTTGATCAAGTGGTTGATTTGATTTCACTTTCAGTCGATCCCACTCTCCCTGAAGAGAGTGAACTTCATACCGCTCCGGTTCTTCTCATTACATCAGATTATTTTACACCAGGGGGCATTTCACCTGTTTCTATAGAACCCCCTCCAAGTACAAAGGTCTTTTCATTTGATTGGAATAGACTGACAAAACCTTGTATTCCTTCCTCCATCCCTTTCCAAATCATTGCGAAGGCTTGCGGTACAAATATGCATCGCACACATGTAGATGAAGGTGCTTCTGTTAGTATTTTATCCTCAACTGCTTGGAAAGCTTTGGGTTCCCCTCAGCTTGTGCCTGTTACATAGAATCTGAAAGATTTTAACAGAACCATTAGTGAACCTTTAGGGATCCTTCCTAAGTTTTCTATTACTTTGGAAGGTAAAAATGTCTATATTGATCTTATGGTAGTTCGAGGCCCCTTGGATTTCAATTTAATCCTTGGGCGAGACTATGTATATGCAATGAAAGCTATCGTATCGACACTATTTCGCGTGATGTCTTTCCCTCACAATGGAAACATTGTGACTGTTGACCAAATTTCATTCCCTAGTCTTGATTCGACTACCAATAATCCGAAACCCCTAAATGTTGCTTATACTAAAGTGGTATCTACCCCGCCACGGGTTAATTATGTGACAACCAGTCCCATGTTTTCAGTTACCGATGCAAGAGAGCCTCTCACTGTCTGCTCGTCTTCCTTTGACTTAGATCTGGTAATTGACATGGAAAACTTTATTGGATTATTTGAACGTGATGTTCCTATCCCTTTTGAGTCCCTTGACATGTGTTCCTTCCAGAGAATTGTTCTTCCATCTGATGAAGACCTCTTGGAAACCATGATCGAGGTGCATCCCTTGACATGTGTTTCTTCTGTTTGGAATCCATGATCAAGTAGTTTACAAGGATAGTTCCTTTTACTGAGTCAACCTCATTAAAAAATGAATCAGGTATGAGGACAGTTCTTTCCCTGTGTCAACCTCATTAAAAAATGAATCAGTAGGTAGATTGTATAGAGTAGATTGATAGATTAGAAATAAGTAGTTTCAAGAGGAAAGTTCCTTTTACTGTGTCAACCTCGTTAAAAAATGAATCAGTGGGCCATGAGGAAAGTTCTTTTTCTGTTTCAACCTCATTAAAAAATGAATCAGTAGGTTATATAGGTAGATTGTAGAGAGTAGATTTGAGGACAGTTCTTTTATTGTTTCAACCTCGTTAAAAAATGAAACACTTTTCCATGAGCATAGTTCTTTTCTTGTGTCAAGCTCGTTAAAAAATTAAACAAATCCTCCCCTAATTGAGTCGAGTCTTTGACTAGATCTCGTAAATGTTAAGTCGTATATTTAGGTTAGTTATTTCAGTTTTTGCATAATTTTCTTACAGTTTTAGGTCTAGTCTTTCATCTGATCTCATAAATGAACCTTCATTCCATCTAGCTTATAGTAACCGGTAGTCTATTTAGTTGAATGAAATGAAGTTGGGAGGGCATGCGCTCTAGCAGTTACGCTTGGGGGGGCATTAAAAACTTATCTCAAGCATCATTTTTCCTTTGTTTCAAGCTTGTGTAAAAATGAAACAAACCAATTTCAAGCATAATTTTTCCTATGTTTCAAGCTTGTATAAAAATGAAACCTATCTTGACTCCATTTCGGTTATTATTTTCAAGACTCGTTAAACTCATGAAAATCCCAAGATTATTTTTCTATCTTTAATTCTCGTAAAACACATGCAAATGCCGAGTTAGTTCTATCTTTTCCTGCTCATAAATTAAATTGAAAGTCAGCCATATGAGTACATTTTTATCCCTTTTTCGAACTCGTTAAAACTTACGAAAAAGAGAAAACCATGAGTACATTTTTATCACTTTTTTGAACTCATTAAAACTTACAGAAAAAAGAAAAACCTTGGAGTCCTCTTTTAAGCCCTTTTCAAACTCTCTAAAAATGAAAATATTGCCGAGTACTTGACTATTCGAACTCATTAAAGGAAATGAACGGTCATCCCTTCAGTATAAGTTTACCGCTTTTCCAGACTGAAATGGACTATTTACGAAAAAGGTATATGTTGACTAATCATGGTCAATAGAGTTCTCTCTTGCATTATTTTATCCTTTTTCGGGCCTGAGAGACTAAATTTAAGAAAAATTACACCCATGGAGTTTTCTTAATTTTTTTCTTCTAACTCCCTAAAAATTAAAAACACCGAGTTTCTCCTATACTGGACTAGTTAAAATTTAACAGTAAAGGACCTGTCGATTACAAACAGAAATGGACCACTCCTTCTTAGGGTTCGATTTTAAACTAATTTGGACTCATCTGAAGGATGAGCTTATAAACAAGCAAATGTTATCCTCCTCAAGCTTGTTAAAAATAAAGAGGTACTTTCCAGAAATGGTGGGGAAAAGAGAGAAAAACATATTCATGTGTTACACTTCGATTTGTAAAAGAATTACACCACTCTTGAACACAACACTTTTTGTCACACTTCCACCTGGGTTGGGAAATCCTTTTCCTATCAGTTAATCAAACCACATTGAAGGTCTTCAACTGGTTTCTGGGTATTATCTTAGGGAAACCATCACGAAACCATCTGCAGTGTCGTTATGTGTTCAAGAGGACAGTCAAACAAACCATTCATCTACAAAAATTTATCTCCATTCGCGTTGACCATCCCTGAGTCAGTCCTTGCAAAAAATTTCTTCAAAACTTGATCTATGGTTTCGTGTCGTGAGCTTGCTTACGACGGGTCACTTTCTATCGACGACAGCTCATCATCTAGGAAGTTGATCTAGAATCTGTCACTACCTTGGAATATGCATGCCTTAATGGCAGGTTTCTCGTTTTCGATGACAGGTTGCATCATTGACCTTCGATCGAACGATTTCATGAAATGTTTGACTTCAGATCACTTATTCACATTTCATGGATTGTACTGAGTACTTTGAGAGCCATTGTCATTATTGGTGGTTTCTCTCACACTTGTTAACAGTTCACATCATTGACTGATAATAAAGTGTTTTCTACCATGTTTGACTTCAACATATTTAATCGCATGGATAGAATCGTACTAGTTCGTGAAGCAAAAATCATGACCCTGGATCTAGTTTCCACCATCCAGGCTGCAAGGAGTTTTATTATTCATTATGTAGTAGACTATTCATTACAGATGTTTTCATCCATGCTGTGTTTACAATATTGATGTAATATTAAAAATCATTTCTGTATCAGAACAAGTTTAGTTAGTTTTTGATCTGAGTATGGGAATGCCTACCTCAGCAATGATATATATACATATATACATTTTGCATTGAATGTTTCTATAGGTTCCGAATGAGGTTTCCACAGGTTGATCCTTGAAATGATAAAGTACTTCACTCTTCATACATTACAGACTCACTCTTCATCTATTACAGACTTCACACTTTAGGGGGCAATCTGTTACACTGAAAATTGTCACCTTGAAATTTTGTTGTTCGTATGAGTTCATTATCACTCATATGTTTCTCCCTTGCAAGTCTAAACACATCAGTTCCTAATGTAAAGCCTTGAAATTAAGAGAAAAGCTCATAAAAGTCTTAAAAACTCTTGTACCGCACTTTCTCTTAGTATTTCCTGCAGTGCCGCACTTTATTGCTCTAAATCATGCAGAGCTAAATGTACTTTCTATTTATTAAAGGTGCGGACCCTTGTAAAAGGTAAAGAAGGGCGCAAGTAAAATCTAGAAGCTCAGTTTGAGTCATTTTTGGAATCTTCTAGAAACATTCCTACGGTGGAAAGTCCACTCTTTTTAGATTCATGCATCCCATCCATCAAGGAGCTAACCCCTTGATGTAAGGAGCTAAACCCTTTGAAGGAGGATTATATCCCTTCTTGTTTGGATCTGTAACTTCCCCTCTTCCACTATAAAAATAGGTATAGGGAAGCCTCAAAGGGTTATAATTGATGAGTTGAAGTTTTAGTATTGTTGGAGGCGAAGTGCTGTTGAAACTTAGACCCTTTTAGCTGAGATTTCATGTGGGAAAGATTACATACCTGTATGTATCTCGGTTGGAAGAGTGCAAGGCTGGTAAGAGTAAAGGAAACACCTGTTTCGGACCCTAGGAAGGCCTGTATGACATCAAGGCAGACATGGTTTTAAGGCTCTTCCTTATTTAAGTTAATACAAATAAATCTATTTTTCTTAATAAGCTATCAATTTATTGATTTATTTTATGGATTCCTTGATCACCATAATAGATATGATTTATGAATACATGCTATGCAGGTTCTATTTGATGTCTTTTTGTTTGTGATTGCAGATCTTCGAAGGCAACTCTTTCTGGCAACTGAAGGACTACTACTACAAACAAGCGTTTGATCAAAGGTAAGATCGTTAAACCTTTATAGCATTTAATTATGAATCACAATATATCTAGAGAAAGACAGTTTTGTTTGTCCGTTTGTTGCTAGCTATCTGTAGGACACTTGGGAGGTCTGTCTTGTCTGCAAGAACGACTTATCCGTCCAACACTTAGCCTTGAATTCCCTTCTTCTATATTTTGTCTTTGTGGAAGTCGGTGCATTTGATGGAGGCTCATGAATCTTTGCCTACACATAATCCATGACATCTTGATCTTCTAATACCAAATCCAAACACATATTTCAGGCATGATAATCAGACTTATCAGTCAATTTATCATCAGTCTTGAAACCCTTGTAGGTTGAGGAGGCTATTGGTCCTTGATAAGACTTCTTCTTCAGTGATTTCTTTTTACACTATCTTGGGAATTGTCTTGACCTTAGCTCTGATACATGTTAAATTTAGATAACCATGGTATGTTCTATGCTTAAGATTAAATTTAATTCAATATGCTTTAAGGCCCAATTCAGATTTATCAATAGAAGACAAGGCAACTAATATATCAGAATTTGTAATTCTTCTTGTCCAGCAAATAGAGAGTTAAATGTTTGTTACAATAGTCAACAGGATGCCCTAGCTAGAAAAATCTTGAGTTTTCCAAACCAACTTCTCCAACAACCAAACCATCCTTTCTCCAAGTGTCACACACACCCCTCAAAGACAACTCCAAAAATTCAACGCAAGTCAACAAAAAATGGTCAACGCAGAAGTGAATGGACAACATTCAAAGTCAATGCTTCTCCTCGATTTTTGTGCCCTCAAATGCAGCCTGAAGAAATCTGAATTTCTATCCAAGAAAGAGGGTCAAACTCCAAGAATTTACCCACGGTCAACATTGTTCAACGCTTCTGCAAAACCCTAAAAATAGTCTGCAATTTTCAGCAACTTCAGATTCACACGTGTGAGGGATAGAAGCCTCTCCTAGGTTGTATGAACCAATCAGATCAGAAGAAGAGTGTGTGATGAGATGATGATGAAATTAGCATCATCTATGTCCTATTTATTTCCATCAATGAGTGTGTGTGACACATCTATTGGGGCTTGTGAGCCTACATTACAAATTTGGCCGACCTTGTCAATTTGCACATGTGTGGAAAATAAAATCAAAATATAAGTTCTACTCATCCAAACAAGATGATCTTCAGATCAATCTTACACCTCTTCGAAAGAGGAATCCAACAAAAATATAATCATCATCATATGAGAAGTGAAACATGGAGTTTGGACCTAGTTTCCCAAAATTAACAATATGGTTGTGATCTTCTCAATATAGCACACTTGTTGATTCTCTCTAGTGCACTTATGGTTCAGCTATAACACACTTGTTGGTTCTCTCTAGCGCACTTATAGTTCAGCTATAACACACTCTTTATGGGTTTTATGTTTCAATTCCATGATTTGTTTCTTCCTTTCTTAATTTCAAGATTGATGATTTGCTAATTAGTATGCAATCCTCCTCACTCTTGTGAATCTTAACAAAATAGAATCCTAATAAAAATTTTCCTCCACATCCTTTTGTGTTGGGGGGAGGAGTGAAAATTTGTATAGGTCTGAATTACATATATATATATATATATAGTCAAATGCTTATGTCATGGTGACTCTCAAAGTAACTCTTTCAGAAATTTAAGTTGTGGAGACTCGCACAAAAAATTCTATCAAAAATCAATTGATTTTGTTATCTAAAATCAAGAAAAAGAAGGGAAGTCATGTTTGGAGATGGGACTTCTTCGGATGGGAGTTGCCAATAGTATACTATATTTAAAAAGCATAGTAGCTCTCCCCATAGCAATTAGTTTCATAAATATTTTAGAATATCTGAAGTGATTTGAAGTTAGTGTTTGTGAATGTAAAAATGAAGATATAAGAGAAAATTTTCAAACTAAAGGTTTTGATTTAAGAGGTAAAAGACAATGATATTCTTAAAAATGTTCACTACATAAGGAATATCATCATCAACTTCCAGGAAACACTTTCAAGTGAAATCTTTTAAAACCCTATGAATGAAATATTTTCGTAAGGAGGGAATGGAAGTGGTTGTTTCAGAATATGCATGAAATATTGTATGATGAAATCATATGTAAGGCATATATACAAATGGCAAGAGCAAGATATTAATACAATCTATCGAGACAACCCTCCTACAAGTTAAATATTGAAACAAAAAAATAGCATGGAAATATGTGTACTATGTACATGATTTGGTACACTACTCGTATTTTAAATTGGAAGTATATGTATTAGATGGTCAATGAGCATTAAGGGGCCGACCCTAGAAGAGGTTACAATGTAAATGATCAAAGAGCCATCAGATTGAGAATCAATGTGTTGATAAAAGTACTTTCGGATTAATCATGTCATTAGGATTAGGTCGATGTTTCGAACCAGCTAATGTGGTTCATCCTCCGAACAAGGTGGAGAGACTAATCGATCTCAATGAATAAATAGTGGAGATGCATCATTGCCTGGAAATAGCCATTGAGAACTAGCTGTTAAGAACTAACCGTTAAGACTAGCTGTTAAGAAGTAGCCGTTAGAAAGTTAGTTAGTTAAAAATAAATAAATATATTAAATAAAATTTATTAAAAATGGGTTTATAAATTATTATGTAATTAAAATATAATAGGTAATAGGGAGGGGTAAATTTAAAAAATAAAATAAAATAAATCAATTAATTAGATAAATAAATTATATAAATAAACAGAGTTACCTAAGAAGGGGCAATTTTTTTCAAAAATAAATAAATATTTTAAATAAATAACTAAATAAATAAATTAAACATAAAGAAATAAATAAATTAATTAAATAAAATTTTATTAAAAATTATGTAAATGTCAAAATTATAGTGAGCTCAGGAGGCTTCTTTCCAAGCTTTTTAAGCATAGGAATAAAATCTTAAATCAAACTAAATAACTCTTTTCTTTAGGTCCAATAGACCAAATATTGGTCTCAGTGGACGTTAACCATCATCATCATCATCATCATAAATAGGTAATAGGGGGTAAACTTTTTAATTTAATAAGTAAAATAAAATAAATTAATTAAATAATATATACGTAAATACAAATAAAAATAATAAATAAACAAAGATACCTAAGAAGATATTAGGGAGGGGAAAAATTTAACAAATAAATAAATAACTAACTAAATAAACAAAACATAAAGTAAATTAAAATAAATAAATTAAATAAATAAAATTTTATTAAAAATTATGTAAATAAATATAATAGGTAATAGGGGGTAGTTTTTTTTTAATTTAATAAATAAAATATAATTAATTAATTAATTAGATAAAAATAAATCAATAAATTAATTAAATAACATGTAACTAAAAAATAAATAATAATAATAAATAAACAAAGATACCTAAAAAGGTACTAGGGAGGGCAAAATTTAACAAATAAATAAATGAAATAAATAAATAAAGTAAAATAAAATAAATTAATTTAAAAAATTGATCAAAATAAAAATAAATCAATAAATTAATTTAAAATAAAAATAAAATAAAACATATTTTTTTTTGAAACATAATTTAACTAGTGAGAGCTAGGTTCCAACCGCTAGTTCTTAATGGCTAGTTCCTAACAGCTAGTTCTCAACAGCTATTTCCGGGAAATGATGCATCTCCAATATTTATTCATTGAGATCGATTAGTCTCTCCACCTTGTCGATGAACCACATTAGTTGGTTCAAAACGTCGAACTAATCCTAATGATGTGATTAATCCGAAAGTACTTTTATCTACATTATGGATCACAAAAGTCTTAGATCAAATCAATGTGTTATGGATCAAATTACTGGAAGCTTGCTAAGAGTGAATAGCATGACGGTAGGATAGTTGTAGATCAAGTTTAAGGGTCAGGAAAGTTAACAACTTGGTACACTTCCTTGAACCCATTGTCCACAGTTGTTTTAACTTTCAAATGGTGTAATTATGAGTAAATGTGTAACCAAAAAAAAACAAACAAACATATTCCACCAGCAAGCTAGAGAACTGGTTGTCAGTGGATATCTTTAAAGGGGAATGCAGTATGATCGAATTGTTGCATTAAAGAAATAAAGCATCAGTAATTTTTTGTATATCATATAATGAATTTTGTAGTTCTATCCTCCGTCTTTAATTTCTAAATTCTGCAAACCCATCGTACAATGTAAACATCTCATATCCCAGATTTAAAAAATAATTAGAGCAAAGTATTGGCTGGAATTCAAAAGTTATAAATCTCCACGATGAACAGATACAAACAAGATACCAAAATTCATAACACATTTTGATGATGCATCCTATTTTTTTGTGGTCATAGAAACATAGAAACTATGTTCTTCTCATCTCATAAGGTTTCATCCTTTGTTTTTGGGAAAATCCATCATAGTAAAGAGAATTTACCCCATCTTTTTCATCACGAAAAATAGTGTTAAGAATCTACATGACTCCTTTGTGAGCACCATCTGTGAGGAAAATAAGATCTAGATCACTACACAAAAAGCATAAAATATTGTCCCAATAAGCCAGCACAATTCCTTCTAGAAAAGTAAGAAAAAGAAGAGTAACAAGGATTATTGGGTTGACTCAGTTACCTAAAATACAGGTTATATAGTGTGCTATAAGCAAAAAAACAAAGGTTAAAATGTGCATAAGTATGATGCTATTCCAATACAATTCTCTTAGGGGCCCTAGTGCAGTACTCCAAGTTGGAGAAATCAACCGTTTTTTCTCTTCTACTCAGAGTTTCTCATCCTCAGGTTCTAGGAGAACTTCTTCCCTGGCTTCCACCTCAGCTCCAGTGTCTTCTCATGCCCCTTGTTGGAACCACCAGAGGTCACTATCCATCACTCCCAAGGGGCCCATAAATCTAGGCCATTCTCCAATGGACATTATCTGACAGGCTCATGGGATGGACATTTCCACTCCTAGCTCTAAGGATGGAATTGATTCAGGCTAACTCTTGTTTTCACTTACAGGCTATTCTTTTACTATGAGATCGTATTTATAGTTACTTGTGTACAATAAGTAAGGTTTTTCTTCTTATTCTTCTATATATGGTTTTCTTGTGTACCTTTTGGAGATGAGATCATATTTATAGTTGGTTGTCTACCATAAGTAGGGTTTTTCTTCTTGTTCTTCTATAGCTGGTTTTCATGTGTACCTTTGGGAGATGACTTGTGCACTCCACCTATTGCCTATTTTTCAAATTTTTACTTTCCAATGCCATTTACCTATGTTGGTCATTAGTGGAAACATTAATATAATGTTTTAAATTTCTTCTATAGATTGAGAGTTTGTCAAAGAAGATTTAAGCATAGAATTTTATCTTCAGAGTCAACATGACAGAATGAAGAGGGCTAGTGCATCTAAAACAAAAGAAACTGAAATAGTATGATCAAGAAGCAGAAGCTAAATAGTTGCTATATATATTATTATATACAAGTAGCAACTAAGCTTGAGTTTGGAGTCTGGAGTGATGATCACGACCGAGAATATAGTCTATCAGACAGAAAGAGTAAGATATTTTTTTGGGTATCCTAGTGAAGCAGGAAAAGTAAAGGAGGAAGAAGAGATAAAAATAAAAAATCACACTCTTACAATTTATTTTCCACATATCATTGAAAAATGTGGTCCCCAACACTCCCCTAGAGGAAAATATTGGTACTAGAGTAACAATTATAAGATAGTATATATGCATGTTGAATGTACCAAACGAGAATCTAGAAATGGTTAGATCCTTGAATAATTTACCTAGGATACCCATCACATCTTTCAATAAATTCAACCACTTCCTTTCAAATACCTGGAAGACCCTGTGAATCACTGTAGGCACCTAGTTAGTCACAAAATATACCATAATGTTCGTCTGTCTTCTTTCTCATATATAATTCTACTCATAAAGGTCAAAAAGTCCTTGTAAATATTCAAGGAGATTAAATATAAGCTAGAGAGTTCAAGAGAGACCTTCTGAAAAATAAAGGATTAAAATTAATTAGATTTTATTCATGTCAAGACTGAATGAGAATGACCAATCAAACTAGTATATGAATATTTAAAAATAACAATAAAGGTTTGTACAGGATATCCCCATCCGGAAACTAAAATTGTGTTCAAAATAGTAACTCTAGTCATCTAGTGAAGCACAAAATACAAAATTCCACTCCATATATAAGACCACCTTCATGAAATGTGTTGTGAATAAGGATTTTTTATGTGAAACACAACCAAACTCAAAATAATCAACTAAAGGGTGAGCAGTAATGAAGCCAAAACAGAGATAAGCCAAAATATAAGATGTAAAATGTCAAATCATAATTCCCAATCCAATATTCAAATTATGATGATTAAGACGGAAAATAGATGGAAAATTTTAGAGATATTTCTACATTAAACTCCTATCATTGTCCCTTAAATATCAGTTACACTTATCAGTTATAACTACATGATAAATTTTTAACACTTGAGTCTTAAAGTATTGAAGGAGGTTGTGAATAATCACATGCCTCCCTTAGACATGATTTTCCCTAAAAGCATTGGAAGTGTAGAATTATTGCTGATTAAGTATTCAACCTACCCAACAGTCATTTCCATTTTATTTTTTTCTGACAAAGGATTATATGCCTAAAAGGGGAGTGTTGCCCCTAAGATTGCATCAACGTAATCCAATTGTGCAGTTGTCCCATCACGAAGTTGATTATGTTGCATATCTTTTTTGAGCAAATATTAAAACCTAATGACCCATGACCAATTGTGCCTTCATGATTTTAGAGGGTTATTTGGTTTAGCTTGACGAACCAAATTTTGAGAAGATATATCAATTTGTGTTTTGAGATTTCTGTGGTGTGAGTTTTCATAGTTTATTGGAGAATCCTCAACAAGGTTTCCCTCTCTCCCTATTCCTTTTTAATATTCTCTGGAATCACTTAGGTAGAAATTTGGTTAAGGACATGAATGAAGGCTTTGTTAAGGGTGTCAAGACCTCAAGAATTCCAGACAACATCAAAGATGCAAAATCATCTAAGAAAATCCTAAAAGATTTTGACGCAACCAAGGGCCCAGAAATTAACCCTAAAAATTCCATGGTCTTCTTTATTAATAATAAGGCTAAATACATCAAAAAGTAGTTGAAATCATCGACTTTAACAGTAGGAATTTCCTTCTAAATAATTGGGATAGCCACTCGCTACAAACTATTGTGGCAAAAAAGTTGACATAGATTATAAGATAAAATCAAGAAAAATAGAATCTAGCTGGGAAAATGGATATCTCTCTATGGATAGAAGGTTGGTATGCATCTCATCCATTTCATCAGTTACTACAATATTCCTAATATTTGTCCTTCTAGCCCCAAAAAATTTTCTCAGCAAGATTGAAAGGATCTTTAGAAAGTTGTTATGAAGTGGTTCCAGGGATGAAAGGAAATGACACCTTATGTTGCAGAAAGGAGTTACCTTCCCAAAGTGGGACAAGATTTGACTAGTTAGAAAGTAGAGCAGTCAAGAAGCCTAGATTTGGGGAGACAGAGACAGAGTTATTTGTTGAAGAAGTTGTTGAGGTTTTAAATCATACATCAAAGGAGGCAACTTCAAAAATAAATTGTGTTCAGCTTGAGTATCTAACTCCTACTACTATATCACCTTCATCATCAAAATAAAACAAAAATTTCTATATTCAGGTCACAATGGACACAAAAATTCCAATCTCAGTTTGTCGCCATCAAGGCCATAAATATTTCTATTAATTTGTAGATGGATATAATCAAGAATTCATACCTAAAAATTACATTCATTGAAAACATAAATATAACATCACATTTTATATCTGAATTTTCATACAAGGCATTCCAAATCACTCAGCATTTCAGCCTTGCTATCTTGATAATCAACATATCGAAACAAATGAAACTTCCTAAAAAAATGAAAACCAAATATGAAAATTAGATATGCAATAAAAAAATTTAAGGCAACTGCCTCCATGGGAATTGATCTCCATTGGGTAATCTTGTTTGTAGGAATGCCTATAATAACATAAACATAGTCACTTTTGATGAGATGTGACATAATGAGTAGAGGATAGGAAAAAAGGTCAAATACCTAATAATTGAATCAATACTTTTAATGGGACGAGAAATAATGAGTAGAGGATAGCCAACAAGGTCAAAGACCTACTAATTGAATAAATAATTTTAATGAGACAAGAAAGAATGAGTAGAGGATAGCCAAAAAGGTAAAAGACCCACTAATTGAATCAACAGAAACTATGAGGAAAAAATAGAAACAAATCAATTATGATGAAGAAAGTATTTCTTGATTAATAAGGATTAGTGAATTAGATAGAACTAGAAAATCTTATGGAGAAAATTTATTTTCTGCCAACAATACTCAAAAGTGAGAAAGCCCCATATTTATTTGATGGTACCTATTTATGAGTAAAACTTGGTTGGACCACGTTAGATTCACTCAATTCAACCTCTTCTTGGCATTTCAAAATGAGTGATGTATTTTTATTTTGTACTTTCCAAGTATTTCCCAATATCTTATCGATCCTGTTATCACAAAATTGTACTTGATTGGTTGCTTATCAAAAAACTCCATGTAAATATTTCAAAACACTTCTAACTGAAGCTTAGCCTCTTCAGTTTGAGAGGGTTCTCTCAATGGGGTTTTATGATATTGAATAATGATATTACTAGATGGCTAACTCTATGGGAAATATAGCTTGTTTTTTATGTTTGCAGGTTGAAAAGTATGCATGCTTGCTACCATTGGGCTTATGGAGTCAACAATCAGTAGTTTCAGTGGCAAAGTTTCTTGACATGGAAGCTGAGGCAGAGTGAGGTCTTTAACAAAGGTAATTCACACATAAAACATAGGATAACACATTCATTTCATCACTAAAGGAAGTCAGAGCATAAAATTATAAATTCTGAGTAATAGAGATGAAATCTACTATAAGTGGTAAAACATAAAATGTAGATCAAAAAGACATTAAAAACCTCATGAGAATCTCAGGTCTATCAAGAAGAAAGTCACTATGTATTACTGATATAAGTCAAATACATAAAAGCATCAGTTTGGTGAAAAAAATCTCCAACCCCTTACTACTTCGATGCTTTGTCTTGAAATAGACATAATTTACAACAAGGATGATCTGCTTGATGGATAGATCATAGAATTATCCTATGACACATCACATAACTGAAATACATGACTTCTAACAGAAAAATGACAGCTACATCTTAAAGAAAACATCTCCTAATAGGACTTTAACTCCTATTTATTACATAGCTCTACCTTATTTGTGAAACAGTTACATGACAATTACCAAATAAGTATCACATGCTCGAAAGACACATGACAGAGTTCATTACCATTTTACATATTTAAAACCCTCCTAGAATTGTGGAGCATAACCCTACTTTTTAGGAATTCATGACCCTTATCTTCAAAGCTTCTTTGGCTGATGACCTGTCTTCATAGCACTTCCTTCGAGTCATAAGTATTTGATAATAAGCTCCCTTGACATGTGTTGGAAAAAGTATTGAGAAGGGGGGGGGGGGGGGTGTGGTGTGGTGAATCAGTATTTAGAGCTTAGTGATAACTTTTAATTTTTCTTTACTAAATTCCATATGCGACTTTAATGAACCCAACTCGTGTATACACGCAAATATACCAACAAAACTTGCGTATGCTGATATAATTTTATTGTTAGATAAGCTTTCAGAAAGAATCTTTAACTCAACTTATCAATTATGCAGATGTTAGTTAAGCAGTAAATATGTGCAATAACAATAGAATAAATCATCACACATGAACACCAAGATTTAAGGTGGAAACCCAATTCGGGATAAAACCACCACTGCTGTTATCTTTGTCTTCAATATTGATTATATGGAAAATTGCTTACAATATTGTACTGATGTAGACTCATAGCAATACGTAGGCATCTACCTGCAGAAGGCTGCAACCTTCTCTTGTTCTCCAGCTGCTACTGGAAGGGAGCTACAACCCCCTAATCTCATTTACTAGCCACTATTGGAAGGGAGCTTCAACCCCCTAATCAGAACACCAACTTCTACTGGCAGGAAGCTTCTACTTCCATACTGAAGGCTTCAACCCTCAGAACCACTGCAGACCACGTTTCATCAATTTTCATACTGGAACACATAGCTTCAACACAAATCTTCATAAATAACAATAATAATAACCTTCAGTACCCAAAACTTAAATAATAACAGTGAGATTACTATAACCAGAACACAATAATAACCCAGATTTCAAAATCAGTATGCAGAATCAAACTAAACCCTGAACATTCATTATCTTAAAATGCATATGCTACTTTGATTTACTGAAGCCGTGTGTATATGTGCTTTTTCTCACACCAACCTATGTATAGATATGTGAATATTGATCTTCTAGAACATGGTCAGTATCAGATTTAGATCTGAGGCTTTCAGTCAAATATCTTTTCAGAATTGCAGAACCCTTGATCAGTCAGACATCATAAAACATATTTACTCCCTCATTGATCAGATTTGTATATAATCAACTTATAAGCATATACAACAGTCAAGAAACCCAGATCTACATGAATACTTCATTGAAAGACAACAAAAATATAGCAGCAATAAACAGAAAACATCTACAATAAGCTTCATAAAACCCTAACTTCCACACGCGCCTTTTCTGAGACAAAGCTGCGTATATACGTGTTTTTACCAAGACGAACTAGCGTATAGATTTGTAAATATTAACTTTGCAGAATGTGTCAGATCTATAGAACTTACCCAGATTTCTTCACTTCACTTCAGCAAACATGTGCCAGATCACAGATCTAATCATCTCTTCAATAGATCATGTAGGAACATAGTCATTTCAGGTCTATAGATCCTAATCCATCATTATATCCAAGGGTGAATCATAGATTCATATCGACCAATAAAAAATATTTCATCCCATGCAGATATACTTCAGAGAGAAGTATTCAGTGACAACCCTTACACATGCACACCTTTGCACTATGATCTTCTTCTCCTTATATATATTTAGCCTTTACCAATATCATGAGTCAAAACCACACAACTGCCGATGGTATTCTTGGATGAAATCAAATATACGACACAACGCTCAATAATGTGGGCTATTACCATAGTAAAGCCTCCTGGTATCATATTTATAAAGCGCAAAAGGCATACATGACTTGGAAAATTCTTATCTGCGTGTATACGTGACTTGGCCTATACAAACCCACATATAGAACCTACAATATGAATATTAACCAATCTTCTACTGGTGTTGGGGCCCTTGTTTTTGTTTAGTTTTGAAATCTTGGCTAAGACATTTTGAATTTTGACCTTTTTTGAGTTGCGGTATGAATACACATGGCAACCGCGACCGCGCCGCAACTACCAGGAGTCGCGGAGCTATCTAGGTGGCGCGGAAGCATGCGATAGCTGGAGATAGAACAGAGACAAGTGCAGATGAAGGAAACACACAGCAGAAGACAGAAAGTGGAACATGCAGATAATAGGAGAGAAGCCGGGAGAAGCTGAAGGAAAGACACAGAGAAACTGATAGTCGCGAGAGCGGGTGAATAAATAACAGTCACCCGGCTGAGAAGAAAGAGAGGTTGAAGAGGTTGCGAGGCTCGAGACAGGGAAAGACGCACAGAGCGACTGCGGAGGAATCATGCATGTCCCTCCTATGGTTCTTCATTTTCTCTATTCTACCTTTCTGTTCCGAAATCCATCTGTATCAGATTTGTAAGCTATCAGTGAGAATGCCATGTAATCATGTGTTTGGCCAAGAGATTAATACAATGGAAGGTTGTTGTCTCAATAAGATGTTTATGTGCTTGTAATGTGTTTATGTTGGTTTAAAATTTTATTTGCAAATGTCTGAATGCTTATTAAGTGATCTTGCGTATATAATTCTGTATATGTAATCGATGCACTGTCCTTCATGAGTTGCGGGTTTGTTCCTTGCCATTGATCTAATCCCCTTCTGCATGTGGTTGCGGCACGCCTCGGGTGAGACGCACTGCTCTCCAGAGTAGGGTGAAAATGCCGGCGTGTTCCTAGACTACACCGGACCCCTTTGTTGGCCACAACTCTTGAACCTGGGTCTTGTCCGCGAGACCTGACTTCTCGCCAACAAATGGTTCCGTTGCCGGGACCTGTATGTTCTGAGGGGATCTAGATCATGGTATCGAGGATTTTTGAAGGAGCGATACGGCGATGGTGGGATGATCATCTTGACCAGTTCATTGCTCAGCAAGCAGAGCTAACCAAGAAAAAGGAGGCGGCGATCAAGGAGCTTGTTCTTTTCTCTGACTCAGCCAGTGATACGTACAAAATTTTCTGGGGAAGGTTCCCTACGGACCTTTACAATTGGTTGCGGAGGTTACGAGCGACGGTGCCCCAAGAAGGCTTGCGGAAGATAAACCGCAGGTGGGCGCACGAAGACCTGGTGGCACTGCATCGGGTAGACACTGACCTAACCCGCGCGGTGGATTTTTGGGTAAGGACCACGTTGGAAGGATACACTGTGGAGTTTGCTGCTGAGTGCTACCAATCCTTCTTGAAAGCTGAGGTTGTTTTCCACTCAGGGCTACGAGGGAAGTTGCTGAAGGAGATTCCGCTGTGGATCAAAGCTCTGATGGTGGACGAAGGGTTGATTTAATTCCACAAAACGAGTATGGAAGCGTAAACCTCCCGTGCTAGGGGAAGGGTTGAGGGAACCGATGTTGTGTAGAATGTGAAAGTGGGGAGTGGGGAATGGATGTTGAGGCCGCATGCAAGTTGCGGGAGCGACGTGCGCATCGGTGGGCACAGATCGCTGATAGGTGGCGAAGAAGGGTAATGCGAGATTTGAAGAGAAGAGAGATCGAGAGGAAAAATCAGAAGGAGGCGCCTCAGAGGACAGGAACTATGGGTTTGGATACACGGGAAGAAGACGGGATAGTGGTAGAAGTGCAGTGGGTGCATGGGAGCCCAGCGACGCGAGAAAGAGAGATAGTGACTAGCGAAGATAATGGAAAGATGCGGCCCGAAGAGAGTTCCGATGATGAATGGCACGGCGTGATGCAGTGGATGTTTCAAGATCAGATGGCACCCACCCCTCCAGGCAGCCCTACTTCTCACCTTCTGCATGGCCAGGATCCTGACCTTCCCCTGGTACTGTATCAACCTTTAAGTAATATTTTTATTCAGTTACAAGCATTGAGTCAGTCATACAATAGTTCATCAGCGTCAGTAACGTCCGGTAGCAGCAGCGTTACTAGCAGCGGTATTTTTCCTAGTGGGACCGTTACGCAACCAGGACCTAGAGGCTTTATCCTGGTTAATTCTCCGCCAGCACACATGGCTGGATCTTTCACCCAGTATCCAGAGTTCTCTGGCCGGGGCAATGATGATGTAGAGCAACACTGGTACCTGTGCGAAGCCATATGGAGGGCTCGCCAGACGCCAGATGCAGGGAAGTTAATAGAATTCCAAACCATGCTCAGAGAGAGGGCTCTGCGATGGTTTATCAAGTGGTCCGAGGCTCACCCTAACCCCGTAATTGCGGACGTGAAGTGGGATTTTGTCCGTGAATTCAAGCTTCCCTAGACAGACCAGCAGGGCCTGTCAGAGCTGTGGTAAATTAAGCAGAAGGAAGGTGAGACTGCGTGGGAGTTGATGCGGCGATTCAAGGACGCGATCGGGAAACTTAGCTACCCGATCGATCTAAACCACCAGAGGGATTGGTTCATCAAGGCTCTGCTACCCTTGACACGAACCCCTCTCACTCAGCAGAAGATTGATAATCTGCAGGACGCTTTGGCGCAGGCCATGAAGATTGAAGCCATGGCGGGCTATCCCCAGGAATATTGGGGGGGGGGCGGCCCCGCAAGATCCGTCTTTGATAGGGTTGCAACACCAGATCGCCAGCTTGACTGAAAAGCTCAAGGAGCTTCAGCCAGTGAGACCAGCATGACCGAATGTTTGGTGTACTCATTGCCTAGTCGAGGGCCACGTCGCAACCGAGTGTCCTCGGTTGCGCGGCACAGGAGCGGGACCCTCGGTCGCAGCAATTCAGGGGGGTCCACCGCCGGGTGGCGGCGCGACGATGAACCCGCAGGGAGTCTACCAGCTACAACAGACTTACGTGGGGTTCCCACCGTAAGCGGGTTCCTCCACCACAGAGTATTGCGAGATTTTCCGGACGCTGGGGCATCCTCCTCGGATGTGCCCGATATTACAAAAGTACTCCACGGTCCCAAATAGTGTGTACTGCAAATTTTGTGTGTCCACGACTCACACCACTGAGCAGTGCAGGGCGCTTGACGCAC
Source organism: Pinus albicaulis (assembly GCA_034641835.2). Lineage (NCBI taxonomy): Eukaryota > Viridiplantae > Streptophyta > Pinopsida > Pinales > Pinaceae > Pinus > Pinus albicaulis. Next base: position 1,697,038,779 of record CM076580.1, on the reverse strand, counting down.
TTGCGGATCGACTGGATCGTCCTTCCTACAGGGTGAACGAGGCTCAGAGGGGAAGAGGCGGAGGCATGCGGGGAGGCCGCACTGGTGGACACGGTCCGGTAAAATGTTACAACTGTGACCAGGAGGGTCACGTGGCTCGAGAATGTCCCCTTCCGCGACAACCCTGGTGTTCCCAGTGCCGGGTAAACGCCCACGCTACAGAGGACTGTCCGGAGCTCATCAAGAAGTGGGAAGAACGGGCGAGGCAGAGGGGAGTGAATCTAATAAACTCAGAGCCGCGAGGGACCGCAACCCTAGACTTGCAGAACGTCGCGATCGTGACGAGGGGTGGAAAGAAGACTGGAGAGGATGCCCACGGGAAGGAGCCAACACGAGTGGTTCGGCCGGCATCCTCGAAGAAGCTAATCGGGCCCGAAGCCCAGAAGAAGTATTTCCAGGAGGCAATTGAGGCATTCGCCCAGTTACGGAACGAAGGAGGTTTGGAGGAGCCCGTGTTGCCAGAATCTGGGGCGCAGAACGTCGCAGGTACTGTGGTCGAGGATTGGCTCCGGCTATTCCTCAGAATTGTTGACAACGCTGCGCTGCAGCAACAGCTCAAGCATGCTTTGGAAGGAGCACTACAGGGGCGCATAGAACTTAGAGATCCGGTGGACGCTGGCCCTCAATACATGCAGCGTGTGAAGCGGAATAAGCAACGAACAGGCAAAGAATTCCGGCTTAACACGCAGGTCGCGGGATTCCAAATCAGCGACACCATGTTGGACTTGGGATCCGACGTCAACATTCTGCCACGGAAGACATGGGAGGCTCTTGGAAGGCCACGGCTATCCTACTCACCAATCCAACTCAGGATGGCGAACCAGTATTACATTTTGTCAATCGGCCGGCTCGAGGGTGTCGAGGTCAACGTCGCGGGAGTGAAGACATACACCGATTTTGAGGTTATTGATAACATGGGCGACAAGGATCCCTATCCTGCCTTACTCGGTATTGATTAGGCTTTTGAGAATTACGCCATCATCGACCTTAAGAAGGAGCTGATGATCTTTGAGGATGGGGAGGTACGGGTCACCCAGCCTCTCGACCCGTATCAGGGCCCGCGATATACAGAAACAGTGGACAATCGAAAGGATGCTCAGATGATGGACCACCTTTATCAGATGACCGCAGGAAAGCGGGACGATTATATTAACCCGACCGCGACTGGCTCTATTAGTTGGCAGAGTGTGCAGAGCTCGAAGCTCGGATCCGAACTCGCTTGGGAAGACTGGCAGCAAGGGGGATACGAGACCACCACACGGAGATGTGCCGCCATTTCCCAAGTCCGATGGGTAGGAACTGAGATCTGTGGATATCCCACCTTGTCGAACATGCGGGCAGTCAATACTTTTATTGCCAAGGTGGAAGACATGGTCCCAGCTGAAAGTCAGATGCCACTTTTGGATGTGGCCTTGCAATCCACGTCGGCCCGGTGGTGGAAAAATCACCGTGACACTCTGCTGCGATGGGAGTGCGTGGCGGTTGCTCTGCGGGCATGCTTTAAAGAGGACGAAGGACCTTGCAGCACGCTTAAGTATCATGGAACTTCCGACCCGCGACACCATTTGCGGACCTGTGAGGAATAGTGGCATAGCAACTGGTACCTTGAGGAGCTGTGGGTCCACAGGTTTATCCACTCCCTGGGTACAATTCCCCAGGCCTGGTACCTGGAGGAAGAGCGGAAATGGGGAACTTGCTCTTGGCAGGCAGTCGCGGACAAGTTCGTGCGGTGCTTCTTGTTTGAAGGGGAGATGGCGCAGGAGTCTCAGGCCCTACAGGAAATCAAGGAGGTCTTGTTTTTCCGCCATCCCGAGCCTAATGGGGGCCTGGTTGTGTCACGACCTGAGGTCAGACGCGAGTTGGTTTGCCACCGGATTGACGGTGATCCGGATGACGATAGTCTGGAGGACCTCAGGCATCTCTAATTTGACGAAAGGGAAGGCGAGCGGAGCATCAGTGAAGAGCCGACGATGGAAGGAGTCCATTTACAGCCCCTAAAGACAAAGAAGCTGAACATTGGAACGGACGAGAAACCCAAGCTTGCAACGGTGGGAGGTTATTGGGATGAGGAAACAACAAAAGAAATTTTCAGCCTCCTCCGGGAATACAAAGATTTGTTCCCGTCTTCGGTTGCGGACCTGAAGGGGATCAAGGGGGACCTGGGCGAAATGCGCATCACGTTGAAACCGGGGGCCAGGCCGGTGAAGCACCGAACCTACCGGTTGAACCCACGTATCAAAGAGAAGGTCAAGACGGAGATTGACAAGATGCTGGCTGCAGGTCTCATCTTTCCAGTAGAAGAAGCAGAGTGGGTGAGTCCCATTGTCATCCAGAACAAGAAGGACAAAGCGGAGATCCGTGTCTGTGTAGATTACTGGAGCCTGAACAATGCCTGCATCCACGACCCGTTTCCCACTCCTTTCAGTGATGAAGTCCTAGACCATGTTGCGGGAAATGAAGCTTATTCATTCACTAATGGGTTTTCGGGTTACCATCAGGTGCGCATTGCCGAGGAAGACAAAGCAACGACGACATTCATCACTGAGTGGGGATCATTCGCATACCATGTTATGCCGTTTGGTCTGAAGAACGCACCGGCTGTGTTTTCTCGGATTGTCATTGCTGCTTTCTGGGAGTACATTCACAAGTTCCTAGAGGTCTACATGGACGACTGGACCGTCTATAGCCTGTTGAAGAAACACGACTCCCTATTGCGTATTATGTTTGACCGATGTCGTCAGCTGCAGATTTCCTTGAACTTGAAGAAATGTATTTTTGCAGTTCCATTCGGCACACTCTTGGGCCACGTGGTGTGCAAGCAAGGGGTCTACGTTGATCTCGCAAAGGTCGCGGCCATCGTCCACATGGAGGCCCCCGAGACCGTGAAGCAGTTGCGGGCACTGCTTGGGCACACAGGATATTACAGGCGGTTTATTCACAACTACACAAAGATTACGGCCCCTTTGGAGAAACTGTTGCGGAAGTCAGAGGTGTTTCAGTGGACGACGGAGTGCAGGAAGGCACTTGACACATTGAAGGAGAAGTTGGCGACGGCACCCATACTTGTGCATCCTGACTGGGATAAGCAGTTCCATGTGCATATTGACGCGTCCGGTATTGCACTCGGGGCGGTATTGGCGCAACCCGGGGAGATGACAGTTGACCACCCCGTATACTTCGCCAGCCATCGGCTATCGAATGCGGAGAAGAATTACACCACGACCGAGTGGGAGGCGTTGGCGATGGTGTACTCCCTCCAGAAGTTCCGCCACTATCTTCTGGGCGGAAAATTCACATTCTTCACGGACCATTCTGCATTGAAGTATCTGGTAAATAAGCCTGTGTTGGAAGGACGGATCTGTCGCTGGCTTCTACTTTTCCAGGAATTCACGTTTGAGGTGATTGTCAAGCCTGGCAGGTTGAATGTTGGTCCCGATCATTTATCCAGGTTGGAGACGGGAGAGAATGAAGGCTCGTTGGACGATCAGCTGCAGGATGCCGACCTCTTCCGAGTCGAAGCAGTACCAGATTACCTGGCTAACATTGCCACTTATTTGACCACGGGACAATGCCCCCAGGATTACACCCCGCTCCAGAAACGCCACCTGGTTGTCCGGGCGGCCGACTACCAATTGATCGCGGGGCAGCTATACAAACTGGGCCTTGATGAGGTGTTGCGCAGATGCGTTCTTGATCACGAACGGGAAGCAGTGATGTGGGAATGTCACAGTGGTGTTGCGGGAGGGCATGTGGGTGCGAAACCCACTGCAAGGAAGGTGCTCCAAGCTGGCCTGTGGTGGCCGACGGTACATGCTGACTGTAAGGCCTATGTGAAGCGTTGCGATGTTTTCCAGCGGACGGGAAGGCCTTCGCACCGGGACGAGCTTCCGCTACACCTAGTGCATGTGTTGCGGACGTTTGAAAAGTGGGCTGTTGATTTCGTAGGTCCCATCACCCCGGTCGCCAGACACTCCAAGGCCCGGTACATCATTACCGCCACGGATTACCTCACCCGGTGGGCTAAGGCAGCAGCGGTACACGACTGCTCGGCAGAGACCGCTGCCCTGTTAATTTTTGAACACATCATCAGCCAGTTTGGCTGCCCACGGAGCTTGACCAGTGATCAGGGTACGCATTTCATTAATGCCACAGACACATTTATGATTCAGCATCATAAAAGCAGCCCATACCACCCGCAGGCCAATGGTACTATGGAGGCATTCAACAAGATTCTCGAAAAAGGCTTGACTAAAATTTGCAATGCTCAGCGCGACGATTGGGACGAGCGTCTCCCCGCGGCATTATGGGCCTACCGGACCACAGTGAAACGTTTAACCAACCAGAAACCATTCCAGTTGGTGTATGGCTAGGAAGCTATGATTCCCGCTGAGTTCACGGTACCCAGTCTTTTGATCGCAATGTCTCTTCCGTTCTCAGAAGAGGAGTCACTTCGGGAACGCCTCCAGGAGCTGCAGGAGCTGGACGAGGCCCGATTCCTGGCGGAATTCCACCAGAAGGTTCAGAAGGCCAGGCAGAAAGCGTGGCACAACCGCCACATCAAAACCAAAGCCTTCCAATTTGGCGGCAAAGTTCTCTTATATGATAGCCGGTTCCAGAAGTTTCCAGGCAAGCTCCAGATGCACTGGTTGGGACCCTACTTTGTCATCGAGATCCGCGACTCAGGAGCCGTTCGGTTGGCACAGCTGGACGATACAGTTCTCCCTGGGTGGGTGAATGGCGCACGCCTGAAACCCTACCAGGAGTAGGTCCCTTTCACTTTCATCAATAACTCTCGCAACTGAGAGAACCAGTAGAGTAGCTTAGTCGAATAACTCTCCCGCAACCGGGATGAGCGTAGGGAGTCTTTTCCGTTCATAGGCAGTCTGTCAAATAACCGGTTAGTTGCAGGTACCTCACCGCAACCAACTGTGGTCGGGGCGGACCAGTCCAGCGTGTCACAGCGCCAGTCCAGCGTGTCGTCGGCGTAGGATCCATCCCCGTGCCAGTGTCAGTCCAGGTCATTTCCGTCAGTCCTTTTGTCAGTCCGTAGGATCGCTCAGATTTGCTTCATAAATTACCATAAGTAGACAGTAATCGTACCGTAATCATTTTCCATAACCCGCAGTTCCCTCAGCCGTCGCGTCCGCCCATCTCCCCATGACGCCGTCAGCAACTGTCAGATTACACACAGGCATGCGATTGATCGCACGATTATCGCAGGCAAGAAGGATAGCAAGAATTAATTTTCGTTATGGAGTCTCATCAACTCCGCTCGTGCCAATGGATGACATAACTTGCATGGAGGCTACCAGCACGAGAATGACGGACCAGTTCAATTTGGAAATTGCAGCGACTCCAGAGCAGTTGCAGCCTTAAAGTGCACCGCGCCCAGCAGGAAACTCCCGAAGAATTCTCCAAGTTTACCAGCGCCGCGCCAAGATGCCGAAGGCTCCCTTATCAGTTCCTAAACCAGTGTTAGACAGCCGAATCCACCGAACAGAGTCGTTGGTTGGGAAGTATGATAGCGCAGTGATGATGGACGCCAATCTGTCCGACCCAGCTGAATTCCCCCACCTCCATTGGCAGACCTACATGGAACACCACTACACGCAACGCAGTAGCTCCAACAGCTAAATGCGACAAGAATTCAGGGGCCTCCAGCAGTCGTCCTTGATGAATTTGAGGACTCTTCCGGTTTTTGGAACTACGGGACCAGCCCTGCAATGCACCCGATTCCTCCTCAGTAGAATACAGAACGGGTCCCTGTGGCTCAATGAGGAAATCCCAATTCATGCCGAAGACATTCATCGGCTTACAGGACTGTCTCAGAATGGCGCGGATGTCTCCGCTACAGGCCAGACATCCTCCAAGCGTGCCCGAAAGTCGGGTGACTCAGACCTGTATACCAAGTATGGCACTCGCCGGGGGGGCAAAGGTGCCAAAATTGATTTGATCAATAAGCCAGAAATTCGGTTCGCTTGCTACCTTATCGCTAGCAAGACAATGCGGCACTATACGAAGGGAGAGTGCACCTTGGATACAATCTCCATTGCGGAGCACTGTATCCAGGGCGTCAGGCTGAATTGGTGCTCTTTTGTGCTAAAAGAACTCTTCGCGGCCTGCGAAGAGAACTACAAGCGTACCACCAGTTTCATTTACGGTTACTTGATTTTAGCTTTCGCCATGTGGAAATGGCACCTTCCTCTTGTCCGGATGCCGGCAGAGACTATCGCGAGCCAGCCTCTCGCGATGAAATACACCCCCTAGCACGTGTCCTCGGACCCCAGCACCAAACAGGTGAACGCGGCAGCGTTTTGGGCGTGGTACGGGTTAATGATCGACGTGGTGGCTAACCAGCAATGGGTGCCCAGGCACCTGTTGGATGAGTATAGTGAGCAGGTGTGGTTCGGGGTAAGCCACAGGCACACTTACCTCTGCCCAACTTGCGTACCGAAAGCCACCTTCCATATGGCGCCCCTCAAATTCCAGTTGAATGATGACACCTTCCACCGCGAGGTCTCTGCGTGGCCGAGGGTCGCCAAGCACATCCGCGACGGGATCCCCTGATATAATTTTGAGCGGATGATGCCGGCGCAGCGGCCTGCCGCGACCGGCGTAGTGGGGTCCTCACAGGTTGCGGCGGGACCTTCATAGGATGTAGCCGGGACCGCACAGGAACTTCCTGAATCACTGATCCCTGTCGTACAGCACTTCAATGCCTAGGTACGAAGTCTTAACGTGGTAACCCAAGTTGTTTCAAGTGGTGCCCCTTTATTTCCCTCATTTTCTGAATTTCAGATCGGTCGGTCTCTTGCTTCCTCCCATACCGCCCCTCTCACTTCTCCCATCCCCACCAACCTATTCACCTCTGCCACCCCTATCATCACACCGATGGGTGAAACGGGCCCAAAACCTGATTCATCAGACCCCCCTCCCCCCAAGAGGGCCCACATTGCTGTCACAGATCCAGTGGTGGATCTTACTGATGATGATCCACCATCCACTCCACTCACAGCGACTTTGATTCCAGAGGAACCTCTGATCGATCCGTCAGAGTTCCTCAACATTCGCCTCCCCCATACCTCTTTCACCTCGTCCACTACCCCCTCCACCGGCCATCCACCTGCCACCTCCTCCAATCCATCCAACTCGTCAGCCATTGTATTAGATCCTCTCATCCGAGAACTTTTCAGAGGAGACCACGGGGTGGAAGTCACCTCCAGTACTGCAGCCGTAGTACCGCCGGTTGACCCCGTGGCCACACCCCAAGATCCTGTCCCAACTATATCTGTCCAGCTGGCCACTGTTGGGGCTGATTCGGCTGACCCTCCCCCAGACCAGACCACGCAGCAAGACCAGCCGGAGTCCGATATGGCCACCTCAATGCAGCAGCAGACGCCAGTCCATCCTCCTGAGACCTCAAACCAATCAGTGGCCAGTGGCCAACCTTCGTAGGAACGGATGTCAGAGCAGGGTGCTCCTAGCACGACCAATGCAGAACCATGGGGTACAGGGAAGCTGTACCTACTCATTCAGTGGGCGGCCCTAAGGGCCGAACAGATTCATTCAGAGCTGCAGCAGCGGTGTACTGAGTAGCACAACCAGATCACAGCACTTACTGAACAACGCAATCAGCTGACTAGGGAGAAGACCTACCTACAGGAGCAGGTCACCATTGCTGCTCAAGTGTTCTCCGACTTATGGCCCGCTGCAAGGGCTCATTATGCCCCACTTCCTGCCAATATAGCAGAGGACAGTGTAACGATCCAGGCTCACCACCTCCGGACTGTTTTCACTGATCTATGCAGGGAGAACCAGGAACTCCAAGCGGCATTATCCGCACGGCCTACCCTTCCGAACCCACAGATTGTCCACTCAAAACAGGTGACTACCAAGCAGACTCAGGAAGTTAGTATGCAGGCGACTCTCCATTCCACTGCGGGCGAGGCTTATGCCCTTCTGCGAAGTCTGCAGGAGTGCTCACTCGCTTTCACTGTCAAGACGCAGCCTATCTCTGCCCAGCTGCAAAAAATTTCCCGTCAAATTCAGGAGACCATGGACCCAACACGGTTAGATCAGCTCTATGCCCAGGCGGACGAGCTTGAAATTGAAATGCAACAGACTGAGGCCGACTCGGCAGCGGCCAAACAAGTCATTCAGGAAATCCGTCTGCCCATCCGAGCCCGTGCCGAATCCATACAACAGCTGGATGCCAAGGCCGAGGCCCAGCTTGCCACGCTGTTTGGGGCTGTCCCGACGACTATAGAGGAGGCCGCCGCCACCCGGATCTCTGAAGAAGCCGACTTGCTTATGCAGGAATGGCAGCAAGCGGTGGCGGACTTCACCGGGCTTAGAGATGCAGCGCTCCGCAGGGTCCCGGAGTTGGGGCCCTTGTTTGAACAACCGCTTGGCGGAGCACAGCAAGAAAGAGCACGGGGTGAAGGCATAGCAGAACAGAGCACGGGAGCCAGCGGGGTAATGGAAGTGAAGACTGTTATTTGTGATTGACTCGGGGACGAGTCAAGGAATTGTGGTCGGGGCCTGTTGGGGCCCTTGTTTTTGTTTAGTTTTGAAATCTTGGCTAAGACATTTTGAATTTTGACCTTTTTTGAGTTGCGGTATGAATACACATGGCAACCGCGACCGCGCCGCAACTACCAGGAGTCGCGGAGCTATCAAGTTGGCGCGGAAGCATGCGATAGCTGGAGATAGAACAGGGACAAGTGCAAATGAAGGAAACACGTAGCAGAAGACAGAAAGTGGAACACGCAGATAACAGGAGAGAAGCCAGGAGAAGCTGAAGGAAAGACATAGAGAAACTGATAGTCGCGAGAGCGGGTGAATAAATAACAGTCACCCGGCTGAGAAGAAAGAGAGGCTGAAGAGGTTGCGAGGCTCGAGACAGGGAAAGACGCACAGAGCGACTGCGGAGGAATCATGCATGTCCCTCCTATGGTTCTTCATCTTCTCTATTCTACCTTTCTGTTCCGAAATCCATCTGTATCAGATTTGTAAGCTATCAGTGAGAATGCCATGTAATCATGTGTTTGGCCAAGAGATTAATACAATGGAAGGTTGTTGTCTCAATAAGATGTTTATGTGCTTGTAATGTGTTTATGCTGGTTTAAAATTTTATTTGCAAATGTCTAAATGCTTATTAAGTGATCTTGCGTATATAAATCTATATATGTAATCGATGCACTGTCCTTCATGAGTTGCGGGTTTGTTCCTTGCCATTGATCTCATCCCTTTCTGCATGTGGTTGCGGCCACGCCTCGGGTGAGACGCACTGCTCTCCAGAGCAGGGTGAAAATGCCGGCGTGTTCCTAGACTACACCGGACCCCTTTGTTGGCCACAACTCTTGAACCTGGGTCTTGTCCGCGAGACCTGACTTCTCGCCAACAACTGGACATTGCACATTTCTTCTGATAGACTACTGAGCTTCTCCAAAAGACATATACTCCATATTTTACCAGAGAGTTGCCAACAAGGACAACAAATTAAGACATAAGAATTATATTGCCAACAATCTCCCCCTTTGGACTTGATGGAAACCATGATGGTGTTTGATCACCACAACAAATTTAGATAGATGCATTAAACATAACCATTAATCAAACACCCAAAATAATTTGCCCCTTTGACATCAAGGGAAAAGGGCACTATCGTGACCATGCTCCCCCTAAGGTCATGCTTAATCTCTAGATAGATTTTTCAGACTCTATAACTCAACCGAGTATGACCTTTCCTATCACCAAAGACTCATACTTACATCAATGATCCAACTAAGTGGAATTACATAATTGACTCAACTACCCAACCAAGTGGGTTTATAAATTTGAACAAGTCCTTACATGACTGAATATAAAAATTTACATCATGAGTATCAACATTCCCTTTTCATCAAATTAAAGAAATGACTTTTCAGAAACAAGACCAAAAAATCTCAAGAGAGAGATCATATATCAGAAACCAATCAGAATGCAAACAATGCATCCTTTTCAACAAGGCAGGTGCTCCCCCTAAGCTTGTGCATCCTAAACACCTTCAACAACCAATTCATCAAAGCATTTTCATCAAGGAGATAAATATCAGAGAGTGATACAGAAAGATGAATACTGGAACAACAACAAAGACTACCCGACATCACCACAACTGTTATGAATTCTAACCCAAATAATTTCTGTCAGCAAAACCCATACGTGGTTTAATGCACAGAAACTTGTGTATATATGCTATTCGCCTTTATGAAACCATCATATCGAAATTACACTTTTGAAATTAAGCAGATTTGATCAGAGAGGCAGAGACAATTCCCAGCTTCTGTCTAAGATATTTGAATGCTTCCTTGGAAAGAGGTTTACTAAATATATCAACAACTTGTTCTTTGGAGGGAACATACTCCAATTTAACCTTTTTTTCAAGCACTTGTTCATGTATCACTAGAAAATTTGGTGGAAATTCTGACAGCCAATTCGTCGCTATTCCGACACACAGTCGTCGCAAGAGCGACAGTTCAAGGGCGGGAAAAATGTGGTTTACCATACCGTCGCAGTTCTGACGCACTATCGACACTATTTCCGTCGCTTCCAAACAAGTGTCGCTCTTCCGATAGTTTCCCAATCCATCGCACTTCCAACCTTTGAAAACTGTCGCACTTCCGACGAAATGTGGTCCGACGTTTTGAACGTCGCTCTTCCAACGTTTGTAAACTTTCACAATTACGACGAAATGTGGTCCTATGTTTTGAACGTTGCTCTTCTGACGTTTGTAAACTATCGCAATTCCGATGCAATATGGTCCGACGTTTTGGACGTCGCTCTTTCGACGGTTGTAAACTGTCGCAATTCCGACGAAATGTGGTCCGATGTTTTGAACGTCGCTCGTCCGACGTTTTTATACTATCTCTCTTCCGATGTTTTTAGGCTGTCGCAATTCCGACGCTTACAAGGCATCGATATAGCGACGACGGGTTCAATTTTTAAAAAAAAAATGAAACTTTAAAAGAGGAAAAATGTTGTTTTGAATATATTATATGAAGTAAAATAGTCCTGTTGGGAAAAATACTGAGAGGGGGGGGGTGAATCAGTATTTAGAGCATACTCAAAATTTTTTACTTTTTCTTTCTCTAAAACCCATACGCTACTTTACTGAAGCCAACTCGCGTATACACGCGGATATCCTTAATAAAACTCGCGTATTAACAGAGATCTCATTATGCTGATAATTCTTTGCTTAGATCATTGCATCATTCATTCATTAGATGTTTAGTAAATAGTAAACATGTGCAGTAAGAACAGAATAAATCATCACACATAAGCAACACACATGAACACCAGGATTTAAGGTGGAAACCCAATTTGGGAGAAAACCATCGCTGCCGTCGTCTCAGTCTTCAATATTTTATTATAAAGAAAACATCATACAACCATGTACTGGCGCAGACTCATACCAGCACGCAGGCACCCACCTGGTAAAGGCTACAACCTTCTCTCGTTTACCAGCCTCTCCTAGAAGGGAGCTAAACCCCCTGCTCTCGTTTACCAGCCTCTCCTGGAAGGGAGCCACTACCCCCTGCACTCGTTTACCAGCTACCACTAGAAGGGAGCTACAACCCCCTCACTGAAGGCTTCGACCCTCAGCACCACCATGGACCACGTTTCATCAATTTTCATACTGGATCCAACAACTTCCATACAACACATCTTGTAGGCCACTTTTCATCATATTTTCAGACTGGACCCACTCCACACATTTAAGCTCAACATTCATCAAACTGAAACTTATAACCCATCAATTCATTCGTTGAATCATCAACCAATAAACCAACGACTTGATCTTCAAGAATCATATTCATCATTCAAACAACCCAGTTCTGTATGAATACATCATTGACAGATAATAGTAAAACAACAAAACAGATCAAACATTTCATTCCACTTACTTCAGCAAACCCTAGATTCCATACGCGCTTTTACTTCACTGAACCTGTGTATGTACGCGCTTTCATGCACACCAACTCGCGTATACTTCAATGCATTATTCAGAAAACCCTATCTGCCCATACGTAATTTTACTGAAGCGAACCTGCGTATACATTTGTAACTTTTCAGGACTGTGTAGCTCTTCAGATCAGATAAACACTTCAGATTTCATTCTTTACTTCAGAAAGTATTTCGCCTCATCTCAGATCTAAACATTCCATAAACAGATCTAGAAAATACATATACATTTCAGATCTAGAGATCCCTCTTCATCATTTTCTTCATAGGTGCATTATGAATTCAGATCTATCAGCAAACTGTTACCCATTCCATTCAGTTATACTTCAGAGTGAAGCATTCATTCCATACCCAGACTTATGCTCACCATGCACTATGATTTTCTTCTCCTTATATAGATTTATCTTTTGTCAATACCATGAGCCAAAACCATACAACTTCCGATGGTATTCCTGGACGGGATCAAATATGTAATCAAGTGCTCAATACAATGGGTCAATACCATGGTAACACCCCTTGGTATTCTAAATTTGGAGCACAAAAGCGCATACGCGACTTGGCACGTACTTTTTCGCGTGCATACGCTACTTCACCTTAACAAACCCGCGTATGCTTTGTAGCATAACTTATTTATCATTATTCTGGCACTTTCTGAATTCCTTTCTTCTGCTACTTCTGAACTGATCTGTAGATACATCAGATTTATATTATTAACAACTCATCAAGTCAGTTTCCATCACGAACAAATTCATTAAGTAGGTTCCATCAAATTCAACACATTGTATCACATTGCCAACAATCTCCTCTTTAACTCATCAAGTAGGTTGTCATCAACTTTATCAAGTATGTTTCCATTAAGTACTATATGTTTCTATCAAGAACAACTTCATTAAATAGGTTGCCATCAAGGACAACACATTGCATCATATCACCAACAGTCTTATTTCATCAAGTAGGTTTCCATCAAGGACAACACATGCCAACAATCTCCCCCTTTGGACTTGATGGCAACCATGATGGTGTTTGATCACCACAATAGATAGATACATTGATTATAACCATTACGATACTCTCCCCTTATTCAAAAACCATGCTACTCTCCCCCTTTGACATCAAGGGAAAAGGGCGGATCAAAACCAAAACAAGGTTTTTCTTCTCATGTAGAAAGAAGAGCTCTGCAGATCTGATGTGCATTGAAGTTACCATGCTCCCCCTGAGTTCATGTTGAATCTTCAAACATATTTTTTCAATGAAGTACATGACTCTATGACCTTTCCTATCACCAAGGACTCATACTTACATCAATGATCCAACCAAGTGGATTTACATATGTGAGTCAAGTACCCAACCAAGTGGGTTTACACATTTTGACTCAACTACCCAACCAAGTGGGTTTACAAATTTGACTCAAGTACCTAACAAAGTGAGTTTACACATTTGAAAAAGTCCTTACATGACTGAATGTTACAATTTTACATCATAGGTCTCAACATGACCTTTTCATCAAATTACAAATATGAATTTTTATAATCAAGATCATGGAATCTCAACAATGCATCCTTTCCACATGACCAATGCTCCCCCTTAGCTTGTGCATCCTGAACACTTTCAACAACAAATCATCAAGGCATTTTCATCAACAATATCAGAGAATGAAATAGAATTATGAAAACTGGAACACCACCAGAGATACCAAAGAATGCTGACCCAAAAGAATTTTGTCAGCAAATACCCATACGCGGTTTTCTGTGTATGAACTCGCGTATATACGCGACTGTCTTTCAGGAAATCCGCGTATCCAACTTAATCTTGTGAAATTTAACCAGATCTAATCCTCTGCATGGCAGAGACTATTCTCAACTTCTGTCTGAGATATTCAAACGCTTCCCTGGAATATATGAGAAAAGAAAGATAGGACAATGTAGTTGTGTTTTCAAGTGTCATCCAACAGTTGTAGCATAAGCACATTAGTAACCAAGCCTTCAAACTCTTTGCAACATCAACATATTCTTCCTAAGAGGAATTATCATACCAGAACAAATTCTTCAATAGACAATATGTGTCAAGCAATTATCCATGTGATCTGTTATTACCAAGATCTTCAAGATTTATCATGATGTAACATTATGTCAATAGTCATCAGCAACAAACTCTGCATGATCTATCCTTATCTCTGCATCATAAAACTTTCATCTCATCCATGTGTGAAAACAAAAGATATTCTTCAGCAAAAAAGCAAGCAAGGCTCATTCATAATCTCATCATAAGAAACCATGTATCATGTAATCATCATTTGAGCATAATTATTACGAGAACTAAGGAATAAGCAGATACAATGCCAACAATGCAATCATTAGTAGTTAGACTAATGCTCCCCCTGAACCCGTACTCCTGTTCTTGAGATGAATCATTGTTTTCTTTAACAGAAAAGCATACGCTTCTTTCTCCAAAGGAACTCACGTGTATACGCGGCTTTTGTTCACTAAACCCGCGTATGGAAAGTGAAACACAGAAAATTTCCACAAATTCATCTCCCCCTAAATTTGTACCACCTGTACCTATTTTCTTCATATCAGATGCACTGTCAAAAATAAACACAACCAAAATTACCAAACCAACCATGGGAATCATCATACATTTCTCCCCTGTGATGATACATTACTAATCCCTATAATGTATCTCACATCATCCTGCAGTCATTATGAGAAGTAAGCTTTAGAAGCGTATGACTGCAGTAGGGTCAATATTCCCTACGTTTCTGACCGGTCCTCCTTTTTCTAGCTTTGCTTGAAATTTCTTATTGTATGCTGGAAATTATCCAATTTCTCAGATCTGTTCATCCTGCATTCTTTTTCTACATGTCCATACTTGTTACAAGCATAACATCTTATGTGACCAGAAAAGTAAGCATAAGGATCATAATGTTTTTTTCTATTCTTTCTTCTATTGCAATCAGCTGCTTTATGACCATACTTGCTACATGAAAAACAATATCCCTTGAATAAACCAGAGTACCTTTCTGAGTAGAATCTGTTTGTTTGTGACTGGAATGATCTGCTTCTGCAATTGGCTGCAACA
This sequence comes from Pinus albicaulis, assembly GCA_034641835.2. Taxonomy (NCBI): domain Eukaryota; kingdom Viridiplantae; phylum Streptophyta; class Pinopsida; order Pinales; family Pinaceae; genus Pinus; species Pinus albicaulis. The sequence continues at coordinate 1,697,023,659 of CM076580.1, read as the reverse complement.
TGCCCATAATTATGTGTTAGGTCCCTATATTACTAGTATAGTCCCTTATTGTTGTTAGTGTAACCCCCTTATTGTTATTATTGTACCCTTGTAACCCCCATTTTATTATTATTGTGCCCTTAAATTATTATTGTTAGGTCAACTAGGATTGCATTGTGGCCCACTAGGATTACATTATGGCCCCATGGACTCCTATATATAGAAAGGAGGTTTTGTAAATTGGATAATCCAAGAATTGTTCATTTATGTAATGTATTGGAGGTTGCCCCCTCGAAGTGGCTCATTTATAAGGCGTTTATATCTCTTTTCTTCTCTTTTTGGAGCTGGTTACACAACATTTGGTATCGGAGGTTTGGATTCTAGGGTTTCGCTGCTCCAAATAGGTCATCATGGAATTTTCGCTATAACTTGTTTTCTACGAAGTTTCAGAAGCTGAAATTTTTAGGGTACGAAGATGAAATCTTGAGGAAGAGTTCCTAAAAATTTCAGAGCTTGGTTCACAATATTTTTGGAGATATCATCTGTGGAAGTTAGGTCTTTTTTCAGGATCCTAAACAGGTCATCGTGGAATTTTCGCTATAACGTTTTTTATACGAAGGTTCAGAATCTGAAATTCATATGGTGCGAAGCTAAAATCCTGAGGAAATTCGTCAAAAAATTTCAGACTTGGTTCACAATATTTTTCGAAATATGATCTGTGGAAGGTAGTGCTTTTTCAGGCTCCGAAATTTCATCTCAAAGAGGTGATCGTGGGAAAAGTTCAATAACTCTCTCTCTGGGGATCGGATTGGAGTTCCGTAAAAATTGGTCACAATTAAACGGATTGTAGTTTCTTGGCTATCAATTTCAGAGACAAAGGAAAAAACAGTGACACATGGAAAGTCGTACAAGTTCGCTCTACTGAACCAGTCCAGAATTAGGTCATTGTGGGAGATTGGACACAACTTTGTCTTGGAGAATCAAAATCAGGTCAGACCTGTGGCATTTGAAAGAAGCTTCAGAGGGCTACTACAGGGCTGAATTTCAGATATCAAATATTTTCAATTACAGAGATAATTCAATTTCAATATCGAGCTCCTAAAAGCTAGTAAAAGGTGTGTATTTTTTTTCCGAATTGCATAAGTCTTGTTTGAAGAATCAAGTTGAATTGATTCCAAGGGCATCTTGTAGAATAGATATCAGTATTGGATTCTAAAATGGCTCCTAAAAAGAATTCAACACCCATTAAGCCTTCAGAAGGCTCTACTATGACTCATGAAGATGAAGAATTGCAACATGATCTATCAAAATTACAAGAGCAAATGCAACAGTTTTCACTCTCGCAAAGAGCAACAAAAAATGAAATGGAAGTTTTGAATAAAGGCATGGAAGTGAAGATGGACGGTTTGAAGAAAGGCATGGAAGCTAAAATGGATGGCGTGGAAGCTAAGATGGATGGCGTGGAAGCTAAGATGGATGACATGAAAGACAACATGGAAAACATGAAGAGTGATCTAAAAGCATACATGGAAGGCTTGATGACAAGCTTAAAACCAGAAATGATTCCTAATGACGGAAATATAGGAGAAGAACCTCATGATGAGAACAAAATAACTGTTAATCGTGATTTCATAAACTCGAATGTTGGCGGGAAGAACCACCATATTCCAAAAATGGATATGAGGAAGTTTGATGGAAAGGATCCTGTAACATGGATACTACAGATGGAGCAATATTTTGATCTCCATAACGTGCAAAACACACAAAAGGTACACATTGAAACTTTACATTTAGAACAAAATAAATTTGTATGGTATCGATGGCTTTGCTCCCGTAAAAAAATTGTCACTTGGTCAATTTTTAAGGAGGAAATGATAGCACATTATGAGGATACAAAGAGCAACACCTTCTTTAGCCAATTGATAAATCTCAAACAAAAGGGTTTAGTGGGGCAGCACATTGAGGACTTCCAAAAATTGAATATATGGGTAACTAATATTCCAGAGGAACACAGGATTGATCTCTTCTTAGGTACTCTAAAGGATAACATCCAACATGAAGTTCGTGTTTTGGAACCTGATTCATTGGAGAAGGCATTCATGTTGGCAAGAAAAGTTGAATGTAAAATTATGGCGACAAGGAAGCCTACCACTCAATTCTATAAAGAAGGAAGTGTTGCTACGCCTAGATTTCCACAACCTACAAGGTCGACACCACAACAATTGGAAGAAAAAAGAGCAAAAGGGCTTTGCTACAGTTGTGATAGAAAATACACTAAAGGTCATAAGTGTGCTGAGAAGAAATTATTTTACATAGATTGTGAAGAAGAAGAAGAAGAAAATGAACAAGAAGAGGATATACACCAGGAACCAGCCCTAGAAGAGGAAGAAATGAATCCGACCATATCATGTAATGCACTGGCAGGAATTACCACTCCTCAAACTCTCAAGATAGAAGGACATATCAAGAAGAAAAGGGTAATAGTGTTTAGTGATTCAGGTAGCACCCATAATTTTATTCATTATAAGGTAGCCAAGGAATTAAATTGTTTCCTATACCCAGCACCAGAATGTCAAGTGATGGTTGCAAATGGAGGAACTATAAATTGGTCTGGAAAATGCCATAATATCAAGCTAACAATGGGGGAATATGTATTGACTAGTCCAATGCTTTCCATTCCTATGGGAGGTGCTGATGTTGTACTAGGAGTACAATGGTTACAATCTTTGGGGATGGTAGCTTTTAATTTTCAAGAACTTTTCTTGAAATTTTTTCAGAAGGAAAGGAAGTCGAATTACGGGGTATTGCGGGGAAGCCAGGAAGGATAATAAGCTCTAATGTCATGACAAAGCTTCTAAAGAAAGAACAATGAGGTGTAATTGCACAATTATGCTCACTAGAAGTTCCAACATCAAAATCATCTATTTCTGCAGATCTCCAACAAGTCTTGGACAATCATTCCAAGGTGTTTGAAACTCCCAAAGGACTCCCACCTATTCGTGATCTTGATCATGCTATTCATTTGATTCCAGGAAGTGTTCCTCCAAACATCAGGCCTTATAGATATCCTTACTTCCAAAAGAGCGAAATTGAACGTATGATTGCAGAAATGTTAGAGGTGGGTATAATTCAACCTAGTCAAAGTTCTTTCTCTGCTCCTGTAGTATTGGTACACAAGAAGGATGGATCATTGTGAATGTGTCCGGATTATAGGGAGCTCAATAAGCTCACCATTAAAGATAAATTTCCCATTCCTGTGATTGATGAATTATTGGATGAATTACATGGAGCAATTTATTTTACCAAGTTGGATATTCATTCAGGATATCATCAAATTAGAATGAAGACTGAAGATATTCCAAAAACAACATTTCGAACTCATGAGGGTCATTATGAATTTTGGTCATGCCTTTTGGCCTTACCAATGCACCTTCTACATTTCAAGGGTTGATGAATTCCATTTTCAAACCCTTCCTTAGAAAATTTGTGCTAGTATTTTTTGATGATATACTAATCTATAGCAGTCTTGGAAGGATCATGTTGAACATGTTGACAGGGTGCTCAAACTATTGCAAGAGAAACAATTATATGCAAAAACATCCAAATGTTTCTTTGGAGTACAAGAGGTGGAATATCCGGGTCATATTGTATCTCACGAGGGTGTTAAAGTAGACCCTAACAAAATTAAAGCCATTAAGGAATGGAAAGTCCCCACAACCATAAAGAAGTTGCGAGGATTTCTCGGGTTAACAGGGTATTATCGCAAGTTTGTTAAGAATTATGGGAGAATAGCAGTACCTCTAACAACATTATTGAAGAAAGATGCATTTTCATGGACTCCTGAAGCAACTAAGGCCTTTGAACGTCTTAAAGAGGCAATGTGCCTAGCACCGGTCTTAGCTACACCAGACTTCACAAAAACCTTTATTGTGGAATGAGATGCCTCAGGAAATGGAATTGGTGCAGTTTTAATGCAGGAAGGAAGACCCATTGCTTTTGAAAGTCGTCCAATCAAAGGAAAGTATTTACAAAAACCTATTTATTAGAAGGAAATGTTAGCAATACTGCATGCACTAAAGAAATGGCGAACTTACCTAATGGGAAGACACTTCAAGGTAAAAACTGATCATGATAGTCTTAAACACTTTTTGGAACAAAGACTATCTTCAGAAGAGCAGCAAAAATGGGTCACAAAGATGTTGGGTTATGACTTTGAAATAATCTACAAAAGAGGAAAGCTTAATGTTGTTGCAGATGCACTCTCAAGAAAGAATGAAGAGGTGGAAGCATTGCTTTGTGCCATTTCTATTATCCAACCAGATTGGATAACCGAAGCAAAAGATGAATGGAAGAAGGACAAAGATGTATGGACACTCATTCAAAAGTTGCAGCAAGATCCTAGTACATCTGATACATTTAGTTGGAAAATGATTCTTTATGGTACAAAGATCGCTTATATCTTTGTAAGAATTCCCAACTAAAACAAAAGATTCTTCTGGAATTGCACACTTCTCCTTTAGGAGGACACTCAAGATTTTTAAAAACTTATCACAGGGTGAAGAAAGAATTTTTTTGGGATGGCCTTAAATCTGATATTCAAAAGTTTGTGGCGGAATGTTTGGTTTGCCAGCAGAATAAAGTGGAGACAATTAAGACCCTAGGACTTCTACAACCTTTATCCATTCCAAGTCAACGTTGGGAGGAGATTTCAATGGATTTTATCACAGGTTTACCTAAGTCCGAAGGAAAGAATGTCATCATGGTGGTAGTTGATAGACTTACCAAATATGCACACTTTTGTGCATTATCTCATCCATTTAAAGCAAGTACAGTTGCTACTACATTTATGGATAGAATTCAAAAGCTACATGGAAGCCCAAGGGTTATTGTGAGCGACAGAGATCCCATTTTTACCGGAAATTTTTGGACGGAGTTATTTTCTTGTTTGGGTACTCAATTAGCTCATAGCTCATCTTATCATCCTCAATCTGATGGTCAAACTGAGATCGTAAATAAATGTTTGGAAGGATATCTTCGCTTTTTTGTATTTGATAAACAAACACAATGGGTCAAGTGGTTACCTCTTGCTGAATGGTGGTATAACACTGTTCTCCTATGGTAACACCCTAGAGGTCAAGTGTGATACAACCTCCATAGAGCAGGGCGTGCTATTTAACATAGACTCACACAACCATGCATGTTCGTAAAAACTAAAAGAGCATCGAGATTTACCCGTAGGTCCTACGTTTGAAGTAGATCCACGTGGGTCCAACTCTGAACTAGTGAGCTTCTTAACCTGAAAGATAAGAAGAAACAAGCACAAAGGACTGGTTGTACAGCATATATCTACTCTAAATGTTAGTGAGATTCATATAAAACATTAAATAAATCATAGTGAATGCTTGTATAACAAATATTCTCATACATAAAAGCATACACTAACACGTTTATTTCAGGAATAGCATGATACTTCTATATTATAAATAGCATGTACAAAAGTAACAAGAGGAGAGATCACCTGATCCTTCCAAGGCCTTCGCAGACCGTCGTCCGGATCCGTCCAGCCCTTGCCTCGCTAAGACTCCTTCCAAACTGGTGCATACGAGATAACATATAAAGGGATGTGTATCTCAGGGAAACAAGGGTTTCCTACAATGAACTGGGAAAGTGCAGGAGGCACGGGGAATCAGACTTGGATAGGGAATACCAACAGAGTATAATATCAATAATTCTCTCTCTCCCTTAGGCCATACACATGAGGGCTTTTTATAGTCCCTCCAAGTAGTTTCAGCAGTTGGAAACAGTTGGCCACGGGCTGGGGTGGTTGAACTACCTGAGTAACCATCAACCCAGCGCGAAATTAGGGATTTTTTATATATTTTTTAATCATTTTAATGGCATACGCGGAAAATTCTAGCTGTACTCGCGTATACACGCGGAAAAACACGGGCATAGTCGCGTATGAGGGATTTTACACTGTTTTTAAGTGAATTTTTCCAAGTCTGTAGGAATGGGTGCCCAAAAGCCATAAAGCAATCATGAATCATGTCAAGGTGAGAAATGATGCTATAACAGATGCCCCCTAATATATGAGGTCAGAAGGGGTACATGATGGCCGAAATGTATTATGCACATAGAAAGAACTTCGCAAGGACAAGAGAGGACTTCACGAGATTTCAGCCTGCCAAAAACCAATGAAAGAAACCAGAGAGTCAACTCATGCTGAGGCGGGCATACCCATGCTCAGTCAAAAATACATCATATGGAAAGTACTGAAATAGATCCAATATGTATACAAGTATAACTGAACTGAAAGTACATAGTGAATCATCTAAGCAGGGCCCGGAAATACAAGTCCGTATCAATGTCCAAGTATCACATATAGAAAGCTGATCAAAGATGGTGCAACTGGATGTCTGATCAAATAAGTAACTGAATCTCCAAGTACCGGATCATAAGTGGTAGATCAAACGGTACAATCACGCAACTCGGGGACCAACATATAAGATGCTGCTGTGCTGAACTGCAACATATAAGGGTGGATGGCAACACTGGCAGAAACTGAAAGGACTGTCAACAGTGAACCGAGAAATGCTGATGCAACCCGAGGTCTTCACCGATCACTATGGCACAATTCTACACAATGGGAATAAATGAGCTGAAGTCGACCATGTGAGAAATCGTTGGATTACCGGGCATTAATGTATCCCGTTAACCAACGCGAGACAACCCACCGATAATGATAATGAGTGTCAAGGTTCCCCAGTACAATCTGACAAGTGTGAATGAATGAGTTGAAGTCGAACACTTGAAAGAATCTACCAATCAGGAGGCAATGATGAATCCCCACTGTCGATAGCGAAGAGTCTGCCACTGATGACTGCAAACCCTAAGGTACTGACAAAAGACTCTAGACCTTATTCCCAGAGCAATGAGTCGGAGTCGATGGGAAAAGATCTGTTGGAAGGAAGGCATTAAGGCATCCCACATCAGTCCAGCGCGAGTGTAACCCGCAGGCCAAGATTTGGAAGGAATCGGACGAAGTAGAGTGATGGAACCAAAACCGAAGTACGTATCTGACGTGCACAAGATGAAGCTAGCACACGGAGGAAACCCTTTGAACCAACCAATAATGAAAGCTGACACAGAGATGAGAAATCCACCGATAGGGTCAAATGGAAATCCAGGTACTGCACGAATCCCAAGTGTGATAATGTGTGCTGACGTCGAACACAGGGGAAACCACTCAGTCAAAGACCCATGATGATGATCAAATGCTGAGCACGAGGTCACCTATCAATGATGGAAATAGGCCCAAGGTGCGGCTCTAGGTTTGCTCTCAGAGCAATGTGTCGTAGTCGATAAGAGACAAACCCACCGGCAAGAAGTCAATGGGGACCCTCTCAAACCAGCACGAGCAGAAGACCAAAACATCTAATGTGATAGAACATGATACTGACAAGACCGGGAAGGCCGACTGAATAATGAGTCAAGAGACACCGCAGAATGGCCGACTCAGGCTAGACTTCCCTTGAACAAAAGCACGACTCCGTGATGACCATGGCAGTAAAAAGTGACACTGTATAAGTCTGTCTTGCAGGAGGCAAAACAAACTCTCCATATGATTGGAAGAGATAACCAACCGGGGGAGAACTGACAAGTGAAACATGGTAAAGGCTGAACCTAGGTCAAACTAGAACCATCCCAGATGAAGGAAATATATATAAGTATATGTGCTTTGTTCAAGGGCGACAAAACTGACTCTGTACTGCCATCAAAATAACGAAGATACATCCTGTTCCCGCTCTTTTTGTTATATTTGATTTTTTTTTGTCTTTTTCGTATAATAAGCCTAAAAAAGAATAAAAGAATGCTATGGTACAATGGATAGAACGAGTATCAAGAAAGCATATGCACTAGTTCCTGGGATTGGAACAATCCTATGCTCAATGCAAGGTGGCGAAAATTGGTCAGTGATACTCAGAGGAACGTTCCATCCATGGGTACAAAGGTGTCAAGTCGTGATAGCTAAGTGCATGCAATGGTTAACTTGTACAGAAAATCAAGGTCAAAAGTTGGCTTAAACATCGAGTCCAAATGAAGCCAGCTAAAGGCCAGGATAAACAAGTAGCCAATATGCAATGCAGTAATACAACTTAACGACACTAGGGAGCCTCTAGGGTATAAGCCAGAAAAATGATAAGTGATGAAGGAGAAGAATGAAGTTTCAACACAGAAGACATGGCGGGACTAAAGAGGACTCCCGAGCCTACATAAAAAGCAGCATGGGCAACAAGTGATAGCGAGGAACTAACTAGGAAGCCCATGTAAAGGAAGGCTCTACCATCAAGTCATGATTAAATAATTGGCGAGTGAAATGGGTGTAATACTCATGACCTGATGGGATCGACCCTAAGGCAAGTGATCAGTATGGAGGCTAGAATGCAAGATGCAACGAAAAGTGATTCCCTAACCTATATGCCAGTGAAGATCATATACCTGTCGTGAAGAGTCGGAAATCATGGATCAACAACCGGGAAAAATCTCAAAATCGTCAAAAATGTACCTGAAAACATACCAAACTGGGCACTTCCAAGCAATCGAGTTATACAGCATAAGATAGATCGAAAAAATAAGCATAAGGAATTTTTTGCGAAAATTTTCAATTTTTTAGCCATAAATACACAAATTACCTCTCAATTGGTTCATTATTGCATAGCTGATTTGGAAAAAGAGCACTGGAGCTAAGAACTTGTTTCGTCAAATCAGGAACAACCGACCGTCGGAATTCAGCGAAACTTCAGGTAGGCTCTTTAATCATCCTGTTTATTCATTTTGTCCGTTTGAAAATTAAAATTAAGTAATTTTTTGCTTTGAAACCCTTGCTAAAAATTGCGTATCTGCGCATACGCGGGTTTAATGAAGGCAAGTCGCGTATACACGCGACTGTGCACAGGGAAAGTAGCGTATGCGCAGGTCCGATTTCAAAAAAGCGTTTCTAATGCAAATTTTGATGAAATTTCTCAGGATGACCATCTCATGGAGGGAACGTGAGCACAGCGCAATAGACCAAGAGGTCATGCAGGATCGCGCAGCACAAAATATCCTCCGAAACTGCGGATTGTTCAAATTCTTTAAAATGCCCAATATGAAAAGCAATGTGCGATTGCTAGAAATGCTCGTAAATTACTGGGAACCAGATCAGGATTGCTTCATAATTTATCAGATGCCACTACGCATAGAGGTGGAGGATATATATTTCATCACTGGACTCTCCAGGAGGGGAGACCCAGTAGACCTTCACGGAAAACCCCTGGGAGGGTTAACTGTGGAAGATTATGTCCACTTATATTGCGTAGATAATTCCAAAAAGGTTGGAACACAGATTGCAATTAGAGATATCAGGGATTTGCACATGAAAATCCTCCTGTTCACCATCGGCAGAGTGGCAGGATCTGCCTCACTACATCAGGCGTCCAGGACGCAAATGAGCATAGCTGTAGAGTGCTTAGTTCATGTGTACGATTGGTGCACAGCCCTGCTACTGAATATGAAACAACAGCTGACCTCCATTCGCCAAGCAAAGACAAAACACTTTGGCTATGGTACCATTTTGACAACATTCTTCTTTGAGAGGATTCCAGCTTTGAGACCCAGAGTGATCTCGACTATCAGCAGCCCGCGGGACCCAAGAATCGCCCGTTGGGTAGACATGATGAAGAGACTGGGGGGCAGCAAAGTACCCCGAACCACATGGGACGATGAGTTCTTCCTGTGGTGGGGAGAACAGATCATCGCAGTGGACGACTATCCCTATGCCGGGATGGATTTCCGAGGAGATCCAGATCTAGTACTTCCTCCTGGCACAGCATGGGGAGCAGTCGGTAAGTTTTGCAAAATTTTTTGACTTATATGATTTTTTTTTGGATTTTTTCAAATATGTATGAAAAATGAAAAACACACATGTTTTTGATTGGATTCATAATGACTGACAATTAAAAATGATCATGTTCCAAATGTTGGACCAGTTCGACCTGAGGGTCTCCCATGCCATGAGCGTCGCAGGGGCGAGGCAGAGACAGTGGACTCAGACAGGACACTCCAGGCCGTGCAGAGAAACTTGGAGGGATTGACCCGCCAAATCCCTATGGATGCTGTGGAGGACTTGCCTGAGGCCATCCAGAGACGGGTAGTTGGAGTACCCCGAGACTGGGTTAGATTATTCCGCCGTGTGGCCACTGCAGTTACGTTCTATAGGAACACGACTGCTGGACAGGGACCTCAGGAATAGTCAGATTTTATATATTAGATGACTGTATATTCTTTTTTGAGACTGAACATGATGGTGCATAAGCCCAAGTTTTGTACGAGATTATGGATCCAAATTTTGTAAATTTTTTGACACTGCGACGATATATATACAGCGATATTTGATGTGATGTGATAAATGTACCAAATGTATGATGTTTTTGATGATTAAAAATTTATTTTATTGAATGATTAATATGCCAATCTAATGCTTGATTAGCTAATGAGTCAGCAAACCAATTGTCAGCTCGAGGAATATGAATGAATGTTAAAAATTGAAATGACCTTTGTAACAAACGTACCCTCAAGAACAATCGTAATAAAAAAGGATCTCATACCCGATAAGTGTTGTTCAACTGCGACACCACCAGCTGGGAGTCCAAGAAAACTACCAACGAATCAACACCCAAAGATATTGCCTCCGAGAGTAGATGAATGACTCCAGTGTATTCTGCTACGTTATTGGAAGCAGGACCAATGCAGACCCCTCTTGATACCAACAGCTGACCGGAAGGATAATGAAGCACCCAAGCCGCGGAAGCTAAGTTCCGGGTGTGTCTACTAGAACCATCGGCGAAACCAAAATGACTCATAACATCCAACACAACCTGCCAAAGCAGATCAAAAACATCACCATCTCATCAAAAATCGAAAATCAATCAGATATGTACAAAGCAAAAACTACAAATATATACAAAAGCAAGATGCCAGGCCAAAGCCTAGGCATAATACTTCTTCAAATAGAGCCCGTTGCGGGGCTCCGGCAACTCGTTCCCTTCGAAGTCAACCAAGGTATAAGCTCCTTTCTTAAGGACTTTTTTGACGATATAGGGGCCATACCACATCGATTTAAACTTTCCTGCCCCCAAGGCATCTTTTTCTTGGGCATAGACCAAAACAAGGTCACCTTCGGAAAAGACCCTAGGCTTAACTGCCTTATCGTACTGAACCTTTACTCGGTTTTTATGCTCTTCATTCATCGTGGTAGCATCCCGACGCTGCTCATCGAGATGTTCCAGATGAAGAAGCCGCTCTGCCAGACTAGAAGTGTCAGGAAGAAGCTCAACAGCTAATTTAAGGGAAGGAATCTCGCATTCAATGGGAAATACGGATTCCACCCCGTGGACTAACTGAAACGGAGTAAAGCCAGTTGCAGTTTTAACTGACGTCATGTATGCCCAAAGTGCAGGATATAGCATAATATGCCAGTTGGATCTATGCTTATCAATCGTCCTTTGAAGAATTGTCTTCAAGGATTTATTCACGGCTTCCACTTGCCCATTGGCCTGAGGATAATATGGAGATGAATGCTCCTGCCGGAAACCCAATTTAAGAGCCAACTCAGCCATCATACTATTCTGAAAATGACTGCCATGGTCAGTGACAATCTCTCTAGGTATACCGAAATGAGAAATAACTTGGTTGAAAAAGAACAGAGCTGCAGTCTCACCATCGTTCCCAAAAGTAGGCATAGCCTCGACCCACTTCGTGAAGTAGTCTATAGCTACGATAATGTACTTGTGACCTTTTACCGAAGGCGGGTTACAAGTGGTAAAATCCATACCCCACTTTGTAAAGGGTCCGACAGTAACGACTGGAAAAAGCGGAGCTGGATGAGCGCGCATTTTTCGAGTATAAACCTGACAAGGATGACACTTTTTGACCGATTCAATACAATCCTTGAAAATCGAGGGCCAAAAGTATCCAGCACGCAAAATCTTTTGGGTTGTAGCAAGCCCAGATAAATGACCCCCACAAGCTCCACCGTGAGAATCATTGAGCACAGCCTCCGCTTCTTCGAAAGTTAAGCAGCGTCTTAGGATTGAATCAACCCCTCGATGGTACAAAGCATCACCAATAATCAGATAATTCTTGGCTAAGTGACGCAGCTTACGACGCTCATCTTTCGAAAAAGAAGAGGGAAACTGCGCAGTCTGGAGATACACAATGATATCCCCATACCAAGGATCTTGTGGAGAGATTAGGAACAAGTGTTTGTCCGGAAAGGACTCATCATAGATCATCTCTTCTCCACAAGGCAACTCGGAGATCAATTCCGCAAAGACTAATGACTTCTTGGATTTGGCAGACATGAACTCGAGATCAAATTCTTGTAAAATCACAATCCATCTATTATATTTGCCCCCAATCACTCGCCTGCTGAGGACAAACTGAAATGGATTGGCAGCCGCCAAGACATAAGTTTTGCGAAGAATAATGTAATGCCGGAGTCGCTGCACAGCATGAACTGCTGCTAAGGCTAATTTTTCTATCGGGGTGTATCGCAGTTCAGGTCCTACCAGTCCTCGACTAAGGTAGTAAATAACATGCTCAGCAAGAGCATCATCCTCCTGAACCAGAACCATACCAATGGTAGATTCTGCTGTAGCCAGATACAAAAGAAAATCTCTGCTATAATCGGGTGGACTCAGTAAAGGAGCAGAGGTCAATGCCTTCTTCAAGGCATCGAATGAGTGTTGAGCGTAGTCATCCCAAAGAAAAGGAACTCCTTTCTTCAACAGTCTCATATATCCCTTTGTAATCTCAGCATAGTTGACGATAAACCTCCGAAGAAAATTAGACTTCCCTTGGAGACTTTGAAGCTGACGGATTGAAGACGAGGGAGACAACCGAAGTATTGCCTCAACCTTGAAGGGATCTACCCTTATCCCTTCCCTAGACACAATAAATCCCAACAGCCGACCGGATGTAACCGCGAAAACGCACTTGTTCGGATTCAATCGAATTTTATAAAAACGACATCTTTCAAATATTTGCCGGAGGTGACCTGGATGATCTATCCTCTTTCGAGAATGAGCAGCTAAATCATCTAAGTATGCCTCAATAATATTTTTGATGTCGTGGAAGGCGTAAGACATGGCCCGCTGAAAGGTAGCTCCAGCATTTTTAAGACCAAAATCATTTTCTTATATGCAAACGTACCCCAGGGACAAATAAATGCGGTCTTATGTTGATCTTCTGGATGGATAGTAATTTGATTATAACCAGAGAAACCGTCCATGAAGGAGAAAATCTCGGTGGCACGGCAGACACTCACCAATAATCTCGATCAATGAAGGGTGGGGTAATTATCTAGACACGCCTTATTCAGGTCTCTGAAATCGATGCACACTCGAATCGTTCCTTGCTTTTTATCAACGGGAACGGGGTTTGAAACCCATTCAGTTAGAGGAACTGGGAAAATGAATCCCGCCTTAAGCAGCTTTTCAACTTCAGCTTTGATAGTTGCTGCTTTCCTAGGATTAACCGGATGAAGTTTTTGCCTGACCGGCTTAGCGTTTTCATACATCTTGATCTCATGCTGAACGATATATGGATCTATGCCAGGCATTTCCTCATAAGACCAAGCAAAAACATCCCTATACTCTTTGAAGAGCTCGGTATAGATTTGAATCTCTTCACGGGAGCACTCAGCTCCAATGAAGACATTCTCGATAATGTTGGGATTCCTGGAGATGTTCACCGGGATAGTAGGAGAGATCACAGCCATGTTCCCTTTAGCATAAACCTGTGCTGGTGCTAAAGGGCTTAAGACTGGGTGAACAGGTCCAGGAGACTGAGGACTTGGAAAACTTGTTTCGACTTCGCTCAAGTCAGGTAGGAAGTAAGACCGATGATGCAAATCATCCCACGGTCTATCTATACCTGTCATCACTTCCAGGATAGCCTCTTCAGATGGAAGAGTGGTATCTAGACAATCCTAGGCAGAAGAAGAAGTAAGCGTCCAAGCCGGAGCCACATCACCATCCAACTCTTCCGGCGAAAGAGGAGCTGGATCAGACTCTGCAGTGTCAACAATAGATTGATAGGCAATCTCAGCTGCAGAAATCGGGAATGCCATTCCACCCACTTGACCTTCCGCCAATGTGGCAGTAGGGGAAGGTAAGGTCCAAGGGTCCGAAAAATAATGAGTTCGAAAGAACTCTCTTCGAAGGGGAGCCTTGGAGGATGAAATAACATTAATATGAACCTTAGGAGGAGGAAGATCGAAAGTACCCATCAGGGAAGAATACATTCCAACTCCTAGATTCTCAACAGGCGCCTTAGTATTATCCAACTTAGGAACAGATGAGTCAGAAGGCGCATCCAGGTCTACAGGAGGACAGTCCAGTTGATCCACCGTGACAATCCTCCCTTCGTGGGGGAAACATACTATTCGAAATAATGAGGATGCAATAGCATCCATCTCATAAATCCAGTTCCTCCCCAACAGAAGGTTGTAGTCCAAGGCTGCATCCACTACCTCAACCTCTATGTTAACGGTTTTGCCCCCAACACAGATGGGAAAAGCCAGGAAAATACCATGGGGTCTGTGAGAATGACCATCGAATGCAGTAAGAACAGTGCTAGATGGAACAACTTTGGGAGATCCAAGTGTCTTCCAGCATGCGAGAGACATCACGCAAGTAGAAGCACCCTCATCGACCACCGTTCGAAAGATATTGGTCTTTCGATACGACGATTTAATGTGAAATGCCATGTGATGAGGAAGTCTCTTCTTAAAATTATTCATATCAAAAGTAATCAGAAGAGAATTTTTCGGATCAATAGCCCCAATGGCAGTGAGCAAAGCACTGCGCTGAGCCGGACAAGACCGGAGTACCTCTAAAGCTGACATAGCACAAGGACTCTGCGCCAGATCTTCTACAATCGAGTAGTTCTGGGCAGCCCTCACGTTCGGATTAATCGTTGACCGCTTAGAAGATGCTTTTGGCATCCGAGGCATAGACTCAACAGTTGGCTTCGTGATGTGAAGCGGCTCAGTAGCATCAGGAACTTCCTTAGCTTTTGAAGATTCCTCTCCGCCATAATCACGGGATCTCGTAGTGACATCCACGTGAGCACTCATCATAAAGATGTTCGATGGAATTTCCCCTTCCTGGGTACCTCCAGAGGAAGCCCCAGGATTTTGGTTCGCGCCAACAACTAATTGCTGCCCTTGGGGAAAAGGGTTTGTTAGCACAACCTGGGAACTAGAAGAACCCTGCTGAGATAACAGGCGCTGAGCATCCTGAATTTTCGGGCAAAGGTGAGTGAGATGGTCTCCAGTACAAAGCTTGCACGGAAACTTCACTTTCTTTTTCTCCTTTTGACCCTCACCAACACGCTCGTTGGTTTTATTTGCATTGCCCTTCCCGTTCTTGCCCTTCTTCTTGTTATTTCGTCCTTTCTTCTTCCCATCGGATTGTTGATTTCCTTTGGGATCAGAAGTTTGGACAGCATTTATGGACAAAGACTGGGAAGGTGATGAATCAGCAGGCACAACCTGACCAGAAGAAGCAGATTGTAAAGACAACTGCTGCAGTTGATTAAGTAGGCTGGCTGCACTACTACTGACCGATCCGACAAGTCCGTCACCATGCGGACCAGGTTTAGGTTTCGACAAGTCCAATTTGGAGCGAGGAGCATTGGGCAAATACTTATAAAGTACCCCAGATTGAGAATAGATCAGTTCTAACTGCTGGGCCCTAAAAATGGCCTGCTCCTCGGAAAATACCCCAGATAGGGATACATCCTTTGAAATATCTGACTACAGTGATTTCAGAAACCACTCGAGAAGGAACTCACCTGGAATATGGGCTTTGATAAGCCTCTTCCTTCTCCTCCATTCCTGAATATGATCAGAAATGTGAGTTGCCTCATCCTGCTTAAAATTAGCCAGGAGTTCGGTCCCAGCCTCATATCTGACAGGCAACTGAAAATGGTTAAGAAATGTGACAACCAGTTCTCCAAATGTGGCGAAACTGCCCCCAGTGAGCTCTATATACCATTTGGCAGCATTTCCAGTTAGGGTGCGTTGAAATAATCTCAACCTAATCGAGTCATCGATCAGGGAGTTCGAAGAGCACCATAAGTGGAAAGTGGTGATGTGGTCCACCGGATCCTCTCCATTCTTACCTTCAAACTTTGGAATGTCTGAAGGAAGTTTGGTTGGGACCAGAGGCCACCCTGGACTATAACGAATTGGGTCATTAGTCAACTTCGACAAATCTGGCAAGTTTAAAGTTGCCAGAAATGGTAAGCGAGGCGGAGCCTGAGAATTCCATCCTTGATGGGATGGATTCCCAACATTCTAAAAAGAATAACCTGGATTTGATGAGGCACCAGGCTGCTAGAAAGGACTCGTAGAAAACAGAGAAGAACCTCCTCCCCACGCCGAGTTACCAAAACCCAGACCAGTTCCTCCTGCTGAAGTATTGATTGAAGAGGAGAGCCCCTGATAGGGGTTCCAAGCATTAGATAGAGAAGAAAAGGACTGATAAGCACTCGATGAAGGGAAATAAGCATTCCCTTGATGACCTGCGAAGAACTGATTCCCTGCCCCAGCCGTTGTGAACACAGGATTCCATCCCGTGAAAGTAGTCGAACTTTGCCCCCTAGACCAAGGGTTGAAACTCTGGGTCTGGGACGTAAACGGAAACGACCCTAAAGAAGGATTGGAACTGGGAATATGCCCAGTCCCAAAGGGGAAACCCTGAAAAGAAGCCGATCCACTAGCCATGTTAGACATGGGTGTAGATCCAGCTGCACCGGCGGAAAAGGTAAAAGAGGGACTTCCACTAATGGACATCCCTGAACAAAAAGGACCAGAATGAGAAGCATATACTTGGGTGAACCCAGAGCCAAACATAGCAGCACTAGAAGCACTCGAAGATGAAGCAATATTGCCCCCTGCTTCGACAGAAGCAGGAGTCTGAATGCCTGCAGCACTCACGGTAGAAGCTGCGTTCCCAGTCGTGGCCATCGAAAGATAAGAATGATACGGAAGATCCGGTGGTCTCTCAGACTCCGGTCCGATGTACTGAAGAACAAACAGATGATCAGGAGGAAGAGGAGATGGACCTGTAGCAGGAGGCTCAGGTATATCTTCGACTTGAAAATCTTCTTCCTGAGGAAAAAGAACTCGCGAGGTGAGCGGAACGCTCCTCTCGGAACTGACACCGGAATCAGCTACGAAACCTTCAGACCTTGGTGGAGGATCTCTCTCCACAGCGTCAGACTCCATAGGGTGGTAACCACCTGCTAAATCACTCCTACGCCTTCTCGAAGAAGTCTCTGCACTCTCGGGAGATAACCCCCGGATTCTCCTCGAACGTCGAGGCGCTTGATCAGCCACTTTTATAGATTTATCAAATTAGACTCAAAAAAGTGAAAAGCTAGGCAAGCTAGGAGAAAAGAGCACTCTCTAAAATAAAAATCCCTGAGAAACAGCAAGCAAACAACCTCCAAGTATTTCCGCTCCGGGTGATGAGGACCGGACACCAAAATACAGGAAAGCGAAGTATAGGGCCTTCCGAAAGCAGTCTGGGATGATTAGGGCCCAGAACAACTAGCGAAGGTATCAGAAACAGTTACGCCGACCTCCAAATGACAGCCTTTGCCGGCTCAAGCACCCAAGCTTTGCAAGGGCACCCCCCAGAAGTACTGCTGAAAGTGATGCGACGTCTGCCTCAGGTACCACGGGTATTCCCCCCCGCAGTCACCTGTGTGGAACCTAGGAGCGGCAACTATGGACACCAATCCGTATCAGAAGCTGGGCGGAACGGTCTTGAGGTCAGATTCAGCCAATCGGAGAGGGGGTATCCCTCTTCTCAGCCTTCACTTCCCCTCGCGCTTGACTCTCGGATGAGAGATTTCCCAGTCCACCTCACGAAGTTGGATTTCGCTCAATTAATCAACTTCTATGTTTGTTTGAGCGGCCTTGGAGAGTTAACTCTCCACTCACCTATTCCAAGGCCCTACAACCTAGCTAGTTGGTGATTGACACTTAGTAAAACTTGCTAGATTGATTTTAGATTAAATCGCTTATTTTAAGGGCTGTTATATTAAGTCACAAGGATATGGAGATGAAACCAATGGTGTTTTGACGCAAAAGAAATTAATAAAAACTTAACTACATGCACATGCAGTTCTTTGTCTTTCAATGAAGAGCAATCTCTATACAGGTTCTACGAGACTAAAAATTTGTATTTTTTCTTTTCAAAAAGCAAACCCACACTCACAAAAACTAAGAAGTTAACTAAATGATTCAATGCACCTAATGCAAATCACTACAAGCATGTAAATCCTAAGATGCAAATTCTCTTAAAACAGAGTGAAATTTCCCAAAAAGATCCTTCAGTTTTAACTCTTCTTTTGTTGTCCAGAAAGCCAATTCTTGAAAACAAGAACTCTTAAAATAAGGACACCAAAAACACTTAACAATAAGAACAAGAAATCAAATGACAAATCCTCCTCAAAATCAAGCCTAAAACTAAAGCAAGAAACTTCACAAAAGCTCCAAAAGGTATGGCCAAACGAAAATGAAAATGCAACAACAAAAACAAAAACAAGAGACAATGTTTTTTGAGTTTTTGAAATGCAAAAACAAAAATCAAAACAAATGTTTTTTGGGCTTTTTAGTTTTATAAAGAAAGAGCTCAAAAAGACGAAGCACAACTATCCAATTCCAAGCCAAAACGAGACCGAATTTCAAGCACAAACTTCAACAATGCTCCCAAACCTTATAAAGCTAACAGTAGCAAGATCAATAAGAGCAACGGAAGACCAAAAACTCAGCCACCCAGCCTAGACAAATAGCACAAACTCGCTGCAACAAAAACTCCAAAGAAGCAAGAAAAGTTCTTCGAAAATTGCAACAAAACCCTAGCCTATGGAACTCAAGAAAACCAATCAAAAACGAAGCAAAAATCGCAATGCAAAGCACAACACAAAGATAGGAGCGAGTCAGTGAGCAGAAGCTCTCTGTTATGATAAAGTAGAACAACCAAGAATGCTCAGAAAGTGATCTTGGAACTCAATCCAGAAGTGCCAGCACCTAAAACAAAACTTTTGCCAAAAGACTAGTTTCCACTCAAACGAAAGAGAGAAAAGACATGAAACCACTTCCTTCACACTCTAGTAAGTACAGAGACTCTGCAAACACAGGCCTCCACAGCCAGAAAGGACCAAAAACTCCAGAATCTTAAAAATTCAAAATCTGCCTAGGTATACGCGGCTTCACAGCTGTGCAACCAGCGTGTATACGCGTCTGTTCTAAGGGAAACTCGCGTATACGCGGTTTCCTTCAGACAAAATCGCGTGTATACGCGACTGTGTGAAAAAGAAGAAGCGTATGCAAAGGTAAATAATGAAAAAAAACAAAAGAACAAGCCTGGAAAAGACACCAAGACTTCAGACTGACTGCAAGAAAACAAACTGGACTACAAATGACAGGTAAAACTGTTGGCAACCTACCAAACAGCTGAAACAACCCAACAGGAGAATCACAAGAATGTGATTCCCAGTGGAGTCGCCAGTTCTGTTTCGAGGAATTAACACCCTAGAGGTTGGTTGGGATACAACCTCCACAGAGCAGGGGCGTACTACTTAACAGAGACTCACACAACCATGCATGTTCAGAAAAACTAAATAGAGCAGAATGAGAGATTTACCCGTAGGTCCTACGTTTGAAGTAGATCCACGTGGGGTCCAAACCCCCTGCAACTGTCCTTCCTTCTTAACCTGAAATTCAAGAAGAAACCAGCACAAAGGACAAGTTGTACAGCATATATCTACTCTAAATGTCAGTGAGATTCATATAAAACATTAAATAAATCATAATGAATGCTTGTATAACAAATATTCTCATACATAAAAGCATACACTAACACGTTTATTTCGGGAACAGCATGATACTTCTGTATTATAAATAGTACGTACAAAATTAATCAAGTGGAGAGATCACCTGATCCTTCCAAGGCCTTCGCAGACCGTCGTCCGGATCCGTCCAGCCCTTGCCTCGCTAAGACTCCTTCCAAATTGGTGCATACGAGATAACATATAAAGGGATGTGTATCTCAAGGAAACAAGGGTTTCCTACAATGAACTGGGAAAGTGCAGGAGGCACGGGGAATCAGACTTGGATAGGGAATACCAACAGAGTATAATATCAATAAATTCTTTCTCTCCCTTAGGCCATACACATGAGGGCTTTTTATAGTCCCTCCAAGTAGTTTCAACAGTTGGAAACAGTTGGCCACGGGCTGGGGTGGTTGAACTACCTGAGTAACCATCAACCCAGCGCGAAATTAGGGATTTTTTATATATTTTTTAATCATTTTAATGGCATACGCAAAAAAGTCTAGCTGTTCTCGCGTATACACGCGGAAAAACACGGGCATAGTCGCGTATGAGGGATTTTACACTGTTTTTAAGTGAATTTTTCCAAGTCTGTAGGAATGGGTGCCCAAAAGCCATAAAGCAATCATGAATCATGTCAAGGTGAGAAATGATGCTATAACACACTTCCTTCCATACTGCAGCAAAAATGACCCCATTTATGGCACTTTATGGATATCATCCACCATCCATCACATCATCTTTAAGGGAAAATTTGAAGGTTCAAGCAGTGGAAGATCACATCGAGCATCAGCAATAAGTTCTCCAACTCTTAAAGGATAACCTGAATTTGGCACAAAATCGAATGAAACAACAGGCAGATCAACATCGCAGCGAGAGAAGTTTTGATGTAGGAGATTGGGTATTTTACGGCTACAACCATATAAACAAATGTCCCTCAAGCAAGCTAAGAAGGATAATAAATTATCGCCAAAGTACTATGGTCCTTACAAGGTGTTGCAAAAGATTGGTACTATGGCATACAAATTGGAGCTTCCTACTTCTTCGCGAGTACATCCAATTTTCCATGTTTCATGCTTAAATAAGGTTATCGGTGAAAATCTTCCAGTTCAAACAATATTACCAGAACTTGATGAGGAAGGAAAAATCATATTGGAACCTGAAGCGGTCATGGAAACAAGAACTCGACAACTACGTAATCGATCAATTTCAGAGTATCTCATCAAGTGGAAGAACTTACCCACTGAAGATTCTACATGGGAGGATGAGAATTTTATACAGAAGCACCCAGAGCTACTCAAGTGTTGAGGATAACACTTTTTTGAAGGAGAGGGGCATGTTAGGTCCCTATATTACTAGTATAGTCCCTTATTGTTGTTAGTGTAACCCCCTTATTGTTATTATTGTACCCTTGTAACCCCCATTTTATTATTATTGTGCCCTTAAATTATTATTGTAAGGTCGGCTAGGATTACATTGTGGCCCACTAGGATTACATTATGGCCCCAGGGACTCCTATATATAGAAAGGAGGTTTTTTAAATTGTATAATCCAAGAATTATTCATTTATGTAATGTATTGGAGGTTGCCCCCTCGAAGTGGCTCATTTCTAAGGCGTTTATATCTCTTTTTTTCTCTTTTTGGAGTTGGTTACACAACATTATGACATTTAAAGCATTCAACATTATTGATGCTTCTATAGTTAGGAGGGAAAGATTTCTTTTGAGAGTTCATGATTGATGGTTGACCTTTTGATTCTTCCAACACTTCAGGTTTTGCATTGATATCCTTTGAATCTTTAGCACTTCCTAGTGAACTAGATTCTCCTTTAACAGTTTCATGAAAACCAAGACCAAATTTAACAGAGGGAGACCTTTGACTACAAAGAATATTGTCCAGAATCTTAGTACTATATTGAAACCTCAAGAGTTTATCTTTTTCTTCTAATTTACCTTTCAAAATATTTACCTCAACCTCCAGTCTTTGGCATTTCTTCTTCATACTTTCTTCGATCCTTCTTCCTTCTTCTACTTGATCATTCAGTTTTAAAATCTCTTCCTTCAACCCATTTTCTTGTTCTTCAAGATTTTGTAGAAGTTCTTCATTCTTCTTATTTGATGCTTCAAGATCTGCTTTTAGAGAGATGATTTATGCTTCAAGTTCTTCATTCTTCTTATTTTATTTTTCCGAATCTTCATTTAGATCGATGATTTCTGCTTCAAGTCTTTTATTTCGATTGGTTGCATAATTGTACAACCTTTGATACTTGTCTATCTGACCATTCAGTATTTCTATCTGTCCTTTCATTTGAGAGATCATCTCATTGTAGATAACTTATCTCTCTTTAAATGATCTTTGTTGATCTTCAACTTTAATCTTGAGAGCTTCTTCTAGATCCATAACATTACTTTCACTATCTTTACCATTTCTTGCACAAGAAAGTGAATCACAAGAACAACATTCAATACCTGTTTTATCTTCTTCATTTTCTGCTGCACATGTTTTCTGAGATATCTCCTTTTGAGTAGCCTTATTCTTTTGCTTCCTTGCCATGAGCACTAGCAGATCTTGGTCAGGATCTTCTTCATTCTCATTTGATGTTTCATCATTATCTTCATTTGTATAATAGCTCTTTCCCTTTTCAAATTGTTTCCCTTTATCATGATTTTCTTCATAAGGACATTTAGCAGCATAATGACCAACTCTTCCACAATTAAAACACTTGAAGGGAAGCTTACCTTTGAATCTTCCAGTACCTGGTTGGAGTCTTCTCACAAAATTTGCTTCTTCTTCTTCTTCTGATATGTAACTTGATTCCTTGACAACTTCCTTTTCTCTTCTTTTTGCACATTCCTTAAAGGCAACTTCTCTGATTTGAGAGGGACCTTCTTTTCTCATTTCAAAAGCAGATAGAATACCATGTAGTTGAACAACAGTAAGAGTTTTAAAATCTTGCCTTTCTTCAATAGCAGAAACTTTTGACTCAAATTTTGAAGTCAAAGATCTTAAGACTTTTTCAACCAGAGTAGTATCGATTATGGTTTCACCCAAACTTCTCATACAATTTACAACATCATCTAGACGTAAAAAGAAACTGGCAATACTCTCATCACTATGCATCCTTAAATTTTCATATTCAATTCTGAGAGTTTGGAGTTTGGAAATTTTTACCTTTGTATCTCCTTCATAGCTTAGAATGATTTTGTCCCATATTTCTTTTGCTGAATTTAGCTGCATCACTTTAACAAATTATGATTCAGACAGGCTTCCTAATAAAACATTGACTGCTTTGGCATTGATTTCATATTTCTTCCTTTCTGCTGCATCAGTAGGAATAGTTGCCGGATACCGATAACCTTCTTCCACGATTGCCCATAATTCTGCACCAATACTTTGCAAATATGCTTTTGTTCGTATCTTCTAGAATAACAGATTACTTCCATTGAATAAAGGTGGCCTTAGAGAAAGTACTCCTTCCTAACTTCCCATTGTGACGGATCTCCTTCAAGCGATCAAGCTTCTGCAAAAGGACCTCCTCTGATACCAATTGTTGGGAAAAATACTGAGAGGGGGGGGTGAATCAGTATTTAGAGCATACTCAAAAATTTTTACTTTTTCTTTCTCTAAAACCCATACGCTACTTTAGTGAAGCCAACTCGCATATACACGCAGATATCCTTAATAAAAATCACGTATTAACAGAGATCTCATTATGCTGATAATTCTTTGCTTAGATCATTGCATCATTCATTCATTAGATGTTTAGTAAACAGTAAACATGTGCAGTAAGAACATAATAAGTCATCACACATAAGAAACACACATGAACACCAGGATTTAAGGTGGAAACCCAATTTGGGAGAAAACCACCGCTGTCGTCGTCTCAGTCTTCAATATTTTATTATAAAGAAAACATCGTACAACCATGTACTGGCGCAGACTCATACCAGCACGCAGGCACCCACCTGCTGAAGGCTACAACCTTCTCTTGTTTACCAGCCTCTCCTGGAAGGGAGCTACAACCCCCTGCTCTCGTTTACCAGCCTCTCCTGGAAGGGAGCCACTACCCCCTACACTCGTTTACCAGCTACCACAGGAAGGGAGCTACAACCCCCTCACTGAAGGCTTCGACCCTCAGCACCACCATGGACCACATTTCATCAATTTTCATACTGGATCCAAAAACTTCCATGCAACACATCTTGTAGGCCACTTTTCATCATATTTTCAGACTGGACCCACTCCACACATTTAAGCTCAACATTCATCAAACTGAAACTTATAACCCATCAATTCATTCATTGAATCATCAACCAATCAACCAACGACTTGATCTTCAAGTAGCATATTCATCATTAAAACAACCCAGTTAGGTATGAATACATCATTGACAGATAATAGTAAAACAACAAAACAGATCAGACATTTCATTCCACTTACTTCAGAAAACCCTAGATTCCATATGCGCTTTTACTTCACTAAACCTGCGTATGTACGCACTTTCATGCACACCAACCCGCATATACTTCAGTGCATTCTTCAGAAAACCCTATCTGCCCATACGCGCTTTTACTGAAGCGAACCTGCATATACATTTGTAACTTTTCAGGACTGTGCAGCTCTTCAGATCAGATAAACACTTTAGATTTCATCCTTTACTTCAGAAATTATTTCGCCTCATCTGAGATCTAAACATTCCATAAACAGATCTAGAAAATACATATACATTTCAGATCTAGAGATCCCTCTTCATCATTTTCTTCATAGGTGCATTATGAATTCAGATCTATCAGCAATCTGTTACCCATTCCATTCAGTTATAATTCAGAGTGAAGCATTCATTCCATACCCAGACTTATGCTCACCATGCACTATGATTTTCTTCTCCGTATATAGATTTATCTTTTGTCAATACCATGAGCCAAAACCACACAACTTCCGATGGTATTCCTGGACGGGATCAAATATGTAATCAAGTGCTCAATACAATGGGTCAATACCATGGTAACACCCCTTGGTATTCTAAATTTGGAGTGCAAAAGGGCATACGCGACTTGGCACGTACTTTTCCGCGTGCATACGCTACTTCACCTTAACAAACCCACGTATGCTTTGTAGCATAACTTATTTATCATTATTCTGGCACTTTCTGAATTCCTTTCTTTTGCTACTTCTGAACTGATCTGTAGATACATCAGATTTATATTATTAACAACTCATCAAGTCAGTTTCCATCACGAACAACTTCATTAAGCAGGTTCCATCAAAGTCAACACATTGTATCACATTGCCAACAATCTCCTCTTTAACTCATCAAGTAGGTTGTCATCAACTTTACCAAGTATGTTTCCATCAAGTACTATACGTTTCTATCAAGAACAACTTCATCAAATAGGTTGCCATCAAGGAAAACACATTGCATCATATCGCCAACAGTCTTATTTCATCAAGTAGGTTGCCATCAAGGACAACACATGCCAACAATCTCCCCCTTTGGACTTGATGGCAACCATGATGGTGTTTGATCACCACAACAAATAGATACATTGATTATAACCATTATGCAAACACCATGATATTCTCCCCCTATTCAAACACCATGCTACTCTCCCCCTTTGACATCAAGGGCAAAGGGCAGATCAAAACCAAAACAAGGTTTTTCTTCTCATGTAGAAATAAGAGCTCTGCAGATCTAATGTGCATTGAAATTACCATGCTCCCCCTGAGTTCATGCTGAATCTTCAAACATATTTTTTCAATGAAGTACATGACTCTATGACCTTTCCTATCACCAAGGACTCATACTTACATCAATGATCCAACCAAGTGGATTTACATATGTGACTCAAGTACCCAACCTAGTGGGTTTACACATTTTGACTCAACTACCCAACCAAGTGGGTTTACAAATTTGACTCAAGTACCTAACCAAGTGAGTTTACACATTTGAGCAAGTCCTTACATGACTGAATGTTACAATTTTACATCATAGGGCTCAACATGACCTTTTCATCAAATTACAAATATGAATTTTTATAATCAAGATCAAGGAATCTCAACAATGCATCCTTTCCACATGACCAATGCTCCCCCTTAGCTTGTGCATCCTGAACACTTTCAACAGAAAATCATCAAGGCATCTTCATCAACAATATCAGAGAATGAAACAAAATTATGAAAACTGGAACACCACCAGAGATACCAAAGAATGCTGACCCAGAAGAATTTTGTCAGCAAATACCCATACACGGTTTTCTGTGTATGAACTCGCGTATATACTCGACTGTCTTTTAGGAAATCCGCGTATCCAACTTAATCTTCTGAAATTTAACCAGATCTGATCCTCTGCATGGCAGAGACTATTCTCAACTTCTGTCTGAGATATTCGAACGCTTCCCTGGAATATATGAGAAAAGAAAGATAGGACAATGTAGTTGTGTTTTCAAGTGTCATCCAACAGTTGTAGCATAAGCACATTAGTAACCAAGCCTTTAGACTCTTTGCAGCATCAGCATATTCTTCCCAAGAGGAATTATCATACCAAAACAACTTCTTCAATAGACAAGATGTGTCAAGCAATTATCCATGTGATCTGTTATTACCAAGATCTTCAAGATTTATCATGATGTAACATTATGTCAATAGTCATCAGCAACAAACTCTGCATGATCTATCCTTATCTCTGCATCATAAAACTTTCATCTCATCCATGTGTGAAAACAAAAGATATTCTTCAGCAAAAAAGCAAGCAGGGCTCATTCATAATCTCATCATAAGAAACCATGTATCATGTCATCATCATTTGAGCATAAGTATTACGAGAACTAAGGAATAAGCAGATACAATGCCAACAATGCAATCATTAGTAGTTAGACCAATGCTCCCCCTGAACCTGTACTCCTGTTCTTGAGCTAAATCACTGTTTTCTCTAACAGAAAAGCATACGCTTCTTTCTCCAAAGGAACTCGCGTGTATACGCGGCTTTTGTTCACTAAACCCGCGTATGGAAAGTGAAACACAGAAAATTTCCACAACTTCATCTCCCCCTGAATTTGTACCACCTGTACCTGTTTTCTTCATATCAGATGCACTGTCAGAAATAAGCACAACCAAAATTACCAAACCAACCATGGGAATCATCATACATTGCTCCCCTGTGATGATACATTACTAATCCCTATAATGTATCTCACATCATCCTGCAGTCATTATGAGAAGTAAGCTTTAGAAGCGTATGACTGCAGTAGGGTCAATATTCCCTACGTTTCTGATCGGTCCTCCTTCTTTTTCCAGCTTTGCTTGAAATTTCTTATTGTATGCTGGAAATTATCCAATTTCTCAGATCTGTTCATCCTGCATTATTTTTCTACATGTCCATACTTGTTACAAGCATAACATCTTATGTGATCAGAAAAGTAAGCATAAGGATCATATTGTGTTTTTCTATTCTTTCTTCTATTGCAATCAGCTGCTTTATGACCATACTTGCTACATGAAAAACAATATCCCTTGAAGAAACCAGAGTACCTTTCTGAGTAGAATCTATTTGTTTGTGACTGGAATGATCTGCTTCTGCAATTGGTTGCAACATGCCCATAATTATGACATTTAAAGCATTCAACATTATTGATGCTTCTATAGTTAGGAGGGAAATATTTCTTTTGAGAGTTCATGATTATCGGTTGACCTTTTGATTCTTCCAACATTTCAGGTTTTGCATTGATATCCTTTGAATCTTTAGCACTTCCTTGTGAACTAGATTCTCCTTTAACAGTTTCATGAAAACCAAGACCAAATTTAACAAAGGGAGACCTTTGACTACAAAGAATATTGTCCAGAATCTTAGTACTATCTTGAAACCTCAAGAGTTTATCTTTTTCTTCTAATTTACCTTTCAAAATATTTACCTCAACCTCTAGTCTTTGGCATTGCTTCTTCATACTTTCTTTGATCCTTCTTCCTTCTTCTACTTGATCATTCAGTTTTAAAATCTCTTCCTTCAACCCATTTTCTTGTTCTTCAAGAGTTTGTAGAAGTTCTTCATTCTTCTTATTTGATGCTTCAAGATCTGCTTTTAGAGAGATGATTTCTGCTTCAAGTTCTTCATTCTTCTTATTTAATTTTTCTGGATCTTCATTTAGATCGATGATTTCTGCTTCAAGTCTTTTATTTCAATTGGTTGCATAATTGTACAACCTTTGATACTTGTCTATCTGACCATTCAGTATTTCTATCTGTCCTTTCATTTGAGAGATCATCTCATTGTAGATAACTTCTCTCTCTTTAAATGATCTTTGTTGATCTTCAAATTTAATATTGAGAGCTTCTTCTAGATCCATAACGTTACTTTCACTATCTTTACCATTTCTTACACAAGAAAGTGAATCACAAGAACAACATTCAATACCTGTTTTATCTTCTTCATTTTCTTCTGCACATGTTTTCTGAGATATCTCCTTTTGAGTAGCCTTCTTCTTTTGCTTCCTTGCCATGAGCACTAGCAGATCTTGGTCAGGATCTTCTTCATCCTCATTTGATGTTTCATCATTATCTTCATTTGTATAATAGCTCTTTC
Organism: Pinus albicaulis; assembly: GCA_034641835.2. Classification (NCBI taxonomy): domain Eukaryota; kingdom Viridiplantae; phylum Streptophyta; class Pinopsida; order Pinales; family Pinaceae; genus Pinus; species Pinus albicaulis. The sequence continues at coordinate 1,696,995,155 of CM076580.1, read as the reverse complement.
CCTTTTCAAATTGTTTCCCTTTATCATGATTTTCTTCATAAGGACATTTAGCAGCATAATGACCAGCTCTTCCACAATTAAAACACTTGAAGGGAAGCTTACCTTTGAATCTTCCAGTACCTGGTTGGAGTCTTCTCACAAAATTTGCTTCTTCTCTTCTGATATGTAACTTGATTCCTTGACAAGTTCCTTTTCTTTTCCTTTTGCACATTCCTTAAAGGCAACTTCTCTGATTTGAGAGGGACCTTCTTTTCTCATTTCAAGATCAGTTAGAATACCATGTAGTTGAACAATAGTAAGATTTTGCAGATCTTGCCTTTCTTCAATAGCAGAAACTTTTGACTCAAATTTTGAAGTCAAAGATCTTAAGACTTTTTCAACCAGAGTAGTATCGGTTATGGTTTCACCCAAACTTCTCATACGATTTACAATATCATCTAGACGTAAAAATAAACTGGCAATACTCTCATCACTATGCATCCTTAAATTTTCATATTCAATTCTAAGAGTTTGGAGTTTGGCACTTTTTACCTTTGTATCTCCTTCATAGCTTAGAATGATTTTGTCCCATATTTCTTTTGCTGAATTTAGCTGCATCACTTTAACAAATTCTGATTCAGACAGGCTTCCTAATAAAACATTGACTGCTTTGGCATTGATTTCATATTTCTTCCTTTCTGCTGCATCAGTAGGAATAGTTGCCGGATACCGATAACCTTCTTCCACGATTGCCCATACTTCTGCACCAAGACTTTGCAAATATGCTTTTGTTTGTATCTTCCAGAATAACAGATTACTTCCATTGAATAGAGGTGGCCTTATAGAAAATACTCCTTCATGACTTCCCATTGTGACGGATCTCCTTCAAGCGATCAAGCTTCTGCAGAAGGACCTGCTCTGATACCAATTGTTAGGAAAAATACTGAGAGGGGGGGTGAATCAATATTTAGAGCTGACTGAAAACTTTTTTACTTTTTCTTTCTCTTAAAACCATACGCTACTTTACTGAACCCAACTCGCGTATAAATAGAGATCTCATTATGCCGATAATTCTTTTCTTAGATCATTGCATCATTCATTCATTCGATGTTTAGTAAACAGTAAACATGTGCAGTAAGAACAGAATAAATCATCACACATAAGCAACACACATGAACACCGGGATTTAAGGTGGAAACCCAATTTGGGAGAAAACCACCGCTGCCGTCGTCTCAGTCATCAATATTTTATTATAAATAAAACATCGTACAACCATGTACTGGCGCAGACTCATACCAGCATGAAGGCACCCACCTGTAGAAGGCTACAACCTTCTCCCTTTTACCAGCCTCTCCTGGAAGGGAGCTACAACCCCCTGCTCTCATTTACCAGCCTCTCCTGGAAGGGAGCCACTACCCCCTGCTCTCGTTTACCAGCTACCACTGGAAGGGAGCTACAACCCCCTCACTGAAGGCTTCGACCCTCAACACCATTGCGGACCACGTTTCATCAATTTTCATACTGGATCCAACAACTTCCATACAACACACCTTGTAGGCCACTTTTCATCATATTTTCAGACTAGACCCACTCCACACATTTAAGCTCAACATACATCAAACTAAAACTTATAAACCCATCAATTCATTCATTGAATCATCAACCAATCAACCAACAACTTGATCTTCAAGCAACATATTCATCATTCAAACAACCCAGTTATGTATGAATACATCATTGACAGATAATAGTAAAACAACAAAACAGATCAGACAATTCATTCCACTTACTTCAGAAAACCCTAGATTCCATACGCGCTTTTACTTCACTAAACCTGCATATGTACGCGCTTTCATGCACACCAACCCGCGTATACTTCAGTGCATTCTTCAGAAAACCCTATCTGCCCATACGCGCTTTTACTGAAGCGAACCTTCGTATACATTTGTAAATTTTCAGGACTGTGCAGCTCTTCAGATCAGATAAACACTTTAGATTTCATCCTTTACTTCAGAAAGTATTTCGCCTCATCTGAGATCTAAATATTCCATAAAAAGATCTAGAAAATACATATACATTTCAGATCTAGAGATCCCTCTTCATCATTTTCTTCATAGGTGCGTTATGAATTCAGATCTATCAGCAAACTGTTACCCATTTTTGGCAATATGATGAAGAGTGTTGTCCTTGATGGCAACCCACTGAATGAAGATGAAGACATGCGACTGTTAACATGTGTTGTCCTTGATGAAAATACACCTGATGAAGTTATTCTTGACTTGTTGGACTTGGTAGATGATGTAAATTTGATATGAAATGATGTCTGTTAGCAATATGATGCTGAGTGTTGTCTTTGAATGGCAACCCACTTGATGAAGATGATGGCAACTTACCTGATGAAGTTGTGCTTGATAGAACATGTATTGATGAACTAAATCTGATGCATCTACATTGAGTACAGAAGGCAATGAAGAAAGGAAGTCAGCATGTGATAGATCTATGATGAAAAGAGTATGTCTCTAGGCATACGCGGATTTTCCTAGGGAAGTCGCGTATGCACGCGGGAATAAACGTTCCAAGTCGCGTATGGGAAAAAGCGCTCTTAAAATGCAAAACCAGGGGTAACCTCCATGGTATTGACCCATTGTATTGGGTAATGATTCGTCTAAATGACCCCGTCCAGGAATACCATCGGAAGTAATGTGGTTTTGGCTCATGGTATTGAAAAGGATAAACCTATATAAGGAGAAGAAATTCATTATGCAAATCATGAGTGAGGGTGCAAGATGTCTGAGCTTGAATGAATACTTCTCTCTGAAGAAGATCTGAGTGGAAAGGGTTACACTTGAAGATAAATCTGAATGTATGATGCACCAATGATGAAGAAGGGGATCTAGATCTGAAATGCATTTGTATTTGCTAGATCTGAGATGAAGCGAACATCTAGAGCGAAGAACATATGCTCCCGAGGTAAAGGTAAAATCGAAGTGATGTCTGTTGTGAAGAGTGCAACATTTAAAGTTTGAAGAACCATACGCTATTTCACCGAAGAGGAACGCGTATATACACGGCTTCGATGAAGAGAAAGCGCGTATGCGCAATAAAATTAACTACGCCAATTATTCTTGATGTATACGTTGGTTGATGAATGGAGAGCGCGTATATACGCGACATCGAGAAAAGAAACGCTTATGCAAGCTACAGGTTCTTTGATGCAATATTAAGAAATGTATATACGTGCGCATTATGCTTCTTTATTTTCTTGTGCTCACATCGATAAGTTATATGTATATGTTTCATGGTTGACTGTGCTTAAAAGTATGGAAAGGGTCCAGTCTGAAAATATGATGAAATGTGGCCTGCAAGTGGTGTCCTAAAAGAAGCTTTGGATCCAGTGTGAAAATTGATGAAACGTGGTCCATAGAGGTGCTGAGGGTTGTAGCCTTCAGTCAGGGGGTTGTAGCTCCCTTCCAGGTGAGGCTGGTAAACGAGAGCAGGGGGTCGTAGCTCCCTTCCAGGAGAGGCTGGTAAACGAGTCAGGGGGTTGGAGCTCCCTTCAAGGAGAGGCTGGTAAACGAGCGCAGGTGGGTGCCTGCGTGCTGGTCAAGTCTGCGCCAGCACATATGTTGTAAGATGTTTTCTCTATAATAAAATATTGAAGGCTGAGCAACTGCAGCGGTGGTTTTCTCCCGACTTGGGTTTCCACCTAAAAATCCTGGTGTTCATGTGTGATGCTTTGTGTGATGGTTTATTCAGTTCTTACTGAACATGTTTACAGTTTATTAAACATCTGATGAATGAATTATGGAATGATATAAGTGAAGAATTAATGACATAATTAGATCTCTGTGTATACGCGAGTTTCATAAAGGGTATCTGCGTATATACGCGAGTCTGTTTCAGGAAAGTAGCGTATGGGTTCTAGAAGCAAGAAAAAGTAAAATTTTTGAATATGCAGTAAATACTGATTCACCCCCCCCCCCCTCTCAGTATTTTTCCCAAAAATTGGTATCAGAGCAGGTCCTTCTGCAGAAGCTTGATCGCTTGAAGGAGATCCGTCGCAATGGGAAGTCAAGAAGGAGTAATGTCTATAAAGCCACCTCTATTCAATGGAAGCAATCTGATATTCTGGAAGGTACCAACAAAAGCTTATCTACAAAATCTTGGTGCAAAAGTATGGGCAATCTTGAAAGAATGTGAACAAGAATTTAGAGAAGAAAAGGATACTTTTGTGGATGCTCTAGAAGACAATAATTTTCGTGAAGAAAACACTCAACTCAAAGTAAGCCTAGAAGAAAAGAACATAATCATAGAGACTCAAGAAAATCAGCTTGAATCAAAAGAAAAACGCATTGAGGAATTGGAATGTGAAGTAGTAAGTCTGAGAAAAGATAATGAGAAAGTGAAATCTCTCAATCTTAGATTTGCTAAAGGTTCAGAAACCTTAGATGAGATTATCAAGGTACAACGGTCCCCTCTTATAAAAACAGGTCTTGGATATACTGGGGAATCTTCCCAGACTTCAGCACCAAATTTTCTAAAAGCAGCCACAGCTGGTTCTCTACATTCAGCCACTCAGCAAGGATCTTTACAGGTAAAGCATGATCATCTCAATTCAAGAAACACTAACAAGGAGATCGTTCAAAGAAGCTACAATCAACAGGTAAATTCTAATAGAAGATTTCATGATCACAGAAATTTCTACTTCAATGAACAATGTTTCTCATGTCACAATTTTGGTCATAAAGCTGTTCAATGTGTTGCATATAAAACCATCATGACAAGAGAAGCAAGAAACAAAAGGATGAATATCGAACCAAAGAAGAACACCTACAACAACTTTTCGCCTCTTCAAAACGAAGTTGAATGTACTTATTGCAATAACTTTGGTCGTGAAGAATATGAATGCAGGAGCAAGGTCCAGCCAAAAGAACATGTTCCCTCAAGCTCCAAAGTATGGAAAAAGAAAGAAATACCTGTTGAAAATTTTGGGATAGCGTTATTTGCAGAAGGTGAAGAAAATCAATGGTACATTGATAGTGGGTGCTCAAGACACATGACAGGTGACAAAAGCAAACTTCTTGCATATGATGCTCTAGAAAAAGAAAAGAAATTTACATTTGGAAATGATACTCCTGCTATAATTAAAGAAAAAGGGTCAGTATTTCTGAAAGAAAAGGTAAAGGCTTAAAATGTCATGTATGTGGATGGATTAAGGCATAACCTGTGAAGTGTAAGTCAAATGTGTGATCAAGGAACAGAAGTGGTCTTTAGTTCAAAATAATGTGTGGTTCGTGATCTTGATACAGGTAAAATCATTATTAAAGGAAAAATAAATCCAAGCAACCTGTATGTACTAAATAGCATAGATCAATGTTACTTGAGCAAGTCTTCAGAAAATTGGCTATGGCATAGAAGGCTGGGGCATCTGAGTTTCTCTCAAATCAAAAAAGCAAGAAGACTTCAAGCTGTTCGTGATCTTCCCAAAGTCAATCTTCCAGAAAGTATCATATGCAAATCTTGTCAATTTGGTAAGCAGACCAGAGTACGATTTAATGCCAAAGAAGGATCATCAAGTAAGACTCTTGAACTCATTCATACTGACATCTGTGGACCTATGAGGAAAAAGTCATTACGTGGGGAAGAATACTATATCTTATTTATTGATGACTACTCTAGAATGTGTTGGATCGGGTTCATTAAACACAAAGATCAAGCATTTGAAAAATTTCAGAGCTTCAAAGCATTGGTAGAAAATGAATTAGATCTAAAAATCAAGTGTCTTAGATCTGATCGAGGAGGAGAATATACATCAAATGAATTCTTTGAATTTTGTGAACAACATGGCATAAAAAGACAATTCTCTGTAGCAGGTACTCCACAACAAAATGACGTAGCAGAAAGAATGAATAGAACAATTCAACAAATGGCTAGAGCTATGCTCGATGATTCTGGAACTCCTGACATGTTCTGGGGAGAAGCAGCACATACAGCAGTTAACATTCTCAACAAGGCTCATGTTCGGGTAAATAGTGACAAAACTCCATATGAACTACGGTATGGTAATTCTCCATCTGTGAAGCATTTTAGAGATTTTGGAAGTAAATGCTTTATCAAAAATAATGATGAAAAGCTTGGCAAGTTTGAACCTAGATCAGATGAAGGGATATTTCTTGGTTACTCATCTTCAAGCAAAGCATACACATGTTACAATAAAAGGCTTCGAAAGATTGTTGAATGTATTGATGTTGTTATTGATGAGTCTCCTGCAGCTCCTAAAGAAGAAAAAAAAACAACAAAAGAAGATGATAGTGACATATGGCCTTCTACATCAGATGGAGATGATATAGACAGTGGATCTAATGAAGAACCTGAAAATGATCTATTTGAAAAAGCTCCATCCAGATATGTTCGAAAGAATCATCCTGAATCTCAAATTTTGGGAGACAAGGAATCAGGTGTACGAACAAGGAGAACTCTTGTAGGATCTTCTAGTCATCTGGCACTTCTATCCAAAATTGAACCACACAATGTCAATGAAGCTAGCAAATATGAATGTTGGAATCATGCCATGGATGAAGAGCTTGATCAAATTGAAAAAAATGACACTTGGGAATTGGTACCAAGACCACATGATAAAAATGTCATTGGAACTAAATGGATTTTCAAGAACAAGTTAAATGAGAATGGGGATGTTGTAAGAAACAAAGCTAGACTGGTTTGCAAAGGGTATACTCAACAAGAAGGTATAGACTTTGAATAAACGTTTGCTCCTGTAGCTAGACTTGAAGCCATAAGAATGTTTCTTGCTTTTTCAAGTTATCAACAAATCAAAGTCTATCAAATGGATGTTAAATCTGCTTTTCTTAATGGTGATCTAGAAGAAGAAGTATATATAGAACAACCAAAAGGATTCATTTTGGGAAATGATGAAAGTATTGTTTGTAGACTTAAAAAGGCTCTATATGGTCTCAAACAAGCTCCAAGGGCATGGTATTATCGTCTTGACAAATATCTTCATCAACAAGGATTTTCAAAGGGGTCTGCGGATAGCAAATTATACACAAAATTTGAAAATGATAAACTATTGATTGTAGTTGTATATGTTGATGATATCATTTTTGGGAGTAACGAAGAATCTATGAGTCAAAAATTTTCTTCTGTCATGCAGCAAGAATTTGAAATGTCTTTACTTGAGGAACTAACATTCTTTCTTGGCTTACAAGTGCATCAAACTGCAGATGGTATATTCCTATCACAAGCAAAATATCTTAAGCAAATTCTGAAGAAGTATGGCATGGAAGAATGCAAACCTGTCAGTACACCAATGATAACCGGATGCAATCTGGATTATGTGATGATTCTCCCACGGTGAATCAACCAGAATACAGATCAATGATAGGGAGTCTACTTTATCTCACTAGGACTAGACCAGACATTATGCATGTTGTTGGGATTGTTGGACGATTCCAATCTAATCCAAAAGAGTCTCACCTTCAGGCTGTTAAAATAATTTTCAAATATCTACAAGGAACTCAAGACTTTGGTTTATGGTATCCAAAGAATGTTGATCTTACTCTTCATGCTTACACTGATGCAGATTGGGCTGGAAGTGTTGATGATTGGAAAAGCACTAGTGGTGGTGCATTGTATATGGGACCCCAGTTAGTATCTTGGTTCAGCAAGAAGCAAAATTCTATTTCTTTATCTACAGCAGAAGCAGAATATGTGGCTGCCGCATCTTGTTGCACTCAACTCCTTTGGATGATGCAAACCTTACAAGATTTTTAACTCAAATGTACACCTCTGTCCATCAAAAAGTGTGACAATACAAGTGCCATCGATATTTCAAAAGTCCTTATATACATTGAAGATAGCACACAACCATCAGTGATGATCCTGCCCACGTGAACAAGTGCTTGAGCAAAAGGTGAAGTTGGAGTATGTTCCCTCCAAAGAACAAGTTGCTGATATCTTTACCAAACCTCTGCCCAGGGAAGCGTTCGAGTATCTAAGACAGAAGCTGGGAGTGTTCTCTGCCAGTCAAAAGAAAAAATCTGCATAAATTCAGAAGATGGCATTGGATACACGGATTTCATGAAACACAGTCGCGTATATACGCGAGTTCCTGCACAGAAAACCGCGTATGTCTGATTGCTGACATTTCTCTGTTTGGAGTCAGCTCTCTTCAGCATAGCTGCAGTGCTGTTTGGTATCTCTGATACTGTTTGGTATCTCTGGTGGTGTTCCAGTTTTCATAATTCTATTTTTAAATGTTTTGATAAAGATGCCTTGATGATTTGTTGGTAAAAGTGTTCAGGATGCACAAACTAAGGGGGAGCCTTAGTCATATGGAAAGGATTTTCGGAAGCACATTTTCAGGGGGAGCATTAGCGTTGCTGAGTATAATGCATTGTTGGCATTATGATGGTTCTGAAATGTGTTTTCTTTCTTGAGGACTTTCTGGTGTTGATTATGAAAAGTCATATTTGTATTTTGATGAAAAGGTAATGTTGTGACCCATGATGTAAATTTGTAATATTCTGTCATGTAAGGACTTGTCAAATTTGTAAACCCACTTGGTTGGGTAGCTGAGTCAAATTTTGTAAACCCACTTGGTTGGGTAGCTGAGTTGCAATGTATAAACCCACTTGGTTGGGCACTTGAGTCTTATATGTAAATCCACTTGGATGAATCTTTGATGTAAGTATGAGTCATTGGTGATAGGAATTTCATAGAGTCATGTACTTCACTGGAAAATCTGTTTGAAGATTCAGCATGAACTCAGGGGGAGCTTGGTCACTTCAGTATATATCAGATCTGCAGAACGCTTCTTCCACATGCGGAGAAAAGGGGGAGAGTATGTTGGTTTTTGGTTCACCCTTTGCCCTTGATGTCAAAGGGGGAGAGTGACTTGGTGTTTGAATGAAACTGGAGGGAGTGACATGGTGTCATTGTACTCTTAATGTACCTATCTGTTGTGGTAACCAACCAAACACCATTGTGGTTTCCATCAAGTCCGAAGGGGGAGATTGTTGGCAATATGATGAAGAGTGTTGTCCTTGATGGCAACCCACTGAATGAAGATGAAGACATGCGACTGTTGACATGTGTTGTCCTTGATGACAATACACCTGATGAAGTTATTCTTGACTTGTTGGACTTGGTAGATGATGTAAATCTGATATGAAATGATGTCTGTTAGCAATATGATGCTGAGTGTTGTCTTTGAATGGAAACCCACTTGATGAAGATGATGGCAACTTACCTGATGAAGTTGTGCTTGATAGAACATGTATTGATGAACTAAATCTGATGCATCTACAGTGAGTACAGAAGGCAATGAAGAAAGGAAGTCAGCATGTGATAGATCTATGATGAAAAGAGTATGTCTCTAGGCATACGCGGATTTGCCTAGGGGAAGTCGCGTATGCATGCGGGAATAAACGTTCCAAGTCGCGTATGGGAAAAAGCGCTCAAAAAGTGCAAAACCAGGGGTAACCACCATGGTATTGACCCATTGTATTGGGTAATGATTCGTCTAAATGACCCCGTCCAAGAATACCATCGGAAGTAATGTGGTTTTGGCTCATGGTATTGAAAAAGGGTAAACCTATATAAGGAGAAGAAATTCATTGTACAAATCATGAGTGTGGTGCAAGATGTCTGAGCTTGAATGAATACTTCTCTCTGAAGTAGATCTGAATGGAAAGGGTTACAGTTGAATGATAGATCTGAATGTATGATGCACCAATGATGAAGAAGGGGATCTAGATCTGAATTGTACTTGTATTTGCTAGATCTGTTTATGGAATGATTAGATCTGTGATGAGGCGAACATCTAGGCGAACATCTGTCTGAGGTAAAGGGTAAAATCTGAAGTGATGTATCTGTTGTGAAGAATTGCAATGACATTTAAGGTTGAAGAACCATACGCTAGTTCGCCGAAGAGGAAGAGCGTATATACGCGGCTTCGCTGAAGAGAAAGCGCGTATGCGTAATAAAATTAGCTCTGTAATTTGTACTGAAGTATACGCTGGTTTATGTGGACGGAAGCGCGTATATACGCGACATCAGAGAAAGGAAAGCGCGTATGCAAACTAGGGTTTGCTGAAGTCTGTGGTAAGAAATGTCTGATCTGTTCTGCTGGTTTACTGATATCTGTCAGTGAGTTATATGTATTTGTTTCATGGTTGACTGTGCTTAAAAGTATGGAGTGGGTCCAGTCTGAAAATATGATGAAACGTGGCCTGAAAGTGGTGTCCTAAAGGATGCTTTGGATCCAGTGTGAAAATTGATGAAACGTGGTCCATAGAGGTGCTGAGGGTTGTAGCCTTCAGTCAGGGGGTTGTAGCTCCCTTCCAGGTGAGGCTGGTAAACGAGAGCAGGGGGTCGTAGCTCCCTTCCGGGAGAGGTTGGTAAACGAGTCAGGGGGTTGGAGCTCCCTTCCAGGAGAGGCTGGTAAACGAGCGCAGGTGGGTGCCTGCGTGCTGGTAGGAGTCTGCACCAGCACATATGTTGTAAGATGTTTTCTCTATAATAAATATTGAAGGCTGAGCAACTGCAGCGGTGGTTTTCTCCCGACTTGGGTTTCCACCTAAAAATCCTGGTGTTCATGTGTGATGCTTTGTGTGATGGTTTACTCTGTTCTTACTGCATATGTTTATTGTTTATTAAACATCTGATGAATGAATGATGGAATGATTTAAGTGAAGATCTAATGACATAATTAGATATCTGTGTATACGCGAGTTTCATAAAGGGTATCCGCGTATATACGCGAGTCTGTTTCAGGAAAGTAGCGTATGGGTTTTAGAAGCAAGAAAAAGTAAAAGTTTTGAATATGCAGTAAATACTGATTCACCCCCCCCTCTTAGTATTTTTCCAACACCCATTCCATTCAGTTATACTTCAGAGTGAAGCATTCATTCCATACCCAGACTTATGCTCACCATGCACTATGATTTTCTTCTCCTTATATAGATTTATCTTTTGTCAATACCATGAGCCAAAACCACACAACTTCCGATGGTATTCTTGGACGAGATCAAATATGTAATCAAGTGCTCAATACAATGGGTCAATACCATGGTAACACCCCTTGGTATTCTAAATTTGGAGCGCAAAATGGCATACGCGACTTGGCACGTACTTTTCCGCGGGCATATGCTACTTCACCTTAACAAACCCGCGTATGCTTTGTAGCATAACTTATTTATCATTATTCTGGCACTTTCTGAATTCCTTTCTTCTGCTACTTCTGAACTGATCTGTAGATACATCATATTTGTATTATTAACAACTCATCAAGTCATTTTCCATCATGAACAACTTCATTAAGCAGGTTCCATCAAATTCAACACATTGTATCACATTGCCAACAATCTCCTCTTTAACTCATCAAGTAGGTTGTCATCAACTCTATAAAGTATGTTTCCATCAATTACTATATGTTTCTATCAAGAACAACTTCATCAAATAGGTTGCCATCAAGGACAACACATTGCATCATATCGCCAACAATCTTATTTCATCAAGTAGGTTTCCATCACGGACAACACATGCCAACAAGTCCATGAAGTCATTACATTTTCACATCTGAAGATTGGAACCCAAATATCCATCCAGAAAATTGGAAGTCCCACCCCAGAAAATGATAGAAAAATACCCCATGTCACATATAGGGACATGATATAAAACCCAGTAACGGTCCACATGGAGATTATCGACAATCTGAGAAAGCATCCAAATATGCCCGAGGCATCTATAAGAAAGTGAAATAGCAGTATGTAGAATAGTAAAGCAACAGATAGAGTACCGACGTCCATTGTTCCAAAGACAAATTAAAGTACCCAAAATCCTTGAACAGAGAAAAACGCTAATCATGTGAGGAGTGTGATATGTCCAAAATATAAAAAGACCATCAGACCATATCAATAAACCGGCAACATAGACCAGCATCGCTAGTTTTGAAGGCAGAGTGATAAACATTAATCATTTTTTTTTCACAAGAGAAAAAACGTTGTTTTGAATATATTATATGAAGTAAAACGGTCCATGAAGTCATTACATTTTCACATCTGAAGATTGGAACCCAAATATCCATCCAGAAAAGTGGAAGTCCCACCCCAGACAATGATAGAAAAATACCCCATGTCACATACAGGGACATGATATAAAACCCAGTAACAGTCCACATGGAGATTATCGACAAATATGAGAAAGCATCCAAATATGCCCGAGGCATCTATAAGAAAGTGAAATAGCAGTATGTAGAATAGTAAAACAACGGATAGAGTACCGACGTCCATTGTTCCAAATACAAATTAAAGTACCCAAAATCCTTGAACAGAGAAAAACGCTAATCATGTGAGGAGTGTGATATGTCCAAAATATAAAAAGACCATCAGACCATATCAATAAACCAGCAACATAGACCAGCATCGCTAGTTTTGAAGGCAGAGTGATAAACATTAATCATTTTTTTCACAAGAGAAAAAACGTTGTTTTGAATATATTATATGAAGTAAAACAGTCCATGAAGTCATTACATTTTCACATTTGAAGATTGGAACCCAAATATCCATCCAGAGAAGTGGAAGTCCCACCCCAGACAATGATAGAAAAATACCCCATGTCACATACAGGGACATGATATAAAACCCAGTAACGGTCCACATGGAGATTATCGACAATCTGAGAAAGCATCCAAATATGCCCGAGGCATCTATAAGAAAGTGAAATAGCAGTATGTAGAATAGTAAAGCAACAGATAGAGTACCGACGTCCATTGTTCCAAATGCAAATTAAAGTACCCAAAATCCTTGAACAGAGAAAAACGCTAATCATGTGAGGAGTGTGATATGTCCAAAATATAAAAAGACCATCAGACCATATCAATAAACCAACAACATAGACAAGCATCGCTAGTTTTGAAGGCAGAGTGATAAACATTAATCATTTTTTTTTTCACAAGAGAAAAAACGTTGTTTTGAATATATTATATGAAGTAAAACAGTCCATGAATTCATTACATTTTCACATCTGAAGATTGGAACCCAAATATCCATCCAGAAAAGTGGAAGTCCCACCCCAGACAATGATAGAAAATTACCCCATGTCACATACAGGGACATGATATAAAACCCACTAACGGTCCACATGGAGATTATTGACAAATCTGAGAAAGCATCCAAATATGCTCGAGGCATCTATAAGAAAGTGAAATAGCAATATGTAGAATAGTAAAGCAACAGATAGAGTATCGACGTCCATTGTTCCAAATACAAATTAAAGTACCCAAAATCCTTGAACAGAGAAAAATGCTAATCCCTTGTGAGAGTGTGATAACATCTGCGAAACCAGGCTCGCTTGTGAATCAAGCTCGTTTAGGATTCCAAAATTGGTAACCATGTTGCTCAAGATGCCAGGTTCAACTTCCTTGTTTCCTTTTAGTAGCCCGCTACGACATCCACCCTGTTCATAGCAAAAGGGTTCCTGTACTAGATATACAGAGAAAGAGTATAATACGTAGACCATATAAACATGGCTCTGTATTTCAAAAAACAGGTTTAAAATAGAAACAAGGCAACATTTTTTTTTCTAAGTAAAGTTAATCTATTAACAGTGGGAATAAAATTACACCGAAGTCAAAATCATTGCCCAGACTCATGGCAAATTTGTCATCAAAAAATCAAAAAATTAAGAAGACTTCCCTCATACGGGGAAACCAGTCTTGAACGTTTAATTTACAAAATTCAAAAATATTACAAAGGTCCAGCACAATAAAATAATCTAAAAGAAGCCCAATTAAGTGGGCTGCGAAGCAAGAAAAAAAAATTAACCAAACTACTCCTCCGGCTCCTCGACGATTCGACACCATCCTTCGGAACGTCCAGGATCGCTAGTTGCTACCTCCACATTCATGCCACGACTCCCCTCCTGAAGGCCCGAATGCTAGCCGGATTTTTCTGAGCTCAGACCCGCCAGACGGGTGCATTCTTCCTCCATTTGGGCCTCCTCGTAGAAAACCACAATGACTGAAGCTGTAATTCGTGGGCGGTTGAGAGAGAAATTAAAGGAAAATTGCACAGTGTGCATCGTGGGAGAAGGTGAACTAGAGGTGAGGAAACGAGGAGCAGGGGAATCCATACGGTGGCCAGATCCTATAACCCGACCCTGCCCACTCCTAGTATTTGGATAGCGGCCTGCGTAATAATCACTGGACTGGCCGGAAGACAACTCGGTTGAGGGGCTGGAGGGAGCACGCAGGAGTTGACCTCTAGTGCTCCCCCTGCGGCAACGCATCCTTTGACGCACACGAGGCATGGGTGCAGTCTCACTAGCAGTGGGCACAAGAGGAGACGAAGAAGCAGAATTCCAAGAAACAGAGGAAGACAGACAAGGACTAGACCGAGAGAAATGCAGATATGCAGCAAGGTCTACGCAGCAGTTCAGCTGGCCACTTCTCCTTCTCATCACAGTCTGCAGGCAGTGTAACCCAGCAACTGGCTCATTTGAAAAACCATAGCGAAATGCCATTTTATCGACCCGAATGCAATGCAATCGAAGGACGCTCGTCATAATTAATCTCTGATCATTAATGAGAGCCGAAGGCCGGATCATATTGGAGCATGCGGAATCGCTAACAGGAGTGGAGGTCCGATCTTGAACAATGTTAAAACTTAATGCGATTAGATGTGAAAACCTTGGAACTTAATTGAACATCGTTAAAACTTAATGCGATTGATATGAAATCGCCACATCCATGTCCCATCGCCTTAAACGCCATCAAATGCACCCGCAGCCAGGAGCAGGGTAAGTTCTGATTGAGGACACGTGGCAGAAATTGATTGGAGCGGATCTTTGTTTGGGCTGCTCACGCAGTGGAAATCTGGACCCGAAAAAGATTAGGGCGAATTTGATAAGAAATTCGCGTCACAACTCTCCCTCCGTACGCTAGCCCAACTTTGGACCTGAAAAATATTAGGGTGGAATTCATTTGGTTTTCACGTCACAAAATTGGCCGATGTCAGCAGGCTATTTTGGAACGCGAATTTGGTTTGAATTATGGTTTATCTCCGTTTGAAGTCCGGCGGGCTCGACTTAAGAACAATTTTGTTTGATCCCATCTTATAAAAATTTTGTTGGTTTTCTTTGATAATACACATATTTATAAGAAATCATGAGAATACCACACTAGTAAACATGTGGAAAAGTTATATAAATTATTGAGAACAATCATTTTTATGTAAAAATATCCAAATGTGCTTTTGGGAAATAATAATTCGAGTGTTTGGTTCATATTGTTTTAAAGGAAGGAGTGAAGTTGGAGCCTCAAAAGATGCAAGCTATTACAAAATGACCTATTCCTAAGAAAATCAAGGTTCTTAGAATATTTTTTAGACTTACATGATCAGTATGATGATAATTATGATAATTTCACAAAACAATCATTTTATCAATGCAATGCAATCGAAGGACGCTCGTCATAATTAATCTATGATCATTAATGAGAGCCGAAGGCCGGATCATATTGGAGCATGCAAAATCAGTAACGGGAGTGGAGGTCCGATCTTGAACAGTGTTAAAATTTAATGCGATTTGATGTGCAAACCTTGGAACTTAATTGAACAACGTTAAATCTTAATGCGATTGATATGAAATCGCCACATCCATGTCCCATCGCCTTAAACGCCATCGAATGCACCCGCAGCCGGGAGCAGGGCAAGTTTTTATTGAGGACACGTGGCAGAAATTGATTGGAGCGGATCTTTGTTTGGGCCGCTCGCGCAGTGGAAATCTGGACCCAAAAAATATTAGGGCGAATTTGATAAGAAATTCGTGTCACAACTCTCCCTCCGTACGCCAGCCCAACTTCGGACCCGAAAAAGATTAGGGCGGAATTCATTTGGTTTTCGCGTCACAAAATTGGCCGACGTCAGCAGGCTATTTTGGAACGCGAATTTGGTTTGAATTATGGTTTATCGTCGTTTGAAGTCCGGCGGGCTCGACTTAAGAATAATTTTGTTTGATCCCATCTTATAAAATTTGTGTTGGTTTTCTTTGATAATACACATATTTATAATAAATCATGGGAATACCACACTAAACATGTGGAAAAGTTATATAAATTATTGAGAACAATCATTTTTATGTAAAAGTATCCAAATGTGCTTTTGGGAAATAAGAATTCAAGTATTTGGTTCATATTGTTTTAAAGGAAGGAGTGAAGTTGGAGCCTCAAAAGATGCAAGCTATTACAAAATGACCTATTCCTAAGAAAATCAAGGTTCCTAGAAGATTTTTTAGACTTACATGATATTATTGGTAATTTGTTAAGAATTATGCATGCATTTCAAGTCCACTCACATATCTCTTGAAGAAAATATCATTTATATGGAATGATGAGGCTACTTTGGCATTCTCTCTTTTAATGGATGCCATGTCTTCTACACCAACATTGGTTGCACCTAATTTTGGTAAAACATTCATAGTAGAGTGTGAGGCACTAGGACAAGGAATTTATGTAACATTAACACAATAAGGGATACCATTGGCTTTTAAAAGCAAGGAATTCAAAGAAAATATTTGGTGAAATCTACGTATGAAAATAAATGGAAGCAATATTACATGCAATAAAAAATGGGGATAGTATATCATTGGGAGGTACTTTAAAGTCAAGATATACCATGATAGCATAAAGTATTTTTTGAAGCTATGGATTTCATTGGAAGATT